>SKCR01036958.1:0-353392 GCA_019454045.1 Zanthoxylum bungeanum
GTATGAAAAGTTCATTGTTCTTTGTTAATTTTTTATGCTCCAGTTCTTTATATTATTGAAAATAATGTGCAAAGTAATGGGGCATTAACCACATTACAGATACTAATCATTTTAATACACTCAAATAATATTTCTTGATGCTTCTCCGCACAATGCATGTATGTTGAGGGTTTCTTGGAAATTCTTTTTTCTCTTAGCATTTCATTAATTTATCATGCATATTTTATGCAATTTCTCTCGACATTTTTCATGACGCAATGAGTGCTCTCTTTTTTTTCCTTGAATTTACCCAAACAAATATGTTCACAAATTTGAGCTCATTTTATGAGTGATGTATTCCAAAAACTTATACATTTCTTTTATATCACTAATAAAGCATTCTGCCCCTTTTGGATTGAATAAGAAACATCTGCTTTAGGTTTTCTTTTTGTGATTAGTAAATTCTATATAATCATGAAATAAAAGGTTGGATAGAATCTTCCCCAGTATGAACAGATAATAATCCCTAAAGTTATTCTGTTTACTGCTTAGTGAGAGTGTGAAACTGCTAAAGAGGCTGCATTTCATGCTTTAAGCTTTTGGAAATTCAGCCTTTTAAAGGATGATAGCGGTATGATTTTTCTTCCATTTTTGTAAGTTAGTAGTGTGGTTTTGTATTCCCATTTTGTTTATGTTTTAGTTGGCAGTGATTGAAATTATAGGGCCATTGAGTAAAACAAAACTCAGAGAAATATGTGTAAGAGGTGGGGAAATGATTTTTTAAAATCCAGTAGAAAACTTGTGGAAGCTTATTGTTCACATGGTGAAGTGGTAATTAAGAGTGGTGATTATCTGCATCACTGTATTATGTGTAGACCTAAAGGGTAAGGATGTACCAAATGTTTTTTTTTTTTACGTAGTATTTGTGTTTTGTTGATTGTTTTGACAATATTCTTTATGGACGGTGATCACTATCTGAATATTTATAGAACTCTGGCTATCTTCCCATCTACAGGGTTGTTAAAGCTGCAAAAAATGCACTAGGGACTTCAATTTCCAATCTTCAGCTAGCTGAGGGTGAAATTATCCTTGATGTTGATGGTGCAGTTCCCACTCAACCAGTTCTGCAGCATGTTGGCATCTCGGCTTGGCCTGGTGAGTTATTGTTTTCCTGAAAATGGGTTAGATCTAGAGGTTTACCGATCCACCTGTCCATGTTGGTTTATAACTAATAGACCCTTATCATAGGACATAGCTTATTGACTCTCAAGTTTATTTCTTTCAGCTGCATGCTGCAAGAACTTTATGTATTTGTGTAACGGAATTCCAATATCATAATTTCACCTTCTCTGATTGATAATGTGGTAGTGATGGTGACAACTGATTCACATTATTTTTGGTATATAGCATTGTTACGACCTACTTAATGAACATCTTGACTCTTGAGTCAACTCAATTGAAAGAATCTGATGATTAGTTTAATCAAGCACCTTTTTTTTCCCTCTGAGGACATTGCTTACGTCCATTAAATTATGTTTGTGTAGGGCGGCTGACTCTAACTAACTATGCTTTATACTTTGGTTCACTGGGAGTTGGTTCATATGACAAAGCTGTTAGATATGATCTGGCAAATGACTTGAAGCAGGTCATAAAACCTGAATTGACTGGTCCATTGGGTGCTCGTCTCTTCGATAAAGCTGTGATGTACGACTCATCATCTGTGTATGTTTCTGACAACTTATGTCATACATGGCTTGTATAGTTAGTTAACTCACGTAGTTTTCTTTTTATATCTTCCTTTTTTATGTTTGTTTCTTTTGTGGATTTACAGAGAAGAGCCTATTTATTTTGAGTTTCCTGAATTTAAAGGCAATTCTCGCCGTGACTACTGGTTGGATATATGTCTTGAGATCCTGCGTGCACATAGGTTTATTAGAAAAAATGACTTCAACACAACTCAGCAATCGGAAGTACTAGCAAGGGCTGCATTATGCATTTTCAGATACCGTGCAATTAGAGATGCTTTCCACATTTTCTCATCTCAATACAAGACGTTACTGGCTTTTAATCTAGCTGAAAGCCTACCGAAGGGAGATATAATATTGGCAACTCTCTCAAGTCGCTTGACACTTTTGAATGTTGGTGGTGCTCAAATTAATATCATTGGGAGTCCACGTACAAAACAGAATCTGAAACTGTCCCCAGTTGGTATCCTGGCACTCTGTCAACTTGGATTTATTTCACAAAAAGAGACGAGTCCAGGGGGAGAAGTGGAAGCAGTCGGTGATCTTTGTGTTGGGGAGTCAAATCCTTTGGAGATAGCCGTGACAAAATCAATATCAGACTCAGGAAGGGTTGAAGCTGCACAGGCAACTGTGGACCAAGTGAAGGTGGATGGGATTGATACAAATGTTGCAGTAATGAAGGTTGGTTTACGATAGTTTCCTGTTAAATTGTGTTTTTTTGACCAAAACAACTGATGTAGGGTTAGATTTGTATTCTGCAACAGTTGTCACAAAAATTGGTTTATTTTGCTCGGTTGCTCCCTATAGTTGATAGAAATAAGAATCTTTTCCGACTTTCATTTAAGCAGAAAGCTGAATTGATCAATCAGATCTTGGAACTAGACTAGCTTTTGTCCGACTTCTTTTAGTCAAGAAGTGAAAAGTTTTTGATTCATTTCATAGGCTGAGCAGATATTTTTGATTAAAATCATACTAGTAATGCGATCTTGGATAGCAGTATTCTGAGGGCCATTGAAGAAGGCACTTTTTTTTTTTTACAGAATATTAAAACATTGTGCAGAATTAATATCAAGAGGCTTCCCCTGATTAAAAGAACCAATTCATTGCAAATTTCACCATGACTTCATTTATTAGTTTCTGAAATTTACTGTTTATAGAGCTTATTGGATGAAATTTTCGAGTTCATATTTCAAAGGATGACATAATTTTTCTTCCTTTATGGTGTAGGAGCTGCTGTTTCCTCTTATTGCAATTGCTAGCCATGTTGAACTTTTTGCCTCCTGGGAAGACCCTTTTAAATCGACGGTGTTTCTGATATTAACTACCTTAGCCATTTTAAGGTAACACGTCTTTGACTGCAAGAAGATTGTCGTAGCATATATTAAATGTTGCATTGCATATAACTTGCTTCTACAAAAATTCACTTGTTTCAATGCGATTTGTATAACAAGATTTGCTATAATGTAAAACGCCCCAATGTGATGGAGACAGTAATTTCATCATACATGCATAGATGCCTCAGTTTCTGGGAAACGGCAAGACTTGCCTAGGTATAAATGTGTTCAATGCACATGGATGGAGGCCTTGGATTTCCCAGGATTGATAAGTGGAGACTTTGTGTTAGAAGGAAGGGGTAGAATGCAAGTAAATCAGTTTTCAAGAAAAAATGGATCCATGCAGGAAAGATTTTAAAAATTTGAGACTTTATGGTATTTTGAGGTGTAGAAGAAAAAGAATTGTGAGGTTAAAATCTAACCAGAGTTTTGAAAGAGACACTTGGTAATCAAATCTTCTTGTGAAGAAAACTGTTTCTTATCCAAGATTCCAGATACTGGTTTCCTTTTCTTATCCAAGTTTACTGATTTTCTGTGTGATTTAAGAAATTTAAACTTCTAGTGATAATTTCGACAAAGCTCTGCAATAAAGCATTGAATTTAATGTATACAGGGGGTGGATCATGTATGTATTGGCATCAATTTTCATATTCTTGGCAGTTCACATGCTCTGGCGCAGGCTTTTTAACAGAGGAATGCCTTTAGAGCCCTTCAAAATTATACTACCCCCGAATAAAAATGCAGTAGAGCAGCTGCTGACTCTACAGGAAGCTCTCTCTAAAGTGGAAGCACTAATTCAAGCTGGAAACATTATTCTTCTGAAAATAAGAGCTCTACTATTTGCAGCATTTCCCTCGGTATGTATTCAGAGACATGCTCAGCTTCGTAACTAGAATACGCTGCATATGAAAATATATATGCTTACATATGTTAAGTTTTTGTACTCCCATAAACCTGTCCCAGTACGGTAAGGAAGTGGTAATCACTGTACAAAAATCAGTACAGTATGCTCTTTCATTGGTAATCAAATTTGCAGAAGAAAATGCCTCTCGAGTAGCTTCGCCCAATGTTTCATATCTTCTTTTTGTTATTCTGCAGGCCACGGACAAGGTTGCTCTAATGCTGGTTTTCATGGCTGCAGTATTTGTATTTGTGCCTCCGAAATACTTAATTCTGCTTGTATATCTAGAAGCTTTCACAAGGGAACTGTCATATAGGAAAGAAAGCAGTGACAAGTTTCTGAGGCGGCTAAGAGAATGGTGGTTTAGGATACCTGCAGCTCCTGTTCAGCTAATTAAAACAGAAGACAAAAGGAAAAAGAAACGATAAGGACATTCGATTGTAAAAAACTGGAAGCAAAGTGGAAATATTTTCCACTAAATTGTTCTTACAACGAACTCTCACTTTCTTTTGCAATATCAAAATGCATACTAGTAGGTATTTTGCCTTTTTATTTAGCAATTTGATGATACTTCCTCCACGAAGTGCTTTGCAAGTTGAACAAGTACAAAACGTGTATCCACACATTTCTACTATACCATTCTAACCTACAATAGCTGATATGATCTAAAATGTGTATTTGAGTTATTTTGGTAGATTTAGAAGATTCCTTAGCTTCTGGAACTTGAGTCATACATGAGACTTTATATGAATGTTTTATTATGTCTAAAACATGTATGAAATGGGTGTTCGACGTGCATGAGTTTTCTAATTTAATTAAACTTCAGCTCAACACTTAAACATAATAAGCAATGGCGAGATTTGTATTTTGGCCGTATTTTTTCCTCAGATATTTGATTTTGGTGATTCAGTTGCGTTGGAAAGAAAACTCAGAGATCTACAACTTTTTAGTTCACGTCAAAGTCAATTTGAACCTTCTTGGTCAAAGCGGACTCAAGTTATCCTTACAATTTTTATGTTTTTAAAATTATATTATGTTTAAGTGTTAGGTTGAACTTTAATTAAATTATAAAGCCTATGCACGAAATTTTGAAGGATTTTATGTGTTACTGGGTTTGTTTTATTATGATTTTATTATGTTTGGGTAGAAATATAATTAACCACCTATTTTAAATGACATTATTCATTATAATTGATAATTAATTAAGAACCATATTTAACAAAACAAAGTGACTTGCGTGATGCATGTGTGTGGCCGTGATAGTGTCATCTTGAGGGAGTGAATCCTTCATTGGTTCTACAAAATAAAAGTTTATTAACGTGTGACAAACGTTGTAGCGCTGTATCGATGTTCAAGATTCTCCAAAGAAATAAAGAATGATTTGATTCTTGAGACTTGAAACACGTGGATGAGTCTTCTTGGAATCAAATACAAGAAGGTTCTTATCAATAGCTGAAGCACATGTTCAGTTAGCTGTCCTCTACCGTTTCTGCAACATGGTTACAAGGTACTCTTCGCCATTACTCTCTAGGGCAGGCACAGTTCTAGGCTAACTTGGAATCTGTCACAGAGACCATTTACAGTAGAAAAATCTCAAATAGGCCAACGCTCAACATTAAAATGAACTATGCCACTACAAATCATTGAGTATCAAAAGGGTCACGCAAATAAAAGTAAATTAACAAGTATTCAAACCACTTGGTAGAAGTAAAACTACTAGACACGGAGAAATGACGTCTTTCAAGGATGAAATACGAATGAAACCAATTACAACAACATCAAATTCGAGAAGTGAATTGCCAAGGGGATCCACAAACATCCTTATGCTATTCTAAACCCATACAGATATGATTACTTGGTTACAGAATGGAATAAACTATTTTGTATTTCAAGTTTCTCCACTAAATGTGACTTCGAAAGTCTGTTGACAAATATGGCAGAAGGGCTGAATTGGGGTACAGAAATCCAAAATGCCTGTACATTCAAATTCATCCATTTGGGAAAAAAAAAGGTTATACAGATTGAGAAAAGAAAAATGCAATTCCAGCATCAAACATTATCTGGCCAGAACTCCCTTCGAAATGCCCGATCAAACTCTGTCTCCTGTAAACGTCTTTCTAACTCCTGCAGCTTCCTCATCCTTTTAGATGCCTTGGATTTCTTTGGAGGCTTTTCCTGGAATTTATTAGAAGGATATTAGTAAAAATGCATCTATATGAATACAATAAAATACCTGAATATGAATATATCAATAACCATAGTACATGTACCATAAACACGTTTATAATTGTTAAAAAGTAAAAGAAAAATACTGCTTTGCTCTTTGTGCGGGCCAAATTTGGTCTAAGGGCAATTTCGACATTTTGCTCCAGGACCACTACTAAATGCACCCCGAAACCCCCTAACCAAACCCAAAGACATAGTGCAGGCCCAGGGAGCACCAACACCCGTAACCGAAGGACCATCCTAAGGCCAGTCCACGTAACGCCCAGGCTCATAAACACAAACCAGCCGTTCCAACCTACAACGGACAAAAGCAGTAAATACCCCTCATGAAGTCGACCGTTATCGAGACTCAACAGACAAGTGATCAAGTGCGATTAAAGACATACCCCCAGGTGGGTATAAAGAAAGGAGGCTCCATGTGGAAAGGGGATCGAACTTCAAGCTCTCCAACTCATAGTGTAGTAGTACTCTCTCCAGAACCCTCAGAATCACCAACCTACCGCCCTCACGGCACCATACGGGGATCAAGGTAATATCTGCCCTTGTTCCTCACCCTACGGTGTTAATAGCTCATTCTCTACTGATTTGGGCGTCAGAGTGCCTACGACATCCACCACACCGGTGGGCAGAGTGGCAGACCCTCCACGCTCACCCTACCATCTTTGTTTTGCAGGATCGCCAGTGCCCCATCACGAAATCTCGATTGTAGACCTCGAGCGAAAATCAGCGTCTACACTCTTTCATATACCTTTCATCATATTTGCTTCAAACACAAAAGTTAACATATCCCAACAATTAAGCATATTTGGAAAGGATATTTAGGAATAGTGTTAGAGTTCTCCGGATAAGGGTTAGAGTTCTCCGTATAAGGGTTAGTTCAGTACAAGATTCAAATACTGTATTTCTTCCGGACCTCTTTATTTATTGCTCAAATATCACTATTGAATTTTTATCCCTTCGGAGATTCTCTTTCTACCCTGACGGTGGGATGCCCAACTTAAAGGAAAAAGAAAAATGATGGAAATGAAGTTTCAAAATATCATTAAGGAAATCAACAAAACACACCTTTTCATTTATGCACCCATCATCTGGCGCTTCAATAGGCTTTGGTGTTTTCTTCTTTAGTTTCTCCGATCCAAGACCTCGTTTATTTTTCTTCACATATGTTTGTATTGGCTCCAGTCTACCCTGTTTACACCATGAACTCATTGGTCATCATAATCTAAAAACACGGCACTTAAAAGGAGGACAAATAGTATCACAATTACCAGCAAAGACGATACATAAATGTAAGCAGCAGGCATGAAATAAACCACTTAGAATAAACTCGCATAATTCTATTCAAATTCAGTTTCATGATAAAGCACAATATTTAGTATCCGGGTAATTCCCTACCCTCCACTACAGTTTGATCTATTCATGTATCTATACAGAAGAACCCTAATTATCAAGTAAGATAAATTTTCTTTTTTCCTCCAATCTTCTATTTTGATTTTTTTTTTCAAACATGAGTCTTCTTCAGCACTAGACTCATAAATCCATATATAACATCAAATAATCAAACTGGATTTTGGAATTTATAAAGAATGGAAAATTATAAACTAACCTGCTCAGCAATTCCAAGCCCAGTTCCTTCTTTCCATCCATGCTTCTTCAATAGCTGCAAAAACCATCATAACCTTTAAAAAAAATTCAGAATTTGTATTAAAAAGAAAAAAAAAATCAGATTTTGGTATTTTACATTAAAAAGAAATAATATCAGAACCCGGATTAAGGATACCTGGAAGCCTATATTTGAGGAATTAATGGCCGTCGATGATCCCGATAAATCCTCCCCCATTGATGCTCTATCCTCCTCAGCCCCCAAACACAAAACCTTCAATTCAAGATTAATAAAGAATAATAAATCTTTGATATCATGAAAAGTTGAAGCATTCACTTATTTCTAGTTTCTACGATAATTTATTTTTGTCGGTTTGGGGAAAGTTTTTTGGGCTCTGTTTGGGCATAGCGGCCTAGACCAGCTCGATGCTTCTTCTTTTTGTTTTTTTTTTCGGACTTTCCTTTTAAAAAACAATATGTTTTTTCCCTAGCTTTAAATAGTCAATTTTTATAGCCTTAAATGATCTATGAAAGTAAACCCGATGGAACCGAAATCGAACAGTAATCAAAATAAAATTTGGAACCGCATAATTGGTGGTTAAGTAATTGTAATAAAAAATAACCAGCTTAATTATATAAAACTTATATTGTAATAAAAAAAATAACTCTAAAAGAATACGTAAGTAGTTTAATTATGTAAAAACTAACTGCATGCCCTTTGTAATAAAATATTTTCACATTTATTTGCAATCAATTTTTATTTTATAGTTTTTTTTTTTAAAATTAAAAAACGATTAACTGTAACCGAACCGTATAGTTTAATTCGATTACGATTAACTGTATAGTTTCAGTTAACATTTTTGTAGTGAATTGTAACTGAATCGTAAATTTACGGGTCACCCTAAAAGCAAACCATAACCGTATGATTCGGCTACAGTTTCTAACCGTAATCGAACTGTGGCCACCTCTACGTGGAAGGAGATGAATCCTTCCCAAACTCATGCTTGTGAATTGGAAACCTATCCATATGAATGTTCCTTTTTTTCCATATAAACGCGACTTGAACTCATGTCATCGTAACTCGTAAGGATGCAAGTGTCGAGACATTAACTTAAATGCTTGGTACTATCAAGCTCAAATTGAGATTCTGATTTTTTTATAACTATCTTTGAATAAAAAATTTGTACGAGATTATTGACTATTTTTTTTAATCTTGAATCCGATTTTTACCTTAAAAAAGTCATGAATCTTAATTGGAATTTGGGATATAAATTGTTCGATCCGAAATTAAAAATATTTTTTTTCTATTTAAATTCAAAAATCAGTATAAATTTTTAGATAATTTTCATTTCAAATTTATAATCGGAACGAAAAGAAAAATCCCAACCCATTCCAACCTATTGATGAGACATAATACTTGTTCAATAAATAACACTCGAATTAAAAAAAAAACATTTTAGGATATATAAGCAAAATTATTTCACGTGAAATAAGAGGTCACTAATTTTTAATTTGAAAATATTTTTAGTAATATTATTTTTAAAAGTTTGTTTACAATTTCCTCTTTCTCCTATTAAATTTTATATATTTAAAAAATAAAAAGTCTCTTTGTTAATTAAGTTTTTTTCGTTTTTATGGTTTGGCCAATAACACTTATTGACATTATCGAATGTGGCTTAGTGATATAGGATATAGGATTTAAGATTTCATCTTGATGTATTGAGTTCGAATTCAGGGAGTCCATTTTTTATAACAGTCTGAGACAATCGGGAGTTTTATATGCTCCATTTAAACTCGGAAGAGATGTTTTTTCAGTTAAATTTTCTAACAATTTACAAAAAAAAAAAAAAAACTTATGGACGTGACGTTGTCGTTTTCATTTTCCCTCTGCATGTGTATCGGAAATTAAAAAATAAAAAAAAGAAAAAGAAAGCAAAAATAGCAGATCTGGTTTATTTTGTTGTTTTGATTAGCATTCGTAAATTAAAACATAAACACACACAGAGGGAGTCGTGTGTTGAAATTTTTCCTTCGCTTTTTCTCTCTCTGTGAATTTAAAACCCTAATTTTTTGGCCTTCATTTTCGTGGCAAATTGAATGGATTTGGATCATTGGATAGCCAAAGTCAAAGAGGGCCAGCATCTTTTAGAAGACGAGCTTCAACTTCTCTGCGAATATGTATGTTTACAAAACAATACATACATGTTTTTTTTTAAACTTTTATTGAGTACAAACAATTAGGGTTTCGTCTCTTCTTTCTTCGCTTTTACTAGTTGTTAGCGCTCAATAATTTAAAGATATTTTTATCTGTTCTTGATGTTTACTGTTTAACAAAGTAATTGATTTATAATTACTGATTAGTAAAAAAAAAAAAATCCATTTTCAACCTTTCCTGATAAATTGTTGGTGTGAGCTTTGTAATTTGTATGAAGTAGAATTTTTAAATACATAATTTGTGTTTCCATTTATGTACTGTGAAGTGGCATGTAATATGCTTTAGGATAGGTGCCACCTTTGGCAATTGATGACTTTATTGTTTGTTTTTGCATGTTGTGCAATGGTTAGTCATATAGAATGTGGTCTTTCGTTTTAGGCGATCATAATTCTTAATGTGGATGAATTGGGAAATTATTCATTGTGGTGAGCATATAAGAAGTTTCCGAGTCCAGCAAATCATCTCTACGACTTCTTGAAGCTGGAAGCATTATATCTGCTGATTTGTTTTTAGATTAATAGAAGCCATGTATGAATGCAGTTAACATGGAAAGTTTATGCATTATTGTGTAATATCTACTTAGATATTGATGGTAATCTTTGTACATTTTTATATGTGATCTTTGTACAGTTTTATATTGAATTTCTGTTGAAAAATGTGTATGCATGTACTCTGACGCAGCTGATTTTACGTGATCTGTGACTGAACTCGCACACACAGGTCGATGATTGATTGGTAATAGTCATTGTAGTTTTTCTGGTTAGATAGAACACCTTGGTGTATACTATTTTATTGAATTGCATTTTTTTATTTGTTTGTATTTATTTTCCTTATTGGGCATTTTTTACATGTTTGAATTTTCCTTATGCTAGCTTTGATAAAATGTGCCTAATTTTTGGAGAAAATGTAATTTATAACTTTATCTGAATTTGCTTACCTGATGTCTCCTAAGTAGCTGTTGTGTGTAACAGGTGAAAGAAATCCTTATTGAAGAGTCTAATGTGCAGCCTGTTAACAGTCCAGTCACCGTATGTGGTGATATTCATGGCCAGTTTCATGACCTAATGAAACTTTTCCAAACAGGAGGTCAAGTACCAGAGACAAATTACATATTTATGGTATAATTTTTATGTTCTAATTAGAAGTATTATGACATTGTTTTGCTTCATTACAGTGTAATTTGTTCATGAATGTGATGCTGCATATTCTTATGCCTTGACAGGGTGATTTCGTTGATCGGGGATACAATAGTCTTGAAGTTTTCACTATTCTTTTGCTTCTTAAAGCAAGGTATGCCTCTTTCGTGCATGGGTTTGCTTGCATCTATTTTATTCTTTTTTAATTTAAAAATTATAATTGAATTCTACCGTTCTTTTGCAATTTTCAAATGAGGCCTTGGAATAATGTGAGAATTTATTTTAATGTTATGTTGGCCTAGTAACTTGAAACTGGGTATGAACCATCATGTGGACTGTTTACAGGCTCAATGTGTGCTGCTTATGATTGTTGTGCTATTGCTATTGCTTAAACTTTTGAAAACAAAGCTCCTCGGTAAACTTTATCAATGTCTTTAATTTTTCGCACAAGCTAATATGACTTTTACGTGATGCTTCTAGATACCCGGCAAATATTACTCTTTTACGTGGAAATCATGAAAGCAGACAATTGACTCAGGTATGCTTTTTAAGTATTCCATGTTTGTTTGCTGGTTAGAGAGTGAATTTTACTCTTGTATGATGCAAGTTCTGGTTTGATCTGTTGTTTTATATCCCCAGGTATACGGTTTTTATGATGAGTGCCAACGGAAGTATGGAAATGCCAATGCATGGCGGTATTGCACAGATGTTTTTGACTATCTAACTCTCTCAGCAATTATAGATGGCACTGTGAGACTCTCATTTTACTAATAATTTTTTTTTTAATTTCTTGCTCATATATATGTTTATATGCATACAAGTGTGTCAGTGTGAATTACATGAAAAATCCTAAGCAAAATGAGTTTTGGTTTTCAATTTTGCAGGTTCTTTGTGTTCATGGTGGTCTTTCACCTGACATACGGACAATTGATCAGGTTTCTCCCCTTTCTGTTTTGCTAAGCTGTTGTTTATTATTTGATTATTGTGACCGCCTCATCATCTTCTGCATCTGATTTGAAATTGGTATATTTACACTAATGGGTCTTTAAATGACATCTTTGAAATGTTGTTTGAGTAAACTTTGCAAACCGCATCACATGAACTAGGACCACATACATTTTATGACATGACATGGACAGACCAACTTGACACATTTTTGGAAATGGGGATACAATGTGTTGGGGGCATGTGTCTTTACTTTTATCAACAAAAGAAAGGAAGTAATTTTGAAGAGAAATAGTGATTTTAAGAGGGGGAACAAATATAACTATATAAGTTTTGGTTCATCTAAGATATATTCAATTTTTCTGCATGATGACATGGACATAATGGAGGAGGCGTTTGTTCAGGTTAATTTGCTACAATTATAAATAGTTCATTAGTGCTGCCTTTAGTGGAGCCTAGGCGCAGGACTGAAGGCGCAAACAGCCCTGGAGCCTAGGCGCGGGACTGAAGGCGCAAGGTGCGCGCCTGATGAATGTATGGCACAAAATGCTACAAAGTGTGTAAAAATGCATAGAAAAACAATATACAAGCGTGTATCACACTATCAGTCAGCAATAAATGATTTTTAACTATTATTTTGAGAGTTCCAATCCAAAGTTTCATATATAAATCACAAGTTCATATCCAAAAGCAAGAGTTCCATATCCAATTTTCATATAATCACATCTAAATCACAAGTTCATATTCAAAAGCAAAAGGGTTACATATTCAAAAGCAAAGAGTTCATCAAAATTATAGAATTTCAACTTCCAATCAAAAAGCACTTCGTCCTGCTGTTTTAAATAACAGCAGGCTGCTGTTATAACAACAGCAACAGTCTGCTGCTGTGGTTCTGCTACTGTAATTACAACAACAGAGCTGCTGTTGTAATTTACAACGACAAGCAGGTTGTTGCTGTTATATAACAACAGCCTGCTGTTGTTATTTACAACAGCAAGCAGGCTGCTGCTGTTGTAATAACAGCATCAACACCAACCCAAAAAAAAAAAAAATATTAAATATTATAACAGAAAGCAAAAGAAAACAGTAGCAACACAGTAAAAAAAAAAAAAAAAAAATAAAATATAGGAAAAATCTTAACAAATATAGTATATCTCTTTTTATTCACTTAGGAGACTGTCAACAATGGAGATTGGGGGTTGTGGAGATCTGAGTGAGGGCTGGGTGATTTGGCTCGTGAGGGAGATCGTGAGTGAGCTTTAGGTTTTAGAGAAAAAATGAGGTGGTTTTGAGAGGTGTATTAAAATCGGCATTTTATGGTTTTTTGGCTTCTAAAATATAGTCAGATTTTGAGTGACTTGGGCTGGGTTTTGGGTGATTCGGGCCGGTTTTTAGGTGATTTGGGACTGATTTTGGGTGGGTTGGATCAAAGATACAAATTGATCTTTTCAGCCTTAGGCGCACCTTTTTTTGAAGGCTTCATCGAGCGCCTCAAGCACGTTGCCCCGTCTTGGCCTCCTCTAGGTTCAAGGGCAGTCGCCTGCATATAGGCGCGCCTGAGGCGCAGCTTTAACAACACTGCCTTGTGCATTTAGTGGATTCTTTAGAATTCAGGTTTCTGGTTTTGTTTGTGAGTACTAAGTTCATAAGCTTTTATTTTATTGAGCTCGTAACCATATTGTTAAACAACAATGTTCTGTTAAGCAATCTCTGCTCAGTGAGACTTTAACCTAACTAGGCAAAATGCGATCTTTGTGGTTGTTTCTGTGTTTCAGAGCATTTTGTTGACATGAAGTCTTGACAGATATTTATGTTTTTTTCTCCTCTTTGACAGATTCGGGTGATTGAACGGAATTGTGAAATTCCACATGAAGGGCCATTTTGTGATCTCATGTGGAGTGATCCTGAAGATATTGAAACATGGGCAGTCAGTCCTCGAGGAGCAGGTTGGCTTTTTGGCTCCAGGGTCACATCTGAGGTAACATGATCCGGGATCTGAATTTGCAATGATATTTTCCTGCTACTGATCTCATCTTTTCCCCTTTCTTGCAGTTTAACCACATAAACAATCTTGATCTAGTTTGTCGAGCTCACCAACTTGTACAAGAAGGTCTCAAATACATGTTTCAAGATAAAGGCCTAGTGACTGTGGGTCTCTGAACCTTTTGCCATTTATGTTGTTGCTCAACCATAATAAAAGTTCGATGAAATATCTTGGTTCTTGAATTTTGCAGGTGTGGTCTGCTCCAAATTATTGTTACCGTTGTGGGAATGTGGCTTCTATATTGAGCTTCAATGAGAATATGGTAAGATATTTTACTAGCTGGCATGCTGGTGTGTGTTTTTGAGAAAATCTTTGCTACTGGATACCATCATATATCATGCCTAAAATGCTGTGAGAACTAAGGATGTATTGCCGCCCCAATATATCATGTTCTCTTATTTCTGTAAGTTACCCTTCTGTCCATCTTGAGTTTGATTTTTTGTGAGAGGAGGACCAGTCATCTTCATTCACGTAGGACATGAGCTTCTAGATTGGATGAAATAGAGATTCGTAACTGTGGGAGTTAGAAATTAGCTACCATTTTGGCAGAGCATTTTATGAGGGTGCTGTCGCTGTCTTGGGTAGCTTTGATTGCTCGTATGTGGACACGTGGTCCATCCACTTCACAATTTTAGTACTTGTATTATATAAGATAACTATTCGCAGTTTCTATAAAAAAGATTGAAGCATTCTTGCGTGCGCCCTTAATAAGATTTGCTAGTGCAATCTGAATGCAGAGGTGGCTTGCCATGCTCCAAGCATCTAGACATGCTGTATGATCTTCTTGTTTTTAGTTGGCCCCTTTCTCCTTTTCAATTTCCTGAGAATTGATATATTGACACTTGGATACATTGGCTTCAGTCTTTCTCACTCATGTGCTCCATTTTCATGTTCATGCTAGAGAGTAGAGAATTGCACAGTATTCCATTCCTTTGTTTAACTTGAATTTTTATTTAAACCATGTATGAAATTAATTGCTATTGTTAATTCCATTATCATTGATATGATTATGTGAGGCCATAAATGGTTGCTTTTTAGATTCACATGCCTTTAACTTGGAGGGGGGAAGGCAAAACTAATGCACTGTTTGGTGTAGAGTTTGATGAGCTTATAAGTTAGTTTATACTCTCAGTGCAATGCTTATAAGCTAGCTTATACCCTCAATCAATACTCTCTATTAAACGGTGCATAAACGTAGACCAACTAGCTTGTTCTCTCCCTAACCTTCATTTCTTGTAGATATTAATGTATTTTCACCTTTATTTCTTTAGGAGCGAGAAGTGAAGTTTTTCACAGAAACAGAGGAGAACAACCAGATGAGGGGGCCCAGAACAGGAGTTCCATATTTCTTATGATTAAAGGGAATAAGGCTGCATGTAGAATTGTCCAAGTACAAGCATTGTGGCTGGTTGTTGATGACGTTGAATGCCATTCTTACTTATTCGCAGGTGGACCTCTTGTTTGCTTGGCTTGAATTTTCAGTCTGATCCAAGCTGCTTTGGGAGTTTATAGGTTGTGCATTAGAGTTGATGTATGTTACAACGAATTAGTGTCCCTTTTCATTCTATTATGTTCCTTTTGAATTCATTAATCAACAATCAATCGAGTTGCTGTATTTTTCAGCTAGATAAACGATCAAAGGGAATTATCTGCATATCTAAATGATTTGTGGGTTCATCCAATACCAAATCTGTGGCCTTTGTTGGGGGTACGAGCTTCATGTGCTCTTTTCTTTCCCACCAATATAGACAATATGCTGGTCTTGAAAAATTATTCAAGCAACTAAAATATCAGAAATAGAGATATCAAATTAGTTAATGTGCGCACTTCCTTCATATAGAGGAATAACATACTAGGGTCAATCTGAATTTCTTGTGAAGCAAGGAATTAGCATTTTATTTAAAAAAAAAAAAACAAAAACAAAAACAAAAACCAAGACTTTCCTACTCCATAATCATAAAATCGCCAGAATTTCTTAAAATTGAAAAGTTATTTAAAATAAAATTTAGAGAAATTACCGGTTCGTTTATCAATCATAAAACGACGTCGCAAGCTTAACTCTCCCAAAGTGCTGACGTGTCTACATTTCTCTGATGTGGCAGTCCAAGATTGCCATCAGAGTGAAGGAAAGACATCAATCATTAGGGGTGACAAAACAAATCAACGAATCGAATTTATATGAATCGAATCAAAATGTGATGAATTATTATTCGATTCGTTTATTAAATGAATCGAATACGAATATTTGTTTAGTTATGATATTATTTAATAACATAATTTTCCATATTTTATTTATATTTATTTTTCATAAATATATAAATATGAAATATGTAATTAATATATTTACTAAAAATACCTCACCAAATATCGACAATATTTTATTTTCTATGGTAATTAGATATAATTTCTCGAATATGAATTAAAAATAATAATAACTAGTAAAAGAAAATAATAACGAATCATAAACTTAAATTCGTATTCGATTCGTTTAATAAACGAATCGAATCAAATTGACTCATTTATTAAACAAATCTATTTTTTCAAACTCGTATTCGCTTTAAAGCGAATCGAATTTATATGAATCGAATCAAAATGTGATGAATTATTATTCGATTCGTTTATTAAATGAATCGAATACGAATATTTGTTTAGTTATGATATTATTTAATAACATAATTTTCCATATTTTATTTATATTTATTTTTCATAAATATATAAATATGAATATGTAATTAATATATTTACTAAAAATACCTCACCAAATATCGACAATATTTTATTTTCTATGGTAATTAGATATAATTTCTCGAATATGAATTAAAAATAATAATAACTAGTAAAAGAAAATAATAACGAATCATAAACTTAAATTCGTATTCGATTCGTTTAATAAACGAATCGAATCAAATTGACTCATTTATTAAACAAATCTATTTTTTCAAACTCGTATTCGCTTTAAAGAGAAATTACCGGTTCGTTTATCAATCATAAAACGACGTCGCAAGCTTAACTCTCCCAAAGTGCTGACGTGTCTACATTTCTCTGATGTGGCAGTCCAAGATTGCCATCAGAGTGAAGGAAAGACATCAATCATTAGGGGTGACAAAACAAATCAACGAATCGAATTTATATGAACCGAATCAAAATGTGATGAATTATTATTCGATTCGTTTAGTTATGATATTATTTAATAACATAATTTTCCATATTTTATTTATATTTATTTTTCATAAATATATAAATATGAAATATGTAATTAATATATTTACTAAAAATACATCACCAATATCGACAATATTTTATTTCCTATGGTAATTAGATATAATTTCTCGAATATGAATTAAAAATAAGAATAACTAGTAAAAGAAAATAATAACGAATCATAAACGAATTAATAAACTTAAATTCGTATTCGATTCGTTTAATAAACGAATCGAATCAAATTGACTCATTTATTAAACAAATCTATTTTTTCAAACTCGTATTCGATTTAAAGCGAATCGAATCGAACGAATAAACTAATCCTAACCTAAATTGCCACCTCTACCAATCACAGCTTAACAAACTTTCCCGCCAATACTTAGTATCAAACTTTTTCGTTGATCAATGATGTATACGGTTGATGATCAGATTTCGGTTAGATCAAAGAGAAGTCTCGAGATCATTCCTCTGTATCTAAAAGTAGTACAAGGATTGTATGAGTCATTTTGTTAGTTTTAAACTCTATTACTTACAAGAATAGAATACAAAGTGTTTAAACTTTACAAAAAAAACCTCCACTCTCTAATACTCTCAAAGCTTTCTTCAACAAAGCTACGGTAGCTACCTAAAGTTGCTTTGTTTGTTTTCTCCAATTTTCAACTCCACCGAAAGTTGGCTTGGATTTCATGTATGGCAGTAGCTTGATCTTCTAGAAGGCTTGGCAGTTTCTTTGCAAGTTTATATTTGCTGGAAAGGATGGCACCATGCATGGAGCCATGCAACTGCAGCTAGACTTTACAATATTAGGTTGTGGTTTCATCTATGCAATAGCACACATTCGGGGTGGTGGTGAAACGGGAAAGCAGTGGTATATAAATGGGATGTTTCTAAAGGCAAAAAAAAAAAAAATAGTTAGTTTCACAGACTTGTGCTGAATATTTGATTGAAAGAAAATACTGTTCAAAGGAAAAACTGTGTATTGAAGGAACGAAGTGCTGGAGGATTGCTTATCGGTGCTGTGCTTAATTAACATGAGGCCTGATTTGTTCAAGGTTGCTGTTGCTGAAGTTCCTTTCCTAGATGTCATCACTAAGGGGCGTGGCTTAGTGATGTAGGGCTCAGAATCTCATCTTGAAGTCCTGGGTTCGAATTCAGGGAGTGCATTTTTTATAAAAGCCTGGGACAACGGGGGTTTTACCTGCTCCGCTTAAGCCCGTAATGAGTGGTTTTTGCGATGGGGTTTCCAACGATTTCAAAAAAAAAAAAAAAAAAAACTCGGACAAATAATTAAAAAATCATATTACATTGTTAAGATTAATTTTTTTTTTTTTTTTTTTAAAAAAATTTGGAGATATTTATATTATAATTTTTTTATTTAAAAGAAGAAGATGACTTTCTGCCAGTACCAATTATGTGTCCAGAAGTTTGCAATTCTTATCATGCTTGAATTCTCTACTAGGAAAAATTCTAGTAACCGCTGGTAATATAACAAGACGCTCGAGGGCTGACGTGTCTACATTTCTCTGACGTGGCAGTCCAAGTTGGCGATCCGAGTGATTAAAACACAACAAACACACCTTAACAAACTTTCCCGCCAATACTAAGTAACAAACTTTTCATTCTGTTTCCTTATATCAATGATGTACCGTTGATGATTAGATTTCAGTTTAGATCACAGAGGTGTCTCCAGATCAATCCTCTGTATCAAGAATTTTCACTTTATCAGTTCATTTTCTTTAGTTTCTTTCACTGCAACATTTTGTTTCTTTTTTTTTTTTTTGGCTTCATTAATTTGCTTTTGAAAACAAACGTACGGCTCTATCATGAACTCACATCCACCGCGGCCATCACCGCCGGTGGCAACGAAGGAGGAGAAGAAGTTAGAGTCCTTCGGAGACGTGAGAGTTGACAACTACTACTGGCTCCGAGATGAGTTTCACTCCAATCCCCGAGTCCTTTCCTATCTCCGGCTCGAAAACGTATACACCAAATCCATCATGTCCGGTAAGTTTGTAATTATTATGCGATTCATAAATTAGCTTGGCACGTTTATAACTGTTATGCTTCAATCTTTTTTCTTATAGAAACAAAGAAGTTTGAGGAAGAGTTATTTTCTGAGATGAAGGCAAGAATCAAGGAAGATTATATATCTTTACCTGTTCGTAAAGGCTCTTACTATTACTACAAAAGGAGATTTGAAGGAAAGAACTATCTTCGACATTGCAGGCGATTTATCCCCAACAATGAAGCCAAACCTTCTGTGAATGATACAATGCCAACGGGGCCTGATGATCCTCCAGAGCTTGTGATCATTGATGAGGAAGTTATGGCTAAAAATAAAAAAGATCCTAATTACCGCATTATGATTGTCAAGGTAATTATGAGAATAGAAGCTACACTGTTTATTAATTTCACTTATGGGTTTTGAATTAATGTTTCTGCAGTTCTTGATTATGTCTTTATCTGATTCAGGTTAGTCCAAATAATAAGTTGGTGGCATATAAAAAAGAATACGAAAATGGAATTGTTTATGTCATTGATGCAGAGTCAAAAGCTCCTGTGGGGACGCTTATAGTACTGGAATGTTGTGGTTTTGAATGGGCTGGTGATGAAGCTTTAGTTTACTTATCGGCTGGCATATCAGCGGATGCGATTCTTTCACCAAACAAGGTATATGAATGTTAGGTGCCAAATCCTACTTTGATTGCTTCTCCTTTTAAAGTTTTATCACTCTCTTTCTTTTATTTATTTATTTGTCGTTTCTTGGAAATTCATAGTTGAAATGAGACTTTCACTTGTTTCTTTTCCATTTCATAAGAGATTGTACTTTATTTATTTATAATGTTTACTCCTGAGATTCTACCTTATCCTTTTTCTGCATCAGTTCTCTTTTCAAAATTGCTAATTGTTGGATATCTTAAGATTGAAACTAACAAATAAACTTGACTTTAAACCTTATAACCAGCATGATCTTATATGTACACAGAGAGCCAATCTTACAAAGAGGAACAATTTCAGGGGTCAATATAGTAAATTAGAAAATCTTCATCACTTCCACTCTCTTTGTTAGACATATTGATGGTTTGATCTGGATAGTTATTTGTCTTGATTTTGTTGGCCTAATGGTTGGCATTTCACATTGAGCTTTGAAATGTTGTAATTAAAAATCTTCATCACTTCCACTCTCTTTGTTAGAAAGTGAAAATAGTCATTTCTCCTAATGGTTCTGTTGGTAATTATTAACAGGTTTGGTTACATAAGTTGGGAGAAGAGCAGTCAAAAGACTTCTGCGTTTATCATGAGAGGAGTGATTGGTCTTCTCTAACTCTTGAAGCTTCCGAGAGCAAGCAATTTTTGTTTGTTAAATCCAAAAGCAAAAATGCAGTGTGTGTCTTCTATCTAGATGTTTCTCAGCCCCAGTTGCTTACGTTTTTGACAAATTGTGAAGTTGGCATGGATATATTTGTCAGTCATCGTGGAAATCATTTCTTCGTAAGAAGAGGTGATGGAGAGCTATATGCATGTCCTGTAGATGATACAGATGAAACTATTGTTCTTATTCCATACAGGGAAAGGTAATACCAAGTTTCAGAGATCTTTATTTCTTAACTATGTAGCTTTAAATCAAAATGATAATAGCTTGAATGCGTTTCTTATCATATTTTCTCAAATGATAATTAATGAAGAGGTTGCATAATGCACCAAGTCACAAAGCTGCATTATATAAATCATTTTGAGTAATCTTGTCCTTTTAGAAACTTGGCAAACAATTTGCTTGCTCTATTTTAAAAACTGTATATGTAAGGGTAAAATGTTTGGTGCCCTTCATCTCCCAAAATTCCATACTGGGTTAGCCTTTCAGTGAAACAATGCTTCTGAAGTTCTTAATCATCTTTTTTATCCAGTGTACGAGTTGAGGACATGAAGCTTTTTGCTGATCATATTGTTGTGCATGAGCGAAGTGAAGATCAGAACAAACTAACTGCTTATCGCCTTCCACCTGTTGGAGAACCCCTAAAAACCCTTCAAGGTGGCCGGACTGTAGACTTTTATGGTTCTGATGAATTATGCATGAGTGCGATTGTTACAAAAGGATCACAATTTTTCTCCAGCATTTTGCGGTTTTCTTTTTACACACTGCGGATGCCTTGGTCAGTAATCGATTATGACATGAACACGGGGATTTCTGTTTTAAAGAAGAGAACAACCGTAAGTAATATGGAGAAATTCAACTTGTTTCTTGGTTTTGTGGAATTTGGAGCACTTCATAGAATTATGTGTCTAACATTCAGCACTTTGTCCACTATTTTTTCAGATCTTGGGAGGTTATGATGTGTCTAATTATGTTACTGAAAGGAAGTGGGCATGTGCTTCAGATGACATCAAAATTCCTATATCCATTGTCTACCGAAAGAATCTTGTGAAACTCGATGGGTCTGATCCATTACTACTTTATGGCTATGGTTCATACAGGGTAAGATTGAAGTTTATGCAGTAAAATTATTGCTTTCTAGTTATGCAAACCGGATTTATAAGGGTTTTATCTCATCTCATAGATCTATTCTTTTTGAAACCATGTTAGACAGAAGTCAGAAACAAGGCAATTTGTCTTAATTCAATACGTAAGCATGATATAACTGTTGAAATTTAACTTAATTTTTCTTTGATGAATCTGTCTGCTTATAGAATTTTCTTTGGTAAAATTGTAGATTATATTCAAGTTGTTTTGTATTTTTATTTTACATCCTTCAAGGTAAATATTATTAAAAAGTAGAATGACCTGCTGAGCAGAGGAATCTAGTTTGCAAACCATTTTTGCAATCATGAATATCTGTCAATAGAGTGCTAAATTGCTTAAATTTTATAAGTCTTCTGTTTTTAGTGATTTGTTTGAAGTTCTTGATACTAACTCTTTACTTGTGAGTAGAATTCCACCTATCCTAATTTCATTGCATCGCTACTTACTTTACTGGATCGAGGTATCATCTTCGCAATTGCTCACGTTCGGGGTGGTGGTGATTTGGGGGAGCAGTGGTATGAAAGCGGGAAGTTATTGAATAAAAAAAATACTTTCACAGACTTCATTGCATGTGCTGAGTATTTAGTTGAAAGCAAATACTGTTCAAACGAAAATCTGTGTATCGAAGGAAGAAGCGCTGGGGGATTGCTTATTGGCGCTGTCCTCAACATGAGGCCTGATTTGTTCAAGGTTGCTGTTGCTGACGTTCCTTTCCTAGATGTTCTAACTACAATGCAAGTTTCACCAAAAACACTGGACCTGAAGGTATTCTGTTTCCTTTTTTAGAATAATGAACTTTTTATTGATATTCACTTTGTATGTATGTAGATTTCAACATCTGGTTGATAATACTATGGATGTTTTTCCTCTAACCAGTAATAACTAATGGCAGAAACGAGAAAATCATAAAATATGATCATACTATATGGTTGATAATACTATGCATCTTATATTATACTATAACGCACTAATGTTAGGTCGTGAATTCTTACATTTGCTTCAGAGGTACCGGGGTTATATTATTTAGTACCCATAGTTTCTTTGAGATCTTTATTTACTTTCAGAGGCCACTGCTGTTGGCCAAGTGCTTTTTAATTCCAAGTACTAGTGACAAATTTTTAGCTTCTTAACAAATTCCTGTTTTGTCGCTATAGGAATGGGGTGACCCTGGGGAGGAACAATTTTACTTCTACATCAAGTCATATTCCCCTGTTGATAATGTTAGTTACTTCTCTATCAACTAATCAACCATGAGGTTTAAGTTCTACTATTTTTGTTTCTCTTAACCTATGACTTGTTTTACACAGGTTAAGGCTCAGAACTATCCTAACATCCTCATCAGAACGGGTTCTGAAGGTAAGCTCAAAGCCTATATCTTTTGATTTATTTTACTACAAACTTCTTATTTTTAATAGCAGAATAGTATTTGGCTTTTGTCAGTCTAGCTAGTAACCTAAAGGTGCATCCCACATTTCACTTTGGTATCCTGTGGGAGAACGGTTTAGGGGGACAAGAAAAGAAGCAAAAAATTTCTTAAAAGAAATGTTCAAAAGCAGTGATATTGTTTATGGCTGCTTAGTTCATCAATAACTTTATTGGTGATGTATTATGTCATTTTAGTAGAGTAAGCATAGGGCACCTTCCTTAAAGATTTGATATCTCTACATGAGTTTCTGTTTGTTAGAAAAGAAAATGAAAATAATTCCTGGATTTCTCTCCGGTCATAATAAGGCAGATTTAAAAGTTTCATATAATAACCCTAGAGTTGTTTTGACAGACTACTAGTTCAGTACTCAAGTGTTTAGTGCTTGTATTATTTCTCTTATTGCTAAATACATACTCTGGTCTTCCATGATAGATACGATCGTTGGGTATTCAGAACCTGCTAAGTTTGTGGCCAAGCTGAGGGACATGAAAACTGATGACAATTTACTATTGTTTAAATGTGAATATGGTGCTGGCCATTCACCACAGCCAGGGAGGTAAGTAAGCTACTGTCATTAAAGATTCATTGAGGGTGCTTGTACTTGTGCTATTAATGTAGTTCTTTATTGTTTGAAACTCTGTGAAGAAATTATTTAAGAGGTCTATGAACTGAGAAATTGCGATTAGTTTTGATCCATGTAACTCTACTGTCTGCTTTTCAATGCGAATGTCGAACTGCTTTTGAAAACATTAGTAACTTGAATGCAGCATGAATCTTTTTTTTTTTGGCTGCAGAGTTGGAAGACTTCGAAAGCTTCAACAAGATGCCTTCAAATATACTTTTATACTGAAGGCTTTAAATATGATTCCTGCATCTGCTTCTGAGCAGAGCTGACTGGCATGATCAACTACACGAAATGCAGTGGTTTTGATAAAATCATGATAGTTTTATCATTTGGAACTTTGAAGTGAACAATTGTTTCTATTTCTGGTGTAATTGCTTGCCTGTACATTTTTGACACAAGTCACACAACTCTTGTACTAGTTGGGTATTTGTGATTATAACTCTTTACAGACAATTTCGGTTTTGAGAATAACTGAAATTGTGGAATTGTGCTCACAGAAAGACGTCCAATAATGTTCAAACTTGTTTCATGATGACATCACATGGCACGTGCTATTCACGTACAAAGTAATAAAACTCCGGAATACCGCAATACTGGAGAAAGCACACAAAATCTAAGAAATATGTGATTGATAAACCTTCGAAGTAATATCACTCCGAGGGAATCCATTCGGGAGGATACTCATTATAAAAATCCAATATAACGATCTTTCAAAGTAAGTGAGCTCCGAAATAATTTCATTAAGGAGCGTCAGAAACTGCTCACAGGGTTTCAAAATGAATTACGAAACCTCAAAGTACTTAAGTTAGTGGAATTCATAATCATTAAACTTACTTAATATACAGTCACATTGAATGTAACAAGTGGGATTAATGACATAATCATTTCCCACTTAAATTAACATACAAGTATAATTACGACAAATATCAATATGCATCTAATATTGATACAACAAGACACTAACATGTCAACAGATGATTAGCAATTAACTTACTTGAAGTGAGAAGTATAAATACAAGAAAGATAGAAGAATTAAGGGGGGGATCCCTAATCATAGAAAAGGAGAAAAGTGACTTGTGAAAAATTGATTTTCCAAAGTATTTCAATCATTTTACTTTAAAAAAAAAATAAAAATACTGACTTGGATATTGGAGTGCTAACTTGTACGTCACTTCATCTCATTATCAAAAAGAATCATCATCAATAGAGGATTGAAGAACAATTTTACCTCAACAAAACCCAAATAAATTTTTGAGAAGTACATAAACAATTTACAGTTCTGGAAGGTAATTAATTTCACATTTTTAAGCCTTCAACTACACTCACCTCAATTTCATACAGATACTAGATATTTATATATAATTAAAAGAATATTGTTGGTGATATTTAGGTGATAAATAAATATTACTTAAAAAGTGACACTTTTTCTTTATACAATTAATTAAGTAATATATTTTCTCCTGATCTTCAAGCTTCTGAGAGTGATAAAATTTTATTCATTGCATTTTGAAAGCAAAATTATGAGGATAATTTATCTTCTATCTGAATTCTGAATGTCTCTAAGCCTGAAGAGCTGAGCTGGTGAGGAGTTATGCAATTCAGAACCAAGTAAAATTACTGAGGATAATTTATAGTTTTTTTTTTTGCTAACTGTTTCTAAGTTGTAACGATACGCTCAAGTGCTGACGTGTCAATATTTTTCTGATGTGGCAGTCCAAGTTGGCGATCCGAGTGAAGCGAACGCTGAAAACACACCTTAACAAACTTTCCCGCCAATACTCGGTGGTAACAAACTTTTCATTCAATTTCCTTATATCATCAATATGATGAACGGTTCATGATCAGATTTCAGTTAGATCACAAAGAAGCAACCAGCACAAATTAACAAACTTTCCCGCCAATACTCGGTGGTAACAAACTTTTCATTTATTTAATTAGATCAATGATGTGCGGTTGATGATCAGATTTCAGTTAGATCAAAGAGAAGTCTCCAAGACTCCAGATCATTCCTCTGTCTCTACAAGACTACAAATATCACAAGACTTAATTTTCACTTGTATCAGTTCATTTTCTTAGTTTCTTTCACAGCTACATTTTGTTTCTTTTTTTTTTTTTTTTTTTTTTAGCTTCATTAATTTGCTCTTGCGAATAAACGTACGTACGAGGCTATCGATGAACTCACATCCACCGCGGCCATCGCCGCCGGTGGCAAAGAAGGAGGAGATGGAGTTAGAGTCGTTCGGAGACGTGAGAGTTGACAACTACTGCTGGCTCCGAGACGACTTTCACTCCAATCCCAGAGTCTTCTCCTATCTCCAACTCGAAAACGAATACACCGAATCCACCATGTCCGGTATGCTTGTAATTATTCATAAATCAGTCACTTTTATAACTAACTGTACTTATAATATATATATATATTATTTTTCTTGGGTTGTAGAAACGAAGCCGTTTGAGGAAGAGTTATTTTCTGAGATGAAGGCAAGAATGAGGGAAGATGACATATCTTTACCGGTTCGTCAAGGCTCTTACTATTACTACCAAAGGAGTTTTAAAGGAAAGAACTATGTTCGATATTGCAGGCGATTTATCCGTAACAATGAAGCCCCACCTTCTGTGAGTGATACAATGCCAACGGGACCTGATGATCCTCCTGAGCATGTGATTATTGATGAGGAAGTTATGGCTAGAATTCAAAATGATCCTAACTACCGCATTTCTATGTTCAAGGTAATAATGAGAAACCCTATGGTTTTTTTTTTTTAATTTAATGTTTCTGCTGTTATATATTCATGACTATTTATTTATTTATTTATTTATCTGATTTAATTAATTAGGTTAGTCCAAATCATAAGTTAGTGGCATATGATCAAGAATACGAAAAGGGACGTGTTCATGTCATTGATATAGAGTCAAGAGTTCCTGTGGGGAAGCCTTTAGAAGTGGGAAATATTGAATGGGCTGGTGATGAAGCTTTAGTTTACTTAACAGTGGATGCGACTCTTTCGCCAAACAAGGTATATGATGAATCTTTGGTGCCAATTATACTTGGATTGCTTCTCCTTATTATTTCAAAGCTTTAGTTTGTGGCATATGAATCTTTGGTGCCATATTATACTTGGAATTCGTAGTTGAAGTGAGACTAGCACTTGTTTGTTTGTTATAATTTATAATGTTTAATGAATTAATTTTTTGTTACCTTTTTACTCCTGAGATTAATATTTCTACCTTGTCCTTTTTCTTCATCAATTATACTCCATTTATGGTTATCTTCAAATACACTATATGGGTCAATTTTATTATGTCCTAGTTTATCGTTTCAAAAAATATCATATAAAATGGAAACATAAAACATTATTTTTAAAAAAAACTAAGACATGAAATGTACGTTAAAAAATAAAATAATTATATATATATATATATTTAATAATGTAATTATTAAAAAATTACAACAAAAACATTAGATTAATCAATTTCTAATTTTTCAAGGCATTCTAAGAAAAATATAAAATAATTATTGAAGAAAAAGAAATTTCCATTGGAGGTCATGTATGGACTCATATAATACAGATGAACAAACTAAGTACTTATTTCTCAAATTCAAATTGAAAACATGAAATTCCAAATCAAAAGCCTTAGTACACCAAATAACAATTATGAATCATTAATCAAAGCTCAATTTATTGGTAAAGTATTAAAGTATTTTAAGTGCTATCATTGAAAATCTAATTTTTAAATTATTTTTTTCGGATTTGAGTGAAACAAATAAAATTTTCAAATATTTCAAATTTTTATTAAAAACACACAATTTGAATTCGAATCCGAATTTAATAATCAGATCCTAACCTATAGCACCCAGTCACGTAACCTTCCTCACTTGACCACAATCCTGCTCTTTCTTTTGGCTTTTTTTTTTTTTTTTTTTTTTATTTATTTGGGAAAAATCTCCGATGCTTGGCCTGATTGTTTGGGTGGTGGTGGTGATGCGCGATCGCGATATGAGGGTTAGGGATTGGATTTGAGGAGTTTTAATTTCTGAAAAGCTCAAAGCATATAGATACTGCGTTTCTGGTTTTCCAGAAACGTTTCCGCAAAGAAACTTGACTTTATTCCTTATAATTGGCTTATGCTTATATTAATTATATGTACAGAGAGAGCCAATCTTACAAAGAGGAATACAGTGAGCATTTTAGTAACTTATAAAATCTTCCACAGTTTTTTTTTTTTTTTAAGACACATTTTAAGTGCAGAAAGTGAAAATAGTCATTTCTCCTAATGGTTCTTTTGATAATTGATAACAGGTTTGGTTACATAAGTTGGGAGAAGAGCAGTCAAGGGACTCCTGCATTTATGATGAGAAGGATGATTTGTCTTCTCTTACTCTTGAAGCTTCTGGGAGCAATCAATTTTTGTTTGTTAAATCCAAAAGCAAAGATTTGGTGTGTGTTTTCTATCTTGATGTTTCTCGGCCCGAGGTGGTTACAATTTTGACACATTGTGAAGGTTGCATGGATATATTTGTCAGTCATCGTGGAAATCATTTCTTCATAAGAAGAAGTGATGGAGAAATATCCGCATGTCCCGTAGATAATACATCTGAAACTATGGTTCTTGTTCCATACAGGCAAAGGTAATAACAAGTTTCAGAGATCTTTCTTTCTTAACCATGTGGATTTAAACCAATATGATGATAGCTTGAATGTGTTTCTTGTTGTATTTTCTCAAATGATAAAGAATAGAGAGGTTGCATAATGCACCAATTCACAAAGATGCATTATATAAATCATTTTGTGTAAGCTGGTCCTTTCAGAAACTTGGCATTATATAAACCATTTGCTTGTTCTATTTTGAAAACTGTATGTATGTAAACTGTTTGGTGCCCGTGCCCTTCATCTCCCAAAATTCCATACTGGGTCAGCCTCGCAGTGAAATAATGCTTATGAAGTTCTTAATCGTCTTTTTTTATTCAGTGTACGAGTTGGGGACATGAAGCTTTTTGCTGATCATATTCTTGTGTATGAACAAAGTGAGGATCAGCACAAGCGAACTGCTTATCGCCTTCCAGCTGTTGGAGAACCACTAAAACCCCTTCAAGGTGGCCGGAATGTAGAATTTTATGGTTCCGGTGAATTACGCAGTAATGTGGTTGTTACAAAAGAATCACAGTTTTTCTCCAGCATTTTGCGGTTTTCTATTTATGCACTGCGAATGCCTTGGACGATAATCGATTATGACATGAACACAGGGATTTCTGTTTTAAAGAACGAAGAAACCGTAAGTAATATGAAGACATTCAACTTGTTTCTTGGTTTTGTGAAATTCTGAGCAGTTAATATATTTTCTCGTTGTCTCATTATTTGCTTAAACATTATCTGGCCCATACCTCACACAATAGAACTGTCTAACATTGAGCACTCTGTCCACAATTTTTTTCAGATCTTGGGAGCTTTTGATATGTCTAATTATGTTACTGAAAGGAAGTGGGCGTGTGCTTCAGACGACATCAACATTCCTATATCCATTGTCTACCGAAAGAATCTTGTGAAATTTGATGGGTCCGATCCGTTACTACTTTATGGCTATGGTTCATACGGGGTAAGATTGAAGTTTATGCAGTAAAATTATTGCTTGCTAGTAATGCAAACCGGACTTATAAGGGTTTTATCTAGATCTATGCCTTTTGAAACCATGTTGGACAGAAGTCAGAAACAAAGCAATTTATTTTAATGCAATATGTAAGCATGATATAACTGTTGAAATTTAACTTAATTTTTCTTTGATGCATCTGTCTGCTTCAACCCCTGTTTTCTTGCATTTTTTCTTTGGTAAAATTGTAGATTATATTCAAGTAGTTTTGCATTTTTGTTTTACCTCCGACAAGGTCTGTTACCATTTTATAATTACTTATTTGTTCTTTTTTGGGTAAATCTTCTTAAAAAGTAGAATGTCCTGCTGAGCAGTTGCATCCAGTTTGCAAACCATTTTCGAAATCATGAATATCTGTCAATAGAGTGCCAAATTTGCTTAAGTTTTATAGCTAAACATTCATTTTCCTTCAATCTTTCTCGTTTCCCTTATATCATAAAATGAATCAGTAAATATTACTTGGTCTTGCTGGGGATTTCAGTAAGAAGTAATTGTTTTGGATGTGGGAGGTTTTTTTTCCCCTGATAGAACTCCATGGTGATGAAATACAATAATGGTAGCCAAAACGACAGATTCCCCTGCTACATTACAGTACGTTACTCCATATACAGTGGCAGCTTTGGCTGAATATTTTATATGCCCTGAATGACAAACTTTAATAATAAATGAATGGTATCATCTAACAACTGAGAGAGGTCCTTTTAAATGCTACTCATCTGTTTTTAGTGATTTATTTGAAGTTTTTTTTTTCAAATATTAACTCATTTATTGTGAGTAGAGTTGCACCTATCCTAATTCCTTCACATCGCAACTTACTATACTGGATCGTGGTATCATCTTTGCAATTGCTCACGTTCGCGGCGGTGGTGATTTGGGGGAGCTGTGGCATGAAAATGGGAAGTTATTAAATAAAAAAAATACTTTCATGGACTTCATTGCATGTGCTGAGTATTTAGTTGAAAGCAAATACTGTTCAAAGGAAAATCTTTGTATCGAAGGAAGTAGTGCTGGAGGATTGCTAATTGGTGCTGTCCTCAACATGAGGCCTGATTTGTTCAAGGTTGCTGTTGCTGACGTTCCTTTCGTAGATGTTCTAACTACCATGCTAATTTCTCCAAAACCACTGGATCTGCAGGTATTTTGTTCCCTTTTTAGGATACCGAACTCTTTATTCATATTCACTTTTTATGTAGTTTGCAACATCTGGTGGTTGGCAGATTTCTTCCAGGACTTTTGATGCTTAGATCAGTTTGATAACATTATTAGCTCATTATCATTCTAGTCCTAGAATCAATAGCTTCTTATTAACATATTATTAGCCAGTAATTGAAAGCCACGTTACCGACACTATCATATCTAGGAGTGGATACATACATAGAGTTACAAAATGTATGAATTTTTATCTATAATTGGTTTGATTGAGGTATTCATGTTTTATCTTAAATATAGTGATTTAACAGATGCTAAGCAACCATGTAAAGAAAAGAGATAAGACAGATATCAAAGACCAACTTTGTTATTTGATGTTCTCTTTCGATCAACATTCATGGCATACAAGTGGTATGTCACTAGTTTTTTGGATCTCATCAATCAATCCTTGATCGCCTGGTGAATTTAAGGGTTTATCGCTAAAGAGAGAATTCCATCTCATCTTTTTGAACAAATGATCAATTTGAGCATTAGTTTGTTCATGCATCTTATATTATATGATAACTCACAGATGTTAGGTCATGAATTATTATATTTTCTTTGGAGGTATCGATGTTCTATTATTTAGTACCAAAAGGTTCTTTAAGATCTTTATTTGCTTTCAAAAGCAACTGCTGTTGGCCGAGTGCTTTTAATTCCAAGTACCAGTGACAAAATTTTAGCCTCTAAACAAATTCCTTTTTTGTCACTGTAGGAATGGGGTGACCCTTGGGAGGAACAATTTTACTTCTACATCAAGTCATATTCCCCTGTTGATAATGTTAGTTAATTCTCCATCATCCACGAGGTTTATTTTTTTCCGAAAAGAATCAACCATGATGTTAGAATAGCTTGGTTGGCACTGTTTGAATGTTGTTTTTGATTTTTATATTTTATTCAATGCTGTAAGTTCTACTATTTTTGTTTCTCTTAGCCTATGACTTGTTTTACACAGGTTAAGGCTCAAAACTATCCTAACATCCTTGTCATAACGGGTTCTGAAGGTGAGCTCAAATTCTAGATCTGTTGATTTATTTTACTACTACAAACTTCTTATTTTTAAGAGCATAATAGCATTTGACTTTAGGGAAGAAATGCATCACACCATTTCACTTGTTACCATGCGGGGATGATTTTACCCATTTTAGGGGGGGACAAGAAAAGAAACAAAAATTTCTTAAAAGAAATGTTCAAAAGCAGTGACATTGTTTATGGCTGCTTAGTTCATCAATAACTTTATTGGTGATGTATTATGTCATTTTAGTAGAGTAAGCATAGGGCACCTTCCTTAAAGATTTGATATCTCTACATGAGTTTCTGTTTGTTAGAAAAGAAAATGAAAATAATTCCTGGATTTCTCTCCGGTCATAATAAGGCAGATTTAAAAGTTTCATATAATAACCCTAAGAGTTGTTTTGACAGACTACTAGTTCAGTACTCAAGTGTTTAGTGCTTGTATTATTTCTCTTATTGCTAAATACATACTCTGGTCTTCCATGATAGATACGATCGTTGGGTATTCAGAACCTGCTAAGTTTGTGGCCAAGCTGAGGGACATGAAAACTGATGACAATTTACTATTGTTTAAATGTGAATATGGTGCTGGCCATTCACCACAGCCAGGGAGGTAAGTAAGCTACTGTCATTAAAGATTCATTGAGGGTGCTTGTTCTTGTGCTATTAATGTAGTTCTTTATTGTTTGAAACTCTGTGAAGAAATTATTTAAGAGGTCTATGAACTGAGAAATTGCGATTAGTTTTGATCCATGTAACCCTACTGTATGCTTTTCAATGCGAATGTCGAACTGCTTTTGAAAACATTAGTAACTTGAATGCAGCATGAATCTTTTTTTTTTTGGCTGCAGAGTTGGAAGACTTCGAAAGCTTCAACAAGATGCCTTCAAATATACTTTTATACTGAAGGCTTTAAATATGATTCCTGCATCTGCTTCTGAGCAGAGCTGACTGGCATGATCAACTACACGAAATGCAGTGGTTTTGATAAAATCATGATAGTTTTATTCAAAGAGATACAACTGTTATTCTTGATTTTATCATTTGGAACTTTGAAGTGAACAATTGTTTCTATTTCTGGTGTAATTGCTTGCCTGTACATTTTTACACAAGTCACACAACTCTTGTACTAGTTGGGTATTTGTGATTATAACTCTTTACAGACAATTTCGGTTTTGAGAATAACTGAAATTGTGGAATTGTGCTCACAGAAAGAAAGACGTCCAATAATGTTCAAACTTGTTTCATGATGACATCACATGGCACGTGCTATTCACGTACAAAGTAATAAAACTCCGGAATACCGCAATACTGGAGAAAACACACAAAATCTAAGAATATGTGATTGATAAACCTCTGAAGTAATATCACTCCGAGGGAATCCATTTGGGAGGATACTCATTATAAAAATCTAATATAAAACGATCTTTCAAAGTAAGTGAGCTCCGAAATAATTTCATTAAGGAGCGTCAGAAACTGCTCATAGGTTTCAGAATGAATTACGAAACCTCAAAGTACTTATTAAGTTAGTGGAATTCATAATCATTCCACTTACTTAATATACAGTCACATCAAATAACAAGTGGGATTAATGACATAATCATTTCCCATTTAAATTAACATACAAGTATAATTAACGACAAATATCAAATATGCATCTAATATTGATACAATAAGACACTAACATGTCACCAGATGATTAGTAATTAACTTGCTTGAAGTATAAATACAAGAAAGAATAATTAAAGGGGGGTCCCTAATCATGGAAAAGGAGAAAAGTGACTTGTGAAAAATTGATTTTTCAAAGTATTTCAATCATTTTTACTCAAAAAATAAAAACGCTGGTTTGGATATTGGAGTGCTAACCTATACGTCACTTCATATCATTATAAAAAAGAATCATCATCAATAGAGGATTGAAGAACAGCTTTACCTCAACAAAACCCAAGTAAATTTTTGAGAAGTACATAAACAATTTACAGTTCTGGAAGGTAATTAATTTCACATTTTTAAGCCTTCAACTACACTCACACCTCAATTTCATACAGATACTAGATATTTATATATAATTAAAAGAATATTGTTGGTGATATTTAGGTGATAAATAAATATTACTTAAAAAGTGACACTTTTTCTTTATACAAATTAAGTAATATATTTTCTCCTGATCTTCAAGCTTCTGAGAGTGATAAAATTTTATTCATTGCATTTTGAAAGCAAAATTATGAGGATAATTTATCTTCTATCTGAATTCTGAATGTCTCTAAGCCTAAGAGAAGAGCTGAGCTGGTGAGGAGTTATGCAATTCAGAACCAAGTAAACTTACTGAGGATAATTTATAGTTTTTTTTTTTGCTAACTGTTTCTAAGTTGTAACGATACGCTCAAGTGCTGACGTGTCAATATTTTTCTGATGTGGCAGTCCAAGTTGGCGATCCGAGTGAAGCGAACGCTGAAAACACACCTTAACAAACTTTCCCGCCAATACTCGGTGGTAACAAACTTTTCATTCAATTTCCTTATATCATCAATGATGAACGGTTCATGATCAGATTTCAGTTAGATCACAAAGAAGCAACCAGCACAAATTAACAAACTTTCCCGCCAATACTCGGTGGTAACAAACTTTTCATTTATTTAATTAGATCAATGATGTGCGGTTGATGATCAGATTTCAGTTAGATCAAAGAGAAGTCTCCAAGACTCCAGATCATTCCTCTGTCTCTACAAATATCACAAGACTTAATTTTCACTTGTATCAGTTCATTTTCTTTAGTTTCTTTCACTGCTACATTTTGTTTCTTTTTTTTTTTTTTTTTTTTTTAGCTTCATTAATTTGCTCTTGCGAATAAACGTACGTACGAGGCTATCAATGAACTCACATCCACCGCGGCCATCGCCGCCGGTGGCAAAGAAGGAGGAGATGGAGTTAGAGTCGTTCGGAGACGTGAGAGTTGACAACTACTGCTGGCTCCGAGACGACTTTCACTCCAATCCCCGAGTCTTCTCCTATCTCCAACTCGAAAACGAATACACCGAATCCACCATGTCCGGTATGCTGGTAATTATTCATAAATCAGTCACTTTTTAACTAACTGTACTTATAATATATATATATATATATTTTTCTTGGGTGTAGAAACGAAGCCGTTTGAGGAAGAGTTATTTTCTGAGATGAAGGCAAGAATGAGGGAAGATGACATATCTTTACCGGTTCGTCAAGGCTCTTACTATTACTACCAAAGGAGTTTTAAAGGAAAGAACTATGTTCGATATTGCAGGCGATTTATCCGTAACAATGAAGCCCCACCTTCTGTGAGTGATACAATGCCAACGGGACCTGATGATCCTCCTGAGCATGTGATTATTGATGAGGAAGTTATGGCTAGAATTCAAAATGATCCTAACTACCGCATTTCTATGTTCAAGGTACGTAATAATGAGAAACCCTATGGTTTTTTTTTTTTTAATTTAATGTTTCTGCTGTCATATATATATATCATGACTATTTATTTATTTATTTATCTGATTTAATTAATTAGGTTAGTCCAAATCATAAGTTAGTGGCATATGATCAAGAATACGAAAAGGGACGTGTTCATGTCATTGATATAGAGTCAAGAGTTCCTGTGGGGAAGCCTTTAGAAGTGGGAAATATTGAATGGGCTGGTGATGAAGCTTTAGTTTACTTAACAGTGGATGCGACTCTTTCGCCAAACAAGGTATATGAATGAATCTTTGGTGCCAAATTATACTTGGATTGCTTCTCCTTATTATTTCAAAGCTTTAGTTTGTGGCATATGAATCTTTGGTGCCATATTATACTTGGAATTCGTAGTTGAAGTGAGACTAGCACTTGTTTGTTTGTTATAATTTATAATGTTTAATGAATTAATTTTTTTTGTTACCTTTTACTCCTGAGATTAATTCTACCTTGTCCTTTTTCTGCATCAATTATACTCCATTTATGGTTATCTTCAAATACACTATATGGGTCAATTTTATTATGTCCTAGTTTATCGTTTCAAAAAATATCATATAAAATGGAAACATAAAACATTATTTTTAAAAAAAACTAAGACATGAAATGTACGTTAAAAAATAAATAATTATATATATATATATATTTAATAATGTAATTATTAAAAAATTAACAACAAAAACATTAGATTAATCAATTTCTAATTTTTCAAGGCATTCTAAGAAAAATATAAAATAATTATTGAAGAAAAAGAAATTTCCATCGGAGGTCATGTATGGACTCATATAATACAGATGAACAAACTAAGTACTTATTTCTCAAATTCAAATTGAAAACATGAAATTCCAAATCAAAAGCCTTAGCACACCAAATAACAATTATGAATCATTAATCAAAGCTCAATTTATTGGTAAAGTATCAAAGTATTTTAAGTGCTTCACCACAATCCATTTTTTTTAAATCATTGAAAATCTAATTTTTAAATTATTTTTTTGGGATTTGAGTGAAACAAATAAAATTTTCAAATATTTCAAATTTTTATTAAAAAACACACAATTTGAATTCGAATCCGAATTTAATAATCAGATCCTAACCTATAGCACCCAGTCACGCCACCTTCCTCCTTGACCACAATCCTGCTCTTTCTTTTGGCTTTTTTTTTTTTTTTTTTTTTTTTGGGAAAAATCACCGATGCTTGGCCTGATTGTTTGGGTGGTGGTGGTGGTGGTGATGCGCGATCGCGATATGAGGGTTAGGGATTGGATTTGAGGAGTTTTAATTTCTGAAAAGCTCAAAGCATATAGATACTGCGTTTCTGGTTTTCCAGAAACGTTTCCGCAAAGAAACTTGACTTTATTCCTTATAATTGGCTATGCTTATATTAATATATGTACAGAGAGAGCCAATCTTACAAAGAGGAATACAGTGAGCATTTTAGTAACTTATAAAATCTTCCACAGTTTTTTTTTTTTTTTAAGACACATTTTAAGTGCAGAAAGTGAAAATAGTCATTTCTCCTAATGGTTCTTTTGATATTGATAACAGGTTTGGTTACATAAGTTGGGAGAAGAGCAGTCAAGGACTCCTGCATTTATGATGAGAAGGATGATTTGTCTTCTCTTACTCTTGAAGCTTCTGGGAGCAATCAATTTTTGTTTGTTAAATCCAAAAGCAAAGATTTGGGGTGTGTGTTTTCTATCTTGATGTTTCTCGGCCCGAGGTGGTTACAATTTTGACACATTGTGAAGGTTGCATGGATATATTTGTCAGTCATCGTGGAAATCATTTCTTCATAAGAAGAAGTGATGGAGAAATATCCGCATGTCCCGTTGATAATACATCTGAAACTATGGTTCTTGTTCCATACAGGCAAAGGTAATAACAAGTTTCAGAGATCTTTCTTTCTTAACCATGTGGATTTAAACCAATATGATGATAGCTTGAATGTGTTTCTTGTTGTGTTTCCTCAATGATAAAGAATAGAGAGGTTGCATAATGCACCAATTCACAAAGATGCATTATATAAATCATTTTGTGTAAGCTGGTCCTTTCAGAAACTTGGCATTATATAAACCATTTGCTTGTTCTATTTTGAAAACTGTATGTATGTAAACTGTTTGGTGCCCGTGCCCTTCATCTCCCAAAATTCCATACTGGGTCAGCCTCGCAGTGAAATAATGCTTATGAAGTTCTTAATCATCTTTTTTATTCAGTGTACTAGTTGGGGACATGAAGCTTTTTGCTGATCATATTCTTGTGTATGAGCAAAGTGAGGATCAGCACAAGCGAACTGCTTATCGCCTTCCAGCTGTTGGAGAACCACTAAAACCCCTTCAAGGTGGCCGGAATGTAGAATTTTATGGTTCCGGTGAATTATGCAGTAATGTGGTTGTTACAAAAGAATCACAGTTTTTCTCCAGCATTTTGCGGTTTTCTATTTATGCACTGCGAATGCCTTGGACGATAATCGATTATGACATGAACACAGGGATTTCTGTTTTAAAGAACGAAGAAACCGTAAGTAATATGAACACATTCAACTTGTTTCTTGGTTTTGTGAAATTCTGAGCAGTTAATGTATTTTCTCGTTGTCTCATTATTTGCTTAAACATTATCTGGCCCATACCTCACACAATAGAACTGTCTAACATTGAGCACTCTGTCCACAATTTTTTTCAGATCTTGGGAGCTTTTGATATGTCTAATTATGTTACTGAAGTGAAGTGCGTGTGCTTCAGATGACATCAACATTCCTATATCCATTGTCTACCGAAAGAATCTTGTGAAATTTGATGGGTCCGATCCGTTACTACTTTATGGCTATGGTTCATACGGGGTAAGATTGAAGTTTATGCAGTAAAATTATTGCTTGCTAGTAATGCAAACGGACTTATAAGGGTTTTATCTAGATCTATGCCTTTTGAAACCATGTTGAACAGAAGTCAGAAACAAAGCAATTTATTTTAATGCAATATGTAAGCATGATATAACTGTTGAAATTTAACTTAATTTTTCTTTGATGCATCTGTCTGCTTCAACCCCTGTTTTCTTGCATTTTTTCCTTGGTAAAATTGTAGATTATATTCAAGTAGTTTTTGCATTTTTGTTTTACCTCCGACAAGGTCTGTTACCATTTTATAATTACTTATTTGTTCTTTTTGGGTAATCTCTTCTTAAAAAGTAGAATGTCCTGCTGAGCAGTTGCATCCAGTTTGCAAACCATTTTCGAAATCATGAATATCTGTCAATAGAGTGTCAAATTTGCTTAAGTTTTATAGCTAAACATTCATTTTCCTTCAATCTTTCTGGTTTCCCTTATATCTAAAATGAATCAGTAAATATTACTTGGTCTTGCTGGGGATTTCAGTAAGAAGTAATTGTTTTGGATGTGGGAGGTTTTTTCCCGATAGAACTCCATGGTGAAAAACAATAATGGTAGCCAAAACGACAGATTCCCCTGCTACATTACAGTACGTTACTCCATATATAGTGGCAGCTTTGGCTGAATATTTTATATGCCCTGAATGACAATTTAATAATAAATGAATGGTATCATCTAACAACTGAGAGAGGTCCTTTTAAATGCTACTCATCTGTTTTTAGTGATTTATTTGAAGTTCTTTTTTTCAAATTTAACTCATTTATTGTGAGTAGAGTTGCACCTATCCTAATTCCTTCACATCGCAACTTACTATACTGGATCGTGGTGTATCATCTTTGCAATTGCTCACGTTCGCGGCGGTGGTGATTTGGGGGAGCTGTGGCATGAAAATGGGAAGTTATTAAATAAAAAAAATACTTTCATGGACTTCATTGCATGTGCTGAGTATTTAGTTGAAAGCAAATACTGTTCAAAGGAAAATCTTTGTATCGAAGGAAGTAGTGCTGGAGGATTGCTAATTGGTGCTGTCCTCAACATGAGGCCTGATTTGTTCAAGGTTGCTGTTGCTGACGTTCCTTTCGTAGATGTTCTAACTACCATGCTAATTTCTCCAAAACCACTGGATCTGCAGGTATTTTGTTCCCTTTTTAGGATACCGAACTCTTTATTCATATTCACTTTTTATGTAGTTTGCAACATCTGGTGGTTGGCAGATTTCTTCCAGGACTTTTAATGCTTAGATCAGTTTGATAACATTATTAGCTCATTATCATTCTAGTCCTAGAATCAATAGCTTCTTATTAACATATTATTAGCCAGTAATTGAAAGCCACGTTACCGACACTATCATATCTAGGAGTGATACATACATAGAGTTACAAAATGTATGAATTTTTATCTATAATTGGTTTGATTGAGGTATTCATGTTTTATCTTAAATAATAGTGATTGAACAGATGCTAAGCAACCATGTAAAGAAAAGAGATAAGACAGATATCAAAGACCAACTTTGTTATTTGATGTTCTCTTTCGATCAACATTCATGGCATACAAGTGGTATGTCACTAGTTTTTTGGATCTCATCAATCAATCCTTGATCGCCTGGTGAATTTAAGGGTTTATCGCTAAAGAGAATTCCATCTCATCTTTTTGAACAAATGATCAATTTGAGCATTAGTTTGTTCATGCATCTTATATTATATGATAACCTCACAGATGTTAGGTCATGAATTATTATATTTTCTTTGGAGGTATCGATGTTCTATTATTTAGTACCAAAAGGTTCTTTAAGATCTTTATTTGCTTCAAAAGCAACTGCTGTTGGCCGAGTGCTTTTAATTCCAAGTACCAGTGACAAAATTTTAGCCTCTAAACAAATTCCTTTTTTGTCACTGTAGAATGGGGTGACCCTTGGGAGGAACAATTTTACTTCTACATCAAGTCATATTCCCCTGTTGATAATGTTAGTTAATTCTTCATCATCCACGAGGTTTATTTTTTTCCGAAAAGAATCAACCATGATGTTAGAATAGCTTGGTTGGCACTGTTTGAATGTTGTTTTTGATTTTTATATTTTATTCCAAGCTGTAAGTTCTACTATTTTTGTTTCTCTTAGCCTATGACTTGTTTTACACAGGTTAAGGCTCAAAACTATCCTAACATCCTTGTCATAACAGGTTCTGAAGGTGAGCTCAAATTCTAGATCTGTTGATTTATTTTACTACTACAAACTTCTTATTTTTAAGAGCATAATAGCAGTTGACTTTAGGAAGAAAATGCATCACACATTTCACTTGTTACCATGCGGGGATGATTTTACCCATTTTAGGGGGGGACAAGAAAAGAAACAAAAAATTTCTTAAAGAAATGTTTAAAAGCAGTGATATTGTCTATGGCTGCTTAGTTCATCAATAGCTTTAATTGGTGATGTATTATGTCATTTTAGTAGAATGCATTGGCACCTCCCTTAAAGATTTGATCCACATGAGTTTCTGTTTGTTTGAAAAGAGAGAGAAAATAATTCCTGAATTAGAACCCCTATAATGTGATGCTTCATTTGGGTAACAATAATAGGCAGATTTAAAAGTTTCATGTTATAACCCTAGAGTTGTTTTGAGAGACTACTAGTTTAGTACTCGAGGCAACAAAGAAGAGAGATGCTAGATTTGGTGTGCTTGTATTACTTCTCTTATTGCTGAATCCCAACTCTGATCTACTATGATAGATATGGTCGTCGAGTATTCAGAACCTGCCAAGTTTGTGGCGAAGCTGAGAGACATGAAAACTGATGACAATTTACTATTGTTAAAATGTGCATTTGGTGCTGGCCATTCATTACAGCCAGGGAGGTAAGCTACTAACTTTAAAGATTCATTGAGGGTGTTTGTACTTGTACTATAATAAGGTATTTCTTAATTTTTGACTCTCTCACCCTCATCCTTGGTTTGGCTCAAGTCCATTGGACTAAATTCTGTGAAGAAATTGAGGGGTCGATGAACTGGAAAATTATGATCCTGAATCATTTGATTCACTTTTGATCCATGAATCTTTTTTTCGCAGCCATTTGAAAGTGTGTTTGCTTACCAATTTTTAATTGGGTCAACTAATGCATTCTTGTTATGTAGTTTATGATCCTTCATTTTTTTTTTGGGCTGCAGACTTGGAAGGCTTCAACAGCTTCAACAAGATGCCTTCAAATATACTTTTATACTGAAGGCTTTAAATATGATTCCTGCATCTGCTGCAGAGAATAGCCGAAGATCAGCAAAGCGTAATCCTGTGGCTTTGATAGAATCATGAGAGTTTTATTCAAAGAGATACAACTGTTATCCCTGATTTTGTCATTTGGAACTGTGAAGTGAACAATTGTTTCTATTCCTGGTGTAATTGCTTGCCTGTACATATTTGGCACAACTCTTATATTGATTGCTGGGTATTTTTCAACAATCTACAGCAAATTTCAATTTTCAGAATAATAGCTGGCAATTTGTCTTGAAAGCTGAGTCAACACAGCTTGCTTCTTAATTCTGCCTAAATTGTGAGTATTACAAAGGCTTCAACAATAGAGTTAGATTGTCTTTCCTCTGCTTTTTCTCTGAAAAATTAGAGTGGAAGTGTTGGTAGGGTTTTCATTGACCCTTGTTTTCTCTTTGGGTTTTTCCCAACTGCCCAGTTTAGGGTCTCGTTGTTTCTTTTTTTGGTTTTTTCCAATTTACTTGTAGTGTGGTTTCTCTTTTTGGTGATACTCATTTGGGAGACGGTGGGAATTTTCTTTCCGAAGAGCCCGACAAACTACAAATCGAAATAGTTGAAGTATGGACACATAAGAGCTGGTGAAGAAATGCAAGGAGATTAGGATTAGTGAAGATGAGCAAGTTAAGATTCCTATTAGCAGTAAGATGAAGGAAAAAGGGGTCAGGGTTGTTGCAGGCTGTTTGATTGGGAAGGTTATTCAAAGCAGAATGGTGAATAATGAGGGGTTGAAAGTGGTTATGCAACAGATCTGGAAAACAATAAAAGAGGTCAAAATAGAAGGGTTGGGGGATAATGTCTTCCTATTCAGATTCGGAACGGAGGTAGACAAACGAAGAATAATGGCGGGAGGGCCATGGCATTTTGATGGTGCGTTGCTAGTGCTACATGAACCTGTTGGCATTGGTGATATTACAAAACAAATTTTTGGGCGTACTTCCTTCTGGGTTCAAATTCACAATGTCCCCATTATGTGTATGGATAGAGACACAATGGAGGAGTTAGGCAGACAGATTGGACGAGTGGATGATGTGTGGGTGGATGATACAGGGGAATGCTATGGAAGATTTGGTAGAGTTAGGATCTCAATTGACATTACAAAACCTTTGAAGAAAGCTCTAATTCTGGAACAAGATGGGAAGAAGAAGTGATAATGCCTCTTACTTACGAGCGATTGCCTGATTTTTGTTTCTGGTGCGGGTGTATTGGGCACCACTTCAAGGAATGCGATAAGTATTCGGGTCAACCACAACAAGGTTTTCCATATGGTCCGTGGCTAAAAGCAGTCCCGGGGGCGAAGACACAGGCTTGGAAGGGAAGGAATAAGGATCAGAAGGGGGCAGGCAATGGTTCAAATGTTAGGGAAGAAGAAGGGGTAAATCAAAATATGGACATGGCTAACAAGCTGTCCAAACTAAACCGAACAAGATCTTACCCGACCCATCTGAATATGACTAGTAGTAAGGGATATGAGAGTAATGGTGAGGTGGAAATGGCAGGTGTTTAGTTCCCGAAGGATGGGCAAAAAAAGGTAGGCACAACAGGAATAGGTTTGATAGCAGTGGTAGGAAGTGAAACAATTATGGAAACTTTAGGGGAAGAAAGCTTTAAGGCGGGAAGTGATTTTGAAAAAAAGAAAATCTGAAGCGGGAAAATTTGAAAGAAGGGTAGGAAAAGAATCGATGGAAAATAATGAGATTGTGTTGGGCCAAATTGCCAAGGCCCATAATAGTGACTAAGAGAGAGAGGAAATTAGATGGGGGAAGAAAAAATGGAAGGCACATGCAAGGAAAAGAAGTGGGCTTATGGACATAGGATGTGGGCTGGAATTGGGGAAAAGATGCAGGGAAGATGAAAACAATCAGGTGTTATCTGAGAAAAAGAGGAAAGTTGGTGAAGAAAGGCATATCTGCGAAGAAGATGAGGTAGAAGAAGAACGATCGGTGGTGGCTGGTTCCCAGCCCCACCGACCCCAATGAATATCTTAAGCTGGAACGTTCGAGGATTGGGGAACGCCCGAACGTTCCGAGCGGTGAAGAGGGTTCTCCAGGTGCATAAGCCTAAGGTCGTCTTCTTTAGTGAGACGAAATTGATGAGTGCGCAAATGAAAGGCATTAGTCAGAAACTTAATTTGGATTGTTGTTTTAGTGTAGATAAGAGGGGCTTTAGTGAAGGATTGGCTTTACTTTGGGATTCTAGTGTCAATGTGGAGGTGAAATATTTTAGTGCGCATCATATTGATGTTGTTGTTCAGAGGGAAAATCAGCTGAAATGGCGATGCACGGGGGTGTATGGGCATCCAGAAAATGATCAAAAGAGGCATACATGGTGTTTGTTGAAACGCCTTAATGAGATTGCTTCTTTACCATGATTGTGCTTTGGGGATTTCAATGAGATACTGAATGTTAATGAAAAGAAATGGGGGAGCTGGCAGATAGTGGCAGGCCATTGCTGAGTTTAATAACACTATCAAAGCTTGTTCTCTTAAGGATTTGGGTTTTAAGGGTTATCCATTTACCTGGTCAAATAAAAGATATGGTCTTAATTTAATTTAGGAAAGATTGGATCGGTTCATGTGTAATGAGAGTTGGGGACATAAATTCATCTACCGGAGTGCAACAAATGTTGATTCTTGGGGTTCTGATCATTGTCCAGTGGTCATGGAGGTGAAAGAGAGAAAGATTAATATGGGACATAGAAAGATTATGTCAAAAAGAATATTTTTTGAAGATAGGTGGAGCTCCTATGAAGAGTGTCAAGATATCATAAGAATGGAATGGCAAGCTGTCAGTGGAAGAACAAATAGAGATATAATTCAGAATTTCAAAGAAATTGCTAGTAGATCAATGAAGCGACTCATCAATTGAAGTAGGCGAGAATTTAAGGGAGGGAATAAAGAGATTGAGAAGTTGTTACAAGATCTTAAAGCATACAAAGAAGATAACAAACATTTCAATGATGGCAGAGAGCTTAGGAAAATTGAAGGCTTGCTGGATAAATGGTTAATTGAAGAAGATGTGTATTGAAAACAGAGGTCGAGGGTTGATTGGTTGAAGGGAGGAGACAAAAATACGAAATTCTTCCATCAGAGAGCTTCAGCAAGAAACAGAAAGAATAAGATCCGAAGGATAGAAGATGATCAAGGCTGCTGGGTTGAGAGTGAGGAAGATTTGGAATGAGTCTTTTTGCAAGTATTTTCAAGACATTTTTACCAGTGTAGAGCCTTCTGAGTTGGAGATGGAAGACATTACTGATGGTATCTCACCTCGAGTATCAGCAGAAATGAATCATCATCTTGGAAAGCCTTTTACCGAAAGAGAAGTAAGGGAAACACTATCGCAAATGTGCCCAACAAAGGCTCCAGGTCTAAATGGGTTGCAAACAAGGTTTTTCAGAAACATTGGGGAGCTATGGGGAAAGAGGTTATAGATACTTGTTTATGTAGGAAATGATTTCCTTAGCGCGACGGAAGTTGCTTGTGGTGGCACCGGTCCGGTATGGATCTTCAAAATTTTCTTTGCCTTATCACTTTGTTGTAATAGCCAAGATCAATCCTTTGGTGTCCAACAGTTGGATCAACCACTCGATCTTCCGAACTATGACTCGAAACCAACAAATCGAAGTGTGAGCTTCACTCACAAAGATTAAACCTCTAAACTATTTAGAGATTTAAGATGTCACAATGGTGTTTGGCTCTTTGGAATTTCAAATACTCTCAGAACACTTGTGAATATTTGAAGTTACTATCTCTTTTCTCTCAAATCTTTCTCACAACAATTGAGTGAATGAATACAAAGGGTTAACCTTATGAAGTGAGAGAAATGGTAGAGATTATATTCTGTTACACAAGCCAACTAACCTTGTCATTAAGCATCTAATGCTTTCTTACAATGGCCAACACAAAAATGTGAATGCCATACCAAAGCATAAGAAATGTTAAGTTAAAGACAATGTCTTTGTCATTAAGCATTCAATGCTTTATTTCAATGGCAAACACATAAATGTGGAGGCCATACCAAAACATAAAATACATTAGCTAATGACAAAAATATTAGGTGTATTCAAGCCACATAATAGACATAATTGCTTGGATGACATGGTAAGCCATATGGTTTTGTCTCCAATGGTAAATAAAAATCAATATATTAATAATGATTTATTTACCTTCAATTATGTTGTAGTAATTATTGTAGGGGTTTTTAGGGGCTAAATCCGGTAACGCAGCGGAAGCGGTGGAAAAATCAGATTTTCCGTTTTCAAAACTTTTTCTCGGATTAATTAAATAAACATATTTATTTAATTATCCAATAATCAAATTATGAAAATAAAATTCAATAAATCATATTTAAGTGAATTTACCGAATTACCCTTACTTGGTATTCTTGTCCATTTTAGTCCGAAATTGATTAAATCAATTTTGAATGATTCTAAATCATTTCTAAGATGAACTTAGCATGTTCAAAACATTAAAACACCAAGGCAACCAAAATCCCCAAATTTCCCTCACTTGGCCGAGAGCCTCCATTAGGGGGGGTTTGTGCATTTTGTCATTTCATGCATCAAAACACATCAAGAAGTAATCCAATCAACATGAAACTTTATATGCATCATATACACATCCAAATACACAACATAAATGAAAAGCCCCAAATTTGGAATTGGTCATGAACCCTAATTTTTCAATTTCTTCAAATTGGATAAATTAGATCAAATAGTTTAAATCAATTACTTTAATCATCATTCTTTCATCCAATCAAAGTCTCAACACAATGAAACAACTCAAGATCAAATCTAGGTCATATAAGAGTGGGTCAACAACTCTATATTAGCAACAAGGTTTCCAAAACCTTAAAAGAATGCTTACAACTACACTAGTCACAAGCTTCCATCATTACACATGCTCAACACTTCCACCAAACTTCCATTCATCAAAAACTCAAAGAATAAAGAAAAGAATAACTTAAGAACATCACAAGATGTAGCCTAGATCATAAAAAACATTTTCTTATCTAATAGTAAGTTGAGAAAACTTACTAAATCCAAGCCTTTCTTTGGTTTTTTCTTTTCTTCTTCACAAGCTTCTTTGGTTTTCTTTTAATGGAGTTTTTGTAAAAGTGTATTAGGTTAGAAAGTGAAATGAAATGAAAACAATATATACTTGTTACACTTTAGCCTTGGCCGAATTTGGCCAAGCCAAATACAAGAATATTAATTTCATTTTCATTTAACATAAATTTGATCAACTTGATTAAATATCTAAATAACACTTTATAGATATTTATATTAAGTCAAAAAAGGCAACTTAATCATTTAAACCAAATATCCAAATGTTAAGATATTTATATTTTAATTAATTTAATCATTTAATAATTAAAAAAATAATTAATTAATTAAATACAAATATATATTAAACATGTGTATTATATTTACATTAAATATCAAATACATATATTCATTTAGGATATTAGTCAAATATCTTAATTTGACTATTAATTAATGTGTATTTAAATTAATCAAGTATTAAATGTAAATACACAATAATTAATCAAATGACTATCGGGTCCCTTTAGCATGTAATTTGTGTTTAACCTTTAAACGACTTTATAAATAATCAACATTATTTATATTTGTTGCTCTAGTGCTCTACGAGTATATTTCATTATTGAGACTCTCTAGATTCAAGTATATCCGTCACGAAATCAAATTTCGTGTCCATAATTTATCCACCCGTAAATTATGACGATCACGGATAATCTCGCTGAACCATACATGTCGAGGTCATGGAAAATGTATAATTCCTCTGTCACAGGTATCCGGATAAATCCCAGAGATATAGATGTAAACGTCAAATCTCTATGGGGATTATCCAGTCGACTATTCTATTAGCAATCTCTAAAAGAATGTTTAGAACTAGCTTCTAAACTTTACCACGGGCCCATGGTTTTATCTGATTGCTAATCATATGCACTACCTATGCTCTGGTACACAGAACTGACGGATCCTATCTTGATACACATAGGACACCCTGAGGATCTATCTACACCCAACGAACAGGCGGAGGTCTGATCTAAATAGATCGGTGACGTGACTGTCATCTAAGTGTAGAAGATATCTCATGTGCCCACAATGGCATCTCAAGTCTAAGAATCACAAGTGCTACTCAACCCGAGAAGATTCTTATTGACGTTGGTGTACCATCCATTAAGAATCTTCGGTGAGTCGTTCAGTGTTTATCCGCTATAAACACCTACACGTCTATACTAGTCTCCAAGACTAATGGTTCATTGAGAAACCATTGGAATCATATATTCCAATATACGACATGTACTGGTCTCAACGGGTTTACTATACTGACCAAGTAGTGTAAACCTTGACCAGGAACAGTCTGAGAATGACAACATCATGATACTACTCAATGTCAGTTGCGACGCTTTTGCAACAGTACCATGACTAATCATTCTAAGGTCATTACATCTTTACCATATAAAAAGATAGATTATATTATAGAAACTGCATATATTATTCATAATAATATTGTTTTACAGAAGTATTCAAAAGAAATACAACCGGGAATTGGCGCTATGAGCACCAACCCCAACAAAATCTCCCACTTGCTCTAGTGCAATAACGATTGTATCTAATACCCATCGACTCCACGTGTTTATCAAACAACTTCGGGGGTATGGCCTTCGTCAGCGGGTCTGCTACATTATCTTCACTCGGTACCTTGCACACGACAATATCCCCTCGCGACACAATCTCTCGAATAATGTGGTACTTGCGTTCCACATGCTTCGACTTCTGATGCGCCCTCGGTTCCTTAACCTGCAGTTCGTTTCCTCCATAAATTATTAACTTATCCTTGGTACCTTTAAGATACTTTAGGATATGTTTAATGGCCATCCAATGGTCATTACATGGATTGGACTGATATCGACTAGTTACGCTAACAGCGAAACTGATATCAGGCCTCGTACATAACATGGCATACATTATGCTACCCAAACACGAAACATAAGGTTGGTTAGACATTCTAACCTTCTCATCTTCTGTTTGTGGACACATCTTCTTTGAAAGATGAATCTCATGTCTGAACGGTATGTTTGCTGTCTTACAGTTACCAAAACTATACCGTTCCAAGATCTTATCTATGTACGTTGATTGGGATAACCCAATCAGCCTCATTTGTCTATCTCTATAGAGTTTTATCCCTAAAACATAGGAAGCTTCTCCCAGGTCCTTCATGGAGAAATTCTTACAGAGGTATGCTTTGACGCTTTGTAACATACCTAAATCATTCCCAATGATTAGGATGTCATCAACATATAGGACTAAAAATACGAACATGCTCCCACTGGCCTTCTGATACACACAGGATTCTTCCGAATTCTTGAGAAAACCAGACGATCTAATAATCTCGTCGAATCGAAGATTCCAACTTCGTGAAGCTTGTTTAAGTCCATAAATGGACTTCTTAAGCTTACATACCATGCCCGAGTTTTCGCTGGACGCAAAACCTTCTGGTTGTTCCATATAGATTTCTTCATCAAGAAATCCATTTAGAAAAGCTGTTTTGACATCCATTTGCCAAATCTCGTAGTCATGATACGCAGCTATAGAAAGTAAAATCCGAATAGACTTAAGCATTGCTACTGGTGAAAAAGTTTCATCGTAATCGACGTCAGGTCGCTGCGTGTAACCTTTTGCTACCAGTCGGGCCTTGTAAGTTTCAACCTTTCCGTCAGGCCCGTGCTTCCTCTTGTAAACCCATTTACAACCGATATGAACAATTCCTTCAGGAAGCGGAATCAAGTCCCAAACTTGATTCTCATGCATTGAGTCTATCTCGGATTTCATGGCACTTTGCCATTTCACGGAGTCGATGTCCAACATCGATTCTCTATAGGTGAAAGATGATCTGTCTCTTCAACTAAGAGAACATCCAGACTCTTTTCTTGTATCAAATACAAGCGTTCAGGAGGTCTAGATACCCTTTCCGACCTACGGAGTGTGTGTGTTGAAGGTCCTTCATCTACTTGAACTTCAGGTTCCTCCGTTGGTTCGTTGTTTTAAGGTTGGACTTCATCAAGCTCAACCTGTCTATGATTACCACATTCTGACAAAAATTCTACTTCTAGAAATTTTGCGAAGTGAGCTACGAACATATTTCGATGCTCGGTATCATAGAACATATATCCCATCGTATTCGAAGGATATCCAACAAACCTAAACTTTTGCCCTTGAGGCGAAAGCTTATCTTGCTGAGTCACCCTGACATAGGCAGGACAACCCCAAACCTTAATATAATTATGATTTGGTCTCCTATCGAACCATATCTGATATAGAGTCATAAGAACAGCTTTTTAAGGAATCTTGTTCAAAAGATGTGCGGCTGTTAAGAGAGAGTAGCCCCATAAGTAATAGGGCAAATCTGTGAAACTCAACATTGATCGGACCATATCCAATAAAGTCCGATTTCTCCTCTCAGACACTCCATTGTGCTGTGGAGTACCTGGATGAGTATATTGAGCGAGAATCCCATTCTCCTTCATATAATCCATGAACTCACCACTCATATATTCGCTGCCTCGATCAGATCGAATGCATTTAATATATTTCCCAGTTTGTTTTTCTACTTCATTTCGGAACTCTTTGAACTTTTCAAAGGTTTCCGATTTATGTCGCATCAAATAGACATAACCATACCGTGACAGATCATCGGTAAAGGTAACGAAGTATGAATAACCACTGTGAGCAGTTTGACTTAGTGGACCACATACATCAGAATGTACGAGTTCCAGTAAGTTAGTGGCGCGGTGTCCAACACCAGAAAATAGGGCTTTGGTCATCTTACCCTGAATACAGGATTCACAAGTTGGATAGGATTCAATGGTAAGATCTGGTATCAAACCATTCCTAACCAATTGGGTAAGGCGTTTAACGCCAATGTGACCAAGCCTCATATGCCAAAGTTCAGTATTATTAATTACAGGTAAACTACGTTTATTAACTCCAGTATTTAATATATCTTTTGAAGTTTGCAATGTATAATGACCATGCTGTTTTGGACAACAAAGGATCTGAATATTATTACTATCATATAAATATAAAGAACTGTTCTTAATATTAATACAAAAGCCTTATGTATCAAATACAAAAAGTGATATAATATTAGCTACACATCCAGGTACAAAATGACATTCATTTAACAAAAGTGTCACATTCGGCAATGAGATCTCGCATACTCCCACTGTAACTGCATCCAAAGAGTCTCCACTCTCGAACCGCAACTGCATCTCCCCGAGCTTCAGCCTCCTACTTTCCTTCAGCACCTGCAACGAATTGCAAATGTGAATGGGACAAACAGAATCTAAAATCCAGTTGGATGTAACGGCTTCACAAGCCAAAGATAAATCAATAACTGGAAAAATAAATGTACCTGATGTAGATACTTTATCTCTCCTCAGCTGGGCGATGTAATCAGGACAGTTCCTTTTCCAATGCCCGACTTTGCCGCAGTGGTGGCATTTGTCTTCAGAAGCCCTCTTGGGCTTAGCAATCTTCGTCTGTTGTTGAGGACCAAAAGCCTTCTTCTTCTTTCCTTTCTTCTTCTTTCCCTTGGACCATCATTGGGAAGAAGCAGAAAGAGAAGTAGATATAGGAGGGCGAGTCGGTACTCCCTTCTTAAGGTCCTCTTCTGCCGTGAGCAGCATCCTATGTAGCTCTTAGTAGGTACAGAAGTCTCATTCATGTTGAAGTACATCACGAACTGGCGATATGAAGCTGGAAGCGAACCAAGAATGACACTCCTACCGAGAATGTCATTCAAGATGAGATTATGTTGCCTCAATTGATCGATCAAATCGATCATCTGAAGAACATGTGGGCTAACATCTTGCCCCACATCCAGACGCGCATGGAACAGTTCCATTGCGACTTTGTGAACAATCACTTGTTCTTGGTTCTCAAATGATTTTCTCAATCGCGTCATCATACTATACGAATCTAGTATAACATAGTATTGTTTCTTGAGTTTCGGAGACAGTGAACTAAGGATGTATGATTTAACCCTTAAATCATCATCCTTCCAAGTTTCAAAAACTTGGCGTTCCTCCTCCGAAGCATCCGCACCCACAGCAAGGGGCAACGGACCCTCAAGAACATATCCCAGCTTTTCGGAATCGATGACAATCCTCAAATCCAATTCCCAGTCGGCGAAGTTCTCAGCGCATTTCAGTTTGTTCGCATCAAGCATACGCGCAAACTGATTTGTGGATTGTGCCGCCATCGCCAATCTATCATATAGATCACGAAAAACGGTTAGCAGAAATTAAGCAGTTTCATATAATTTCAAAATCATAAACTAGATCATGGATTTTTAATCTAAAAATGCCCCTCCCACTAAATCATGCAATACTGTAGTCCCCAAACAGAATACAAAGATTTAATATTTAAATTAAATACAAATAGTGAAAAGTGGATCCCGTGAATATATTTCAGCTCACAGCAGAGGCACGGTCTCGCCTACGTATATTCATCAGGTAGACAACTCATTTGTCAATCACTCAATAGTGACTCTTGGGTTTCCGGTCCTGGTCGTTTCTCGTTGTCGCTGCGAAGGCAGGCCCACAAGGAGACGCACCAAGGTTAAACTCGTCAATGATAAACTCAAGTTACTTACGTAATCCTAACAGCTAGGGCACGTTCAGAATTCCGCTTTCGCTTGAATTTATCTAGTATTTGATATACATCCGGTATAAATAAATCTCTATCGGCTACACCCTCACAGCAGAGGCACGGTCTCGGGTGTAGTCACAGAGAAGTATTCATAAACCATATTGACAAGACGGACCAAATAACATGCATCAAATATATAATTACATTAAAACCTTATTAATCAGTGATTTTCCGCTAAGTGTTATACACCCTAAATCTAACCAAATTAGATTATAATAAGTATGTATAAAGTCAAGAAAACATGATTAAACATTTATTTAATTAAAGCTAATCATTTTAGGGGGCCTAGAATCAGACTCGCTCTGATACCATTTTGTAGGGGTTTTTAGGGGCTAAATCCGGTAACGCAGCGGAAGCGGTGGAAAAATCAGATTTTCCGTTTTCAAAACTTTTTCTCGGATTAATTAATTAAATATTTATTTAATTATCCAATAATCAAATTATGAAAATAAAATTCAATAAATCATATTTAAGTGAATTTACCGAATTACCCTTACTTGGTAATTTGTCTATTTTAGTCCGAAATTGATTAAATCAATTTTGAATGATTCTAAATCATTTCTAAGATGAACTTAGCATGTTCAAAACATTAAAACACCAAGGCAACCAAAATCCCCAAATTTCCCTCACTTGGCCGAGAGCCTCCATTAGGGGGGGTTTGTGCATTTTGTCATTTCATGCATCAAAACACATCAAGATGTAATCCAATCAACATGAAACTTTATATGCATCATATACACATCCAAATACACAACATAAATGAAAAGACCCAAATTTGGAATTGGTCATGAACCCTAATTTTTCAATTTCTTCAAATTGGACAAATTAGACCAAATAGTTTAATCAATTACTTTAATCATCATTCTTTCATCCAATCAAAGTCTCAACACAATGAAACAACTCAAGATCAAATCTAGGTCATATAAGAGTGGGTCAACAACTCTAGATTAGCAACAAGGTTTCCAAAACCTTAAGAGAATGCTTACAACTACACTAGTCACAAGCTTTCATCATTACACATGCTCAACACTTCCACCAAACTTCCATTCATCAAAAACTCAAAGAATAAAGAAAAGAATAACTTAAGAACATCACAAGATGTAGCCTAGATCATAAAGAACATTTTTTATCTAATAGTAAGTTGAGAAAACTTACTAAATCCAAGCCTTTCTTTGGTTTTTTCTTTTCTTCTTCACAAGCTTCTTTGGTTTTCTTTTAATGGAGTTTTTGTAAAGTGTATTAGGTTAGAAAGTGAAATGAAATGAAAACAATATATAATTGTTACACTTTAGCCTTGGCCGAATTTGGCCAAGCCAAATACAAGAATATTAATTTCATTTTCATTTAACATAAATTTGATCAACTTGATTAAATATCTAAATAACACTTTATAGATATTTATATTAAGTCAACAAAGGCAACTTAATCATTTAAACCAAATATCCAAATGTTAAGATATTTATATTTTAATTAATTTAATCATTTAATAATAAATAATTAATTAATTAATTAAATACAAATATATATTAAACATATGTAGTATATTTACATTAAATATCAAATACATATATTCATTTAGGATATTAGTCAAATATCTTAATTTGACTATTAATTAATGTGTATTTAAATTAATCAAGTATTAAATGTAAACACAATAATTAATCAAATGACTATCGGGTCCCTTTAGCATGTATTTTGTGTTTAACCTTTAAACGACTTTATAAATAATCAACATTGTTTATATTTGTTGCTCTAGTGCTCTACGAGTATATTTCATTATTGAGACTCTCTAGATTCAAGTATATCCGTCACGAAATCAAATTTCGTGTCCATAATTTATCCACCCGTAAATTATGACGATCACAGATAATCTCGCTGAACCATACAGGTCGAGGTCATGGAAAATGTATAATTCCTCCGTCACAGGTATCCGGATAAATCCCAGAGATATAGATGTAAACGTCAAATCTCTATGGGGATTATCCAGTCGACTATTCTATTAGCAATCTCTAAAAGAATGTTTAGAACTAGCTTCTAAACTTTACCACGGGCCCATGGTTTTATCTGATTGCTAATCATATGGACTACCTATGCTCTGGTACACAGAACTGACGGATCCTATCTTGATACACATAGGACACCCTGAGGATCTATCTGTTGGAAAAATGCTTATTTATAAGCATTTTTAAGCATGGTCCACTTCGTGTTAGTGGTTGTTATTGAATGATTCGGATACTCCTCCGTGAGTACTTCGAAATGGTATATTCATATGCTTAAAATGGTGCTTGGGTGAATGAGAAATTGTTGCTCAAAGTTCACAATTTTCAAGCCTTTTGTAATTCCATAACAGCTAATTTAATTAGCTTGGTGGTTACAAAGTTTAATCTCCATAAGTGCTAATCTAATTAGCTTGGTGGTTACATAGTTTAATTTCCATTAGTGCTAATTTAATTAGCTTAGTGGTTACAACAATGTGTAACATCTCCCATTATGAAATTTAATTGGCTAGTTAATTTCTATTAATTGAGATGTGTTTCTTTTCCTATATAAACAACATCAGTTCTTGTTTTCAAAAATATGAAATAGAAAATAGAGAAAGACATAGCACACACACGAAAGATCATTTTCTTTGTTTTGTTTAAAGGAGAGTTCAAACACTTTGTGGTTCGTTGGATACGAGTCTGGTGGTGCCTTTCTCGTACGTTTCCGTGTATCCTGGGAAACAATCGTCTCACGTTCTACTGCACCTATGGTAGGGGACGAATTTTTTTAAGGATATTGTGTTTTACAACAAGCCTCGGGAAAGTTCTGATTTGCATCAGCTTCAGCTTCTGCCTCTGTCTGCCAACAGCCTCTGCCTCAGCCTGCCAACAGCCTCTGCCTCAGCTTCAGCTTCTGCCTCTGCCTGCCAACAGCCTCTGCCTCAGCTTCAGCCAGCCAACAGCCTCTGCCTCAGCTTCAGCTCCTGCCTCAGCCTGCCAACAGCCTCTGCCTCAGCTTCAGCTTCTGCCTCTGCCTGGCTCAGCATCTGCCATCAGCCTCTGCCTTCAGCCTCTGCCTCTGCCCAGCATCAGCATCTGCCTCTGCCATCAGCCTCTGCTGTCAGCCTCTGCCATCAGCCTCTGTGTTGGTTTTTATTAAGGTCCCAAGATCAAACAAGCAATGAAAAATCATGCATGAATACATCAATGGAGATAGCGGAATACTCACATCGATCGGTTGAGTCGATTTGGAGACGAATGAAGGCCAAAAACGCACTGCCTTGCTCACGCCACTGCAACAGTCCACTGTCCACCAAATCAGAATTTTGAGCTGAGAAACGGAGCTCCGAGCTTCGTCCGATGGATCCCGGCTCATGGGCGAACCTCCCTACCACCTTCGCAAGACTCGTAAGTGTGCTAGCACTTGAATTTTCACCATGAAAACCCACTCTAGCTTCCCTTAAAGCTCACGTTTTTCTGGTTCAAAACCAGTCCCAATGTTTCTGTTTGGGCGTGAGAGAAGAGAGCAAAATGAGAGAGAAAGAAATGTGTTAAGTTATTACAAAAGTTGTAAATCATTTGTTTATATATTTTCAAAAAATATTAAATGATTTTCCAATTCATTTTAACTTTCAAAAAGTCAAATAAATTGAATGTAATAAGCTTGAGTGTTCCACACTCAAATATCAATGTCCATCAAGTTATATCAACTTTAATAAAGTGACATGTTGAGTGTCTTTCACTCAATCAATTAATCAAATCAATCAATCACTCAAAGTGACTTTTGATTTGACGCTTGATGTGACGATTGATTTGACGCTTGATGTGACTTGCGTCGCCGCACTCGAATTCGAAATACGAATGCGCTCGCAATCACACTCGGGCTCGGGTTCGTTAATTCCAATTTAACGATTTTTCCGTCGCGTCGTAATTAAATGATTACGCCTAGCGAATTCACTATTCACGTCGCTAACGAATTAATTCTAAATTAATTCGTTCGCCCGAATTAAAATCTAATTTTAATTCCGCGTCGAAATCTAATTTCGTTTAATATATCGAATATATTATTTATTGATTAATTCCAAATTAATCGTTATCTCTCTCTAGACGATATTTTATCCTAGATAAAATATCTCCGTAATTAATCCTAGATTAATTTCCTCTCTCTCTTCTATATAATCCCAGATTATTCAAGAGTGCGAGTTGTGCGTCATCGGTGGATTATCGGGAAGCGACCCATGAGATCTCTGGATAAGTTGGCAGTAAATACGGTCGTCGGAGTATCCGAATCACGTACGTACCAAGTACTACGTTCTACCGATTTACGAGACAAGGTCGACTCCTAGCAAAGCACCAAGTCTACCCAATTCTCCGGACATATCCTAATAAGAATATTAAGATCTATATCAAGCGTAGTATACAATTGTATTGTATTGCGTATATCGATCCAGTATTGGACGATCACATGTTAGGCCTGGGGCTGGAAATGTGTCTGCCCCGTACGAAACATATATCGGACATCAAGCAACTAGTCTTTTAAATCGGGCAATACTGACCTAGTCATATTGTCCCGACGGTTGCAACCTTTTATAGAGCACTAGTTCTGTATCCTGCGTGATCATCAACTCCATATGTCTGAAGTGACACTTCCATCTTGACATCACACCCAGTACACTACGATTCCTGATAAACCCAGAAGAGGTGAACACAGAACCAGTTTAGGTCCCCCAACCACCAAAACCAAAGTTTACCGATTGTCGCAAGTACTAGCGATGCAAGTCTCAGGTTAAGATCATATACACCTACCCTGATGCGGCCTCCCATAGACACGCAGACATACTACCAATGGGATTCCGCGGGGTCTATCCAGAGCGAAGCTGTTTCCCGTACCATCGAGAAAACACGACCTCCTATCGCACTTGCATAAGTATCCAATACTTATATATATGAGAACTATGTCGTTGTGCCCTCACAACGCACACAAGTGCAATACTAGCCTATTCCGCATTATCGATGTCCAGTCTCGATAATACTACGGCTAGGGATATTTAATGATTAATCCTTCGTGGACTGATACTGTCTCATATCATCTCAATCCAGGAACTAATCATAGGGACCTCTCTTCATTTATATATCTATGGTGATCTAATCACAAATGATGAGAGTGCAATTTCCTTATTACATAGTTAATTTGCTACAACAACACAATGATCTGTGCAAATAGTGACGATATGGGTCATATTATCCAACACTCTGCTGTCAGCCTCTGCCCTTCAGCCTCTGCCTCCGCTCTCAGGGTCTGCCTCTGCCCTTCAGCCTCTGCCTCCGCTCTCAGGGTCTGCCTCTGCCCTCAGCCTCCGCTCTCAGCCTCTACCGTCAGGGTCTACTCTCAGGGTCCGCCGTTAGGGTCTGTTTGAGGATAATAATTATAATTGTAATTTTGTCATATTCGGATTTCCCAATTACCGTGTAATAATTGTAATAATTGTTATCTACAGTCTTAAAAATAAATTCGTACTCTGTGGATATGGAAATCAGTCCAAACACAGTAGATCCGAATATGGCAGCCTCTTCGGCTGGCCAGAATGTTGTGGCAGCCCCCGTGGCTGACCAAAGTGCAGTGGCAGCCCCTTCGGCTGGACAACTTGCATCAGCCTCTGGGCTTAATATGGCAGCCGTTGTGGCTGGCCAAGGTGTTTCTGCCTCAATAGCTAGACAACCTGTTGGACATGTGAGCCATGTCAATCCTTGCTGCGGAAAAACCTGAAAAATTCAGTGGTCAGAATTTCAAAAGGTGGCAACAGAAAATGTTTTTCTACCTGACCACATTGAACCTTGCGAGGTTTTTAAAGGAAGGATACTCCTGTACCCAAAGAGGGTGAGATCGATATCCAAGTCATCAGTGCCATTGAAGCTTGGAAACATTCTGAATTCCTATGTCGAAATTATGTGCTGCATGGGCTAAGTGATTCCTTGTACAGTGTGTACGCTGGAATGAAAACAGCTAAAGGGCTTTGGAATCTTTAGATCGGAAATATAAAACTGAGGATGCCGGTACTAAGAAATTTGTCGTAGGCCGTTCCTAGAGTTTAAAATGATTGATTCCAAAACTGTGATAAGCCAAGTACAAGAACTGCCAGATTATTCTAGCAGAAATTCATGCTGAGGGGATGAGTTTAAGTGAAACCTTCCAAGTAGCCTCGATAATTGAGAAATTACCACCCGGTTGGAAAGATTTCAAGGAATTATCTAAAGCATAAACGAAAAGAAATGAGCATTGAAGACTTGGTTCTTAAGCTGAGAATTGAGGAAGATAATCGATTCTTTGAAAAGAGAGGAATGACTCATGAGGCCAAAGCAAATGTTATCGAACATGGCCATAAGAACAAGAACATCAAGAACAAAGGGTCAAATAGGGCCCTAAAAGGAGGGTAAGGAGGAGTTCCAAGAAATCAAAATTTCAAGGAAATGCTTCAACTGTGACAAAATGGGTCACAAGTCTTCTGAGTGCAGACTGCCGAAAGAAGAAAAAGAAACAAGAGGCTAATGTGCTGGAAAACATGACTCAAGATGTTTCAGACATTAACCTTTCTGATGTGGTTTCTGAGGTGAATCTGGTGGGTTCTAACCCAAGAGAGTGGTGGATTGATACTGGTGCCACTCGACATGTATGCTCAGACAAGAGCATGTTTTCTTCATTTGAGCCTGCTGAAAATGGGGAAAAGATATACATGGGAAATTCAGCAACATCTGAGAGATGAAGGTCAAGGAAAGGTGATTCTGAAGATGACCTCTGGGAAAGAGTTGACTCTGAACAATGTTCTGTATGTACCTGAAATACGGAAGAATCTTGTGTCTGGATCGCTTCTGAACAAGCATGGTTTCCGGATGGTGTTCGAGTCTGATAAAGTAGTTTTGACTAAAAATGGGATGTATGTGGGAAAAGGGTATGTAACTGATGGGCTTTTTAAGCTCAATGTAATGGTTGTTAAACCCCAAAAATATCAATAAAGCTAGTTCTTCTGCTTATATTGTTGAGTATTCTAATCTTTGGCATGGTAGATTATGACATGTTAATTTTAATTCATTGCGAAAGTTAATTAACATGAAATATTCCCAATTTTAAAATTGATAACAAACATAAGTGTGATACTTGTGTTGAGGCAAAACTAACAAGATCATCTTTTCATAGTATTGAAAGAAACTCTGAACCACTTGATCTAATTCATACCGATGTATGTGATTTTAATTCAATACAATCGAGAGGCGGTAATAAATATTTTATTACCTTTATTGATGATTGCACAGATTTTGCTATGTGTATTTAATGAAAAAGCAAGGACGAAGCTATAGAGAAATTTGTTCTCTATAAGAATGAAGTTGAGAACCAACTGAATAAAAGAATAAGGAGTTAAGAAGTGATCGTGGTGGTGAGTATGTTTTCCCTTTTGAATCACTTTGTGAACAAAATGGAATCATACATCAAACCACAGCTCTTATTCGCCTCAATCCAATGGGATTGCGGAACGTAAGAATCGTACCTTGAAAGAGATGATGAACGCTATGTTAATCAGCTCTGGCTTACCTCAGAATATGTGGGGAGAAGCTGTCTTATCAGCTAATTACCTTTTTTTAAATAAGGTACCACGGAAAGAAGCAGGGAAAACTCCTTATGAAATGTGGAAATGAATAGTACCTTCCTATAAATTCCTACGAGTGTGGGGGTGTCTTGCCAAGGTAGTCATTCCTCCACCTAAAAAGGTGAAGATAGGACCAAAAACTGTTGATTGCATTTTCATAGGATATGCACATAACAGTAATGCTTATCGATTTCTTGTGCATGAGTCTAATGTACCAGATATTCACACAGAATACGATAATGGAATCGAGGAATGCATCATTTTTCGAATACGTTTTTCCTGTAAAACTAATTTGAATTCAGATGTGCACAAACGGGCACATGAGACTATCATTGAAGATAGTCAGGACCGAGAAGAGAAAAAATAATGTTCCAGAAGATCAACAAGTTGTGAACTGAACTAAGACGTAGCAAAAGAGCTAGAACGGAAAAATCATTTGGTCCAGATTTTCTGACATTTTTGCTAGAAAATGATCCTCAAAGCTATAACGAAGCTGTAAGGTCAGCTGATGGTGCCTTGTGGAAAGATGCCATCAATAGTGAAATTGAATCCATCTTACAAAATCACACCTGGGAGTTAGTGAATCTTCCTCCAGGATGTAAACCTTTAGGGTCCAAGTGGATTTTCAAAAGGAAAATAAAGGCAGATGGATCAATTGACAAGTACAAAGCAAGACTTGTAATTAAAGGTTATAGACAACGTGAAGGTCTTGATTACTTTGATACTTATTCTCCTGTAACGGGAATAAATTCCATAAGGATGATACTAGCGATTGCAGCTTTGCGCAATCTTGAGGTAATCAGATGGATGTGAAAACAGCCTTTCTGAATGGAGATTTAGATGAAAAATCTACATGGAACAACCTGAAGGTTTTATAGCTCCAAGACAAGAAAAGAAAGTCTGTAAGTTAATTAAATCCTTGTATGGATTGAAACAAGCCCCGAAACAGTGGCATAACAAGTTTGATGACACCATGTTGGCAAATGGTTTAAAATCAATGAATGTGATAAATGCATTTATGTCAGAGAGAAGAAGTTGGCTATGTCATTTTATGTCTCTACGTTGGACATACTAATTGTCGGGAGTAATGTCAAAATGGTGAAATCTACCAAGAATATGCTGAAATCCAAGTTTGACATGAAAGACATGGGTCTTGCAGATGTCATTCTGGGAATAAAGATCTCGAGAAGTCCAGATGGACTTATCTTGATCAGTCGCACTATGTGGACAAAATTCTTGGTAAATTCAACGATGATGATTCAGCTGTGGCTAGAACTCCTTTAGATGTGAGTTTACACCTATCAAAGAATAGGGAGATGGTATATCTCAAGTAGAATACTCTAGAGTGATCGGGAGTTTGATGTATCTATCGAGTTGTACAAGGCCTGATATAGCCTGTACAGTAAACAAGCTCAGCAGATATACGAGTAATCCAGGGGTTGATCACTGGAAAGCAATAGTGAGAGTACTTAGGTACTTACGTTTTACTCGTAATTATGGGTTGCACTATCATAGATATCCAGCTGTAGTCGAAGGATACAGTGATGCTAATTGGATATCTGACATGAAAGACTCAAAGTCTACTAGTGGTTATGTGTTTACACTAGCAGGTGCAGCTATATCATGGAAATCCTCCAAACAGACTGTGATAGCCAGATCTACAATGGAATCAGAATTCATTGCATTAGACAAGTGTGCTGAAGAAGCAGAATGGCTTCGAAATTTTCTAGAGGATATTCTAAGTTGGCCTAAGCCAGTGCCAGCAATTTGCATTCATTGCGATAGTCAATCTGCAATTGGAAGGGCACATAACAATATGTATAATGGTAAGTCTAGACATATTCGTCGTAGACACAATACCGTTAGACAATTACTCTCTACTGGAGTTATTTCGATTGACTATGTAAAGTCAAAGGATAACATTGCGGATCCGCTAACCAAAGGGTTAAATAGAGAGTTAGTTGTGAAATCATCGAGGGGAATGGGACTGAAGCCCATTAGATAAATGTTTATTACGAAGGAAAACCCAACATTGTTGACTGGAGATCCCAAGATCTAGGTTCAATGGGACAACCTACTCGTAAAAGACATAATTGGATCACTGTGGGGGGTTACCCTCTAGTCCATTCCTATGATGAAATGAAACAGTGATGCTCGTATGGATAGAGGTTAAGCAAAAGCTTTTAATGATTCTTATGCGTCGGGAATCCGAGCAGAGTATTACGAGATACTCTTAAATAAGAAATCACCTATGTGAGAGAGAAGTGGGGCCGCTTCAAAGGGAATTGTACGGGGCACAATTTTAGAAACTCTTGCAGAACCAGGTAGATGTTCATGGCCAAAATGAACATAATAATGAGAACTCAAATGTGTAGGTAAAATATCTGTGTGATATGTGTTCTCCAATTACATGAACGGCAGTACAGTTCAATGACATCGCGTCAACTGTCAGCCAGTAATGAGATATATTTTCACAAGGGAAGGTTCAAAGGCTGTGGCCTACCTATCCTATGCAGGTGTTGAACCGTTGAACTCTTCTAGGTCAAAATAAAATGTTTTATAAAAATAATTTTATTCGACGTTTTTCGCCAATTTCATTCATGTGGGGGATTGTTGGAAAAATGCTTATTTATAAGCATTTTGAGGCTCAATTTTAAGCATGGTCCACTTCGTGTTAGTGGTTGTTATTGAATGATTCGGATACTCCTCCGTGAGTACTTCGAAATGGTATATTCATATGCTTAAAATGGTGCTTGGGTGAATGAGAAATTGTTGCTCAAAGTTCACAATTTTCAAGCCTTTTGTAATTCCATAACAGCTAATTTAATTAGCTTGGTGGTTACAAAGTTTAATCTCCATAAGTGCTAATCTAATTAGCTTGGTGGTTACATAGTTTAATTTCCATTAGTGCTAATTTAATTAGCTTAGTGGTTACAACAATGTGTAACATCTCCCATTATGAAATTTAATTGGCTAGTTAATTTCTATTAATTGAGATGTGTTTTCTTTTCCTATATAAACAACATCAGTTCTTGTTTTCAAAAATATGAAATAGAAAATAGAGAAAGACATAGCACACACACGAAAGATCATTTTCTTTGTTTTGTTAAAAGGAGAGTTCAAACACTTTGTGGTTCGTTGGATACGAGTCTGGTGGTGCCCTTTCTCGTACGTTTCCGTTGTATCCTGGGAAACAATCGTCTCACGTTCTACTGCACCTATGGTAGGGGACGAATTTGTTTTAAGGATATTGTTGTTTTACAACAAGCCTCGGGAAAGTTCTGATTTGCATCAGCTTCAGCTTCTGTCTCTGCCTGCCAACAGCCTCTGCCTCAGCCTGCCAACAGCCTCTGCCTCAGCTTCAGCTTCTGCCTCTGCCTGCCAACAGCCTCTGCCTCAGCTTCAGCTCCTGCCTCAGCCTGCCAACAGCCTCTGCCTCAGCTTCAGCTCCTGCCTCAGCCTGCCAACAGCCTCTGCCTCAGCTTCAGCTTCTGCCTCTGCCTGGCTCAGCATCTGCCATCAGCCTCTGCCTTCAGCCTCTGCCTCTGCCCAGCATCAGCATCTGCCTCTGCCATCAGCCTCTGCCATCAGCCTCTGCTGTCAGCCTCTGCCCTTCAGCCTCTGCCTCCGCTCTCAGGGTCTGCCTCTGCCATTCAGCCTCTGCCTCCGCTCTCAGGGTCTGCCTCTGCCCTCAGCCTCCGCTCTCAGCCTCTACCGTCAGGGTCTACTCTCAGGGTCCGCCGTTAGGGTCTGTTTGAGGATAATAATTATAATTGTAATTTTGTCATATTCAGATTTCCCAATTACCGTGTAATAATTGTAATAACTGTTATCTACACTATCTACACCCAACGAACAGGCGGAGGTCTGATCTAAATAGATCGGTGACGTGACTGCCATCTAAGTGTAGAAGATATCTCATGTGCCCACAATGACATCTCAAGTCTAAGAATCACAAGTGCTACTCAACCCGAGAAGATTCTTATTGACGTTGGTGTACCATCCATTAAGAATCTTCGGTGAGTCGTTCAGTGTTTATCCGCTATAAACACCTACACGTCTATACTAGTCTCCAAGACTAATGGTTCATTGAGAAACCATTGGAATCATATATTCCAGTATACGACATGTACTGGTCTCAACAGGTTTACTATACTGACCAAGTAGTGTAAACCTTGACCAGGAACAGTCTGAGAATGACAACATCATGATACTACTCAATGTCAGTTGCGACGATTTTGCAACAGTACCATGACTAATCATTCTAAGGTCATTACGTCTTTAACATATAAAAAGATAGATTATATTATAGAAACTGCATATATTATTCATAATAATAATGTTTTACAGAAGTATTCAAAATAAATAGAACCGGGAATTGGCGCTATGAGCACCAACCCCAACAATTATCTCATAATTATTACTAACTTGATTATCTCATAATCAAGACTTGATTATCTCATAATCAAAGAATTCTATAAAACATTAAGTTAAACTAATTTAACATAGTTTTCATTTGTGACAATAATATTATTAATCTCATTAATAATATATAAATAAATATAATGTGAGCATAATTAGACAATCTAATTATATTAGGTTTGCTACAGTTAATCGAGCTAGCACGGGGACCAAATAGACCCACGGTTCCGAGCTCCAATAATTCTGAAATATTAATTAAACCCTTTAATCAAATATTACGAATTATTAACTCCGTTTTATTCCACTAACAACTCGAAGTTGAACTCCCGTTACCGTAGATGGATTAAATAAACCGAACATTTTCGGTGTCCATCGATATAGTCATTACATATGGATATGGCCCTTCACGAATATCTCATAAATAGAGCCGGGTCATAAGTCTGTTAAACCCCTCTAAATATTTTGTCTCTTAAGCACCATTGATTCTATAATGAACAATTAATTCATAACAATTATTAATATATAAAACTTTCTATTCGCAATAGAAAAGTTGAGCGCTCAAATTGTTCAAGTCTCGAATCAACTCTTAAAAGAGATATTGTGATACCTTATATAAAAAAAAAAAATGTGTTTGACTATAAAAAAAAACGTGTGGGGGATGAATGATTTCATTTTCAATTTCTTTCTCTCTCTCCTAATTTTTCTTTCTTCTTTCTTCTCTCACTCTCTCTCACTGCCAACTTCAAATCGTCTCCGCCGCTTCACCGCCGGCCATCAGCCACCACGCGCCGGACCGCCAGAAAGCTGCCGCCTTCAGCTTTCCATAGCCGCCAAGATCGAGCCGATCCACTTCCGGACGCTCCTCCACGCGCCGCTTGAAGGGAGCGACTCTCCGCCGGTTCTTCTGCAATTTCCGGCCACCTCCGATCACTTCTGACGTCACCTCCGGCGAGTGGACACTTTTCAGGCCGAGATCTTTCCAACGCCGGTGGTCACTTCCCGATCCGAACATTTCAGATTGCTGCTCTCGATTATACGAGCGTTTTGGTATATATTTTCACCGTCGAAAGTATCTGGGTGTGGGACCCAATTTTTGGTCGTGGGGTCCGATTTTCGTGGTGGGGCCCGCTTGACTCGTTAAACGTATCAGCAAGTTCTGAAGCTGTCGTTGTGGTCCTTAAGAGGTTCGCTGAACATTGGATCTTTCTTTGAGAGATTTGGAGATCGTTGGAGCTCGGTATGTGATTATTACTGTTTTGGGGGTGTAAATGATAGAATTGGAAAGTTTAGGGGTAAAATCGTAATTTTGGTTAATTTGAGGGACCTGATCGTAATTTTACATTTTTCAGATTCTTGGCGAGGATATAGATTTATTCAGAGCTTTTGCATTGATAGAGGTAAGTACACTCTGTGGTGATTCTCTTAACATTTGTTTGATGATTGATGGTTGTTGTGTGAGTTGGTAAATATATATATAAATATATATTGGCATTATCATATATATATATTGTTATATATATATTTTCATATTTTTGAGATATTATATTGAGATATTGAAAGCATGATAATATGAAATCATGATTGTTGAGATGAATTTGATTTGTTTGGATGCGAGAGGCGATTGTATTGGATGATGTGTGTTGTTGTGATATGCTGCCGGGTTTGGTATAATAGTGGTCGGATTTGAGATGAGATGTGATGATACATCAGATGATATGAGATGATAGAAAACCTTGGGAGTTGTCATTGAGGTACACTCCTACTGGTTTTGATATGGGGGAGTACGGGGGCTTCCTATTTGAGTATATTTTACTCACATTTTACGAGTTGATATGGTTGGAAACCTTGGAAGTTGTCATTGAGGACTCTTCCATTGGTTTTGATATGGGGGAGTACGGGGGCTTCCTCATTGAGTATATTTCAGACCTCTGTTATACTAGACCCGGAGTAGCAGCCATAATTGATGGATGTTTGTACTGTTGAGGTGGGATGTTTGTTGTAATGATATTATAATATATGCTATTTTCATATATTATATTATATATATATATATATCTACATATTTATATAATCCATATTTTGTTGGTGAGGTCATGTTGAGAGAATGAGTGTTTACTTGCTGAGCTTTTTAAGCTCATTCCCCTATTCCCCCAAACATTTCAGGTAGTTCGCGAGAATAGCAGGAGCAGTACCAGATTGGGATCCACGTGCCACAGTTGTATTTTCGGGTTGGTCCAGACATTCGAGTCGTCATTTGCATTTCTTTTAAAAGTCTTGTGTTGTAAACCATAAAGGTGGTGTATACTTTATGAGTTTGTAATTTGTGATGTATTATTTGTGTGTTTTAAATTGGTTGATTTGGCATATAGAGTGCTCGAGCTGAAGTTGATCGCGGACCTCTTTCTAGGGTTGGGCCCGCCCTAGGGAGGGGGTCGTGACAGATATCCATCCGCTTCTCGTTAGAATGAGTGAATTCCATATCTATGTAAAACGTTCCCAGCTACACACCAAACCATATCCCCAAAATATGTAGTTATTGGCCGGGAATGCAACACCAACCTCACCATAGTAAATCAAATGACATAGTCTGTCATGCAGGAGTTCGTAATACACTCATGATTAAGATCGAATCCATATATGACCATCTATTAGATAAAATGAATTTCTTCGGTTAACAGATATTAAAAGAAATTCGTATTTATCTAAGTCCAGTCCTATATGATCTCATCATACAATGTGCCTTCATTCCCATGTCACTACATGAACGATCCCGGATCAAGATCGCCATACAAGTATAGAATGGACCGCATGTATAGATAAACCACAAACAAAATACCCTATTTGTTTGCTCTCTATGGACTATTTAGATTACTAACTTCAGACTTAAATCCTCTTGTGCATCAAAGATACACTAAGTCTGAAGGTACAATAGTAATCAAGGTAAACAAGACAATTGAACAATATGCGATATAAATCAAACAACTTTGATAAAATGAATAATGTATTTATTATTATTACAATAATCAATTCCATTTACAATACATGAAGCTCTAGGACATAAATCTCAACAATCTCCTACTTGGACTAGAGCAAATGAGACATGTCATGTAATCTTAAACCCTTTAGGTGACCTTCAAACACTTTAGCCGATAAGGTCTTTGTAAACAGATCAGCCAGGTTGTCTGTGGATAGAATCTGTGTGACAACGACATCTCCTCTATGCACTATCTCTCTGATGAAGTGATATTTCCTCTCAATATGCTTACCCCTTTTGTGGCTTCTTGGTTCTTTGGAGTTCGCCACTGCACCACTATTATCGCAATAAAGTGTGAGTGGTTTATCCATATCTGGAACAACTTCTAGATCTGCCAAGAACTTATAGAGCCAGACTGCTTCCTTAGCTGCTACATATTCAGCCTCCATGGTGGAGTCAGCAATACAAGATTGTTTAATGCTCCTCCATACTATAGCCCCACCACCTAGGGTGAACACTGATCCAGATGTTGATTTCCTAGAATCGACATCCGTCTGAAAATCAGAGTCTGTATATCCTCTCAGAATCATATCATGACTTGTATATACAAGCATATAATTTCTCTTTCTCCGAAGATACTTGAGAATATGTTTCACCGCTACCCAATGATCTAATCCTGGGTTGGATTGAAACCTACTGACTACTCCCACTGCAAAATAAATGTCCGGTCTCGTGCATAACATAACATACATAAGACTTCCAACTGCTGAAGCATATGGTATATGTCTCATCTCCTCAACTCATTGAGGTGTCTTAGGAGACTATTCCTTAGACAAATGAATTCCATGCCTGAAAGGTAAATTACCTTTTTTGGAATTCTGCATACCAAATCGCACAAGAATCTTGTCGATATAGGTTACTTGAGATATTGCTAACAGTTGTTTCTTGCGATCCCGAATGATCTGGATCCCAAGTACATAATTTGCCTCTCCCAAATCTTTCATTTGGAATTGGTTAGCTAGCCAGATTTTCACGTCTGATAATATCTTTACATCATTCCCAATGAGTAAAATATCATCAACGTATAACACAAGGAATACCACATTCCCATCAATGATGCGCTTGTAGACACAAGGCTCATCGATGTTCTGCTCAAAGTTATAAGACTTGATCGTAGTATCAAATCTTGTTCTAAGATCTAGATGCTTGCTTAAGTCCATAAATGTACCTTTGCAACTTACAAACTTTTTGCTCTTGACCTTGGGTAATGAACCCATCTGGTTGTACCATATAGATACTCTCATCAAGATTACCATTCAAGAATGCAGTCTTGACATCCATTTGCCAAATCTCATAGTCATAATATGCAGCAATGGAAAGAAGAATCCTGATGGATTTAAGCATGGCTTCTGGCGAGAAAGTTTCTTCATAGTCAACTCCCTCTTTGTGGGTATAACCATTTGCCACTAGACTAACCTTAAAAGTTTGTACTTTCCCAACTATTCCTCTTTTTCTCTTGAAGATCCACTTGCAACCTATGGGTTTTACTCCATCAGGTTGGTCTACAAGTTCCCAGATTGAGTTATAGTACATAGACTCCATCTAGAGGTTCATGGCTTTGAGCCATTCCTCTTTATCAGTATATTCTATTGCAATATGATAGGTCAATGGATCATCTATACCATCACAAGATGCAACAACTTACACCTCACCGTTTCCTAGATAGCGTTCAGGTTGTCTTACAACCCTCCCACTACGTCTAAGTGGTATGGTATCCTGATAAACTTGCATCTGACTTTCAGATGTAGAATATGTTATGTCTTTGTCAATATTTGACAATGGTGTATTGGTCGTACCAGCAAGTAACTCCTCGAGTAACACTTTACTTCGAGGTTTGAACTCTCTCATATAGTCATCCTCAAGGAATGTAGCATTTGTCGACACAAATATTTTATTATCTTCTGGACTATAAAAGAATTCACTCATAGTTTCCTTAGGATAGCCTATAAATAGGCACACCTGTGAACGTGGTTCCAACTTAGTAGTCTTTTCTTTAGCACATGTGTCGGCACCCCCTATGCGGAAATGTGGCAAACTAACTTACGACCATTCCACAACTCTAATGGAGTTTTAGAAACAGACTTAAAATGAACTACATTCAGGATATACATTGCAGTTTGCAATGCATACCCCCAAAATGAACTAGGTAGAGTGCTATAACTAAACATTGATCTCATCATGTCTAGTAGGGTCTGATTTCTCCTTTCTGCAACACCATTTTATTGTGGTGTTCTAGGTGTTGTGAGCTGTGAAACAATTTCATGTTCAACTAAGAATTCCTCGAAATCTCTATCAAGGTATTCTCTTCCACGATATGATCTTAGAATTTTGATGCTTTTACCTAACTGGTTCTCAACCTCAGCACGATACTCTTTGAACTTTTTAAATGTATCTGACTTGTGCGGCATTAGGTAAACATACCCATATTTGGAATAATCGTCAATGAAAGTGACGAAGTATTCAAAACCACCTCGGGCTTTTATTATCGGTCTGCAATCAAGCGTTTCTTTGGCTCTTATCCCTTTTCCAGTAAAAGGTCTCTTGGTAATTTTGCCTTCTAGACATGATTCACAGATAGGTAAAGTACCGAGTTTTAACTGATTTAAAACTTCGTTCTTAATTAGTTTATCTATCCGGTCAAGGTTAATGTGACCAAGTCTAAGGTTCCATAAATAGGTATCATCATGAGAAATCTTTTGCGTTTATTTTTAGATCTTTAAATCTTAAACATTTCAGTATTAAGTTGTGATTCATGCATTAACGGCCTTAATGCATATAGATTATTTTCGGAGTTTCCCGTGCATATATTTAATCCATTTCTACTAATAATAACCGACTTATTATTAAACGAAACAGAAAAACCACATTCCATAAGTTTTGTTACAGAAATCAAATTCCTGCGAAAACCAGGAATATATAGCACACAATTTAAACATAAATAACTATTATTAAAGTTTAACTTGGAATCTCCCACTACTTTTGCTGAAACAGCATCCCATGTTCCAACTCTCATGGTAAATCTACCTTCAGCAAGGTCCCTCCATGAGTCAAGTAGATGCAAAGAACAACAAACATGGTTAGTGGCACCAGAATCAACAATCCATATGGATTTATCATCCTCCACCAAAAGAGACTCAATGACAAGTAAATCATATTTACCTGTATTCTTCTTCTCTTTAAGCTCTGCAAGGTATTTTGGACAATTCCTTTTCCAATGCCCTTGTTGTTCACAATGGAAACATTTTCCTTGGCATTGGTTCATTTGGAGCTTTTATTGTTCTTCTTTTTCATTGGTTTTGCCTTTGCCTTCCAATTGCCTTTCTTATTCTTCTTTGTAGATTTAGAAGATTCGGCAACATTTGCCTTGACATTGGGCCTACGAGGACCGTTCATAACAGACTCGTAATTGGTGAGCTCATTCAGCAGTTCAGTCAATGTGAAAGTCAACTTGTTCATAGACCAATTGCTCTTAAACTGCATGAAACTCTTCGGAAGGGTTTCCATGATCATTGTCACCTGACTTTGCATATTGATACGTGCACCATGGGTTTCAACCCTATTAAGATGAGCCATCATCCTTAACACATGGTCTTGGATTGATGCGCCTTCGCCTTCTTTCATTCTAGCGGTCAATACAGAGGCAATTGCCTCATGTTGTTGCTGGTCTAAAGGTTGCCCAAACATGTTCTGTAATGACTGCATAATCATTGATGCCGTCGCCATAGGCTCATGCTGTGCAGCAAGAACCTCATACATGGATGCTATCAAATAGCTATGGGCTTTCTCATCAGCTTTAATCCAAATTATTGGCATTACGTGAAGCTCTGCCAGCATTTGGTGCTGGTTCAGGAGGACATTCCTCCATGAGGATAAATTTAAGGTCTTCGCAGACCAAAATAGCATTCATGTCACTTTTCCATTTAACATAATTATCCCCGGTTATTTTTTCTTGTTGTTTGAGAATGGAGATTATTGCAGATGCCATGGCTGAAAAAATAATAAACGCGCATTCAACAGTCATTCGTCGCATATTAAAATTGTCAAACATTTAGGCATATAATTAAACATGATGCATGATCAATGTATAATGAATTAGAAACCAAAAGGAATTACTATGCCACGATTATCTATCATCCCACAAATAAGTGTCGCCGTATGGTAGGTCAAGTATTCGCATGATAGACTGAGACATTTTCAATTGATTAATATATTTGAAATAACTCTTATTCCTATATTAATCAACTACCGTTATTTTGATCAATGAAGTTTTGATTAACAACTTAATCATTCATTTGTGAGTGTGACCCATCATTTCGGAACCCTTGGACTTAACTAGTGAAGTGCCACCGTAGGGTAGGTCAAATCACCAGATACATCTAGAGTCTCTATCCTTTCGGAATCCAAACCTAATATTGACCCAAAAAGGACACCATTCGTAGGGGGACGAAAGTAAAGCCGTCTCGAGGTGCCTATTGAATCTCACGTTTCTGGATAACAAATGGAGATCGCGGGATATATTGTGGTATACCTCTCTCTCACTCACTATTTAAAAAAGTAAGGTTTATATCTCACTAGTATCTTATAAATCTTAGATTATGCTCGGCTAAAGTCATAACCTTAATTAATACTAGTTGATAATTTAGTGATATAACCAATTTTAACTCTTAAAATTTTATTCACTAATCCCGATTAGTCTCTACTAACCAATTAACTTAATTAAACTAATTTAATCAAGTTGTTATAGTGATCTAATCAATTTAACTCTTAAATTACTAGTCCACTTGTAGGTTTTAAAATTTAGAATTCAACGAATGAACTATATGTCATTAAACCATTTAATAGATTAAAAGTACGTTATTTACTCCAAAGGTACGTGAAATTGTATCCCGAGTGCAAACCAAATTACCGTCCATTCGGAAGCGGCTATGGAATTTATATCCGGGTTTCCATCCGATATACCAAGGAAAATAATGTACTCATAATGTCCATTTGTTCTTAAACTTGAATTCATAATTTTTAAACCCTTAAACTAATTAATCTTATTAATTCGTTTACATGCATCTTATATTCTAATTTAACTTTTAAATTTACATAAAATCATATTTTATGACTTGAATATCATGCATGTCTACATGTTATGACATGTGAAAATGCAAGAGTAGACACCCTAGGCTATATGACATGTTAATAAATAATATAAAACATATATATATATGCCCAGGTCTGGGCTGAAAACGTTCGTGTGGCGTTTGACGGGCGTTCGAACGTTTCCAGGCAGTGGCCAAACGTTTGTGTGGCATTTGACTGGCGTTCGAACGCTATCGGTCTGGTGTTCGAACACTAGAACTTCATTTACTCTGTTCCGGAGCTTCCGGACTCCGTTTTGGTCCCCGTTTTTTTCTACGGGCTTGTAACAGAATGAAGTTTCACATACATACATAAATTATGTTAATCAAGCTCTTATTTTTTTATATAATAATCTAATTAGTACAATAAATCCAATGCATCCCTTGGTCTTCAAATTTTGCTTCATGGTATGTTGTTGAGTTCTTCGCGGAATATGTTCGTAATGAGTCCTTCGCGGCATCGGCTCCGCCAAGTTACAAATTGAGTTGCAAAATGGACTTATTACAAAGGAAATGAACTTACAACACTTGAAAGAAAATGACCTCATGGTGTTACATTTACAATACTAAAAATAAGAGCCGGAAAAATTAACGATCAACGCAATACATTCATCACATGAAACAAAGTAAACAGTCATCACGTGAACATTAAAAAAACCATTCATCTCATGAATCTAATTATGCCTACTTATCACAACATGCATCCTAATAATCTATATCACATATAAATTATTAAAACTTGAAACTTTAAAGGAGAAGGGTTAAGAACACTTTTCAACCTTAAGCTCTCGATGCCAATTGTAGGAAACGATTTTCCTTAGCGCGGTGGAAGTTGCTTGTGGTGGCACCGGTTCGGTATGGATCTTCAAAATTTTCTTTGCCTTCTCCATTTGTTGTAGTAGCCAAGATCAATCCTTTGGTGTCCAACAGTTGGATCAACCACTCGATCTTCCGAACTATGACTCGAAACCAACAAATCGAAGTGTGGGCTTCACTCACAAAGATTAAACCTCTAAACTATTTAGAGATTTAGGATGTCACAATGGTATTTGGCTCTTTGGAATTTCAAATACTCTCACAACACTTGTGAATATTTGAAGTTATTCTCTCTTTTCTCTCAAATCTTTCACACAACAATTGTGTGAATGAATACAAAGTGTTAACCTTTGGAAGTGAGAGAAATGGTAGAGATTATATTCTCTTACACAAGCCAATTAACCTTGTCATTAAGCATCTAATGCTTTCTTGCAATGGCCAACACAAAAATGTGAATGTCATACCAAAGCATAAGAAATGTTAAGCTAAAGACAATGGCTTAGTCATTAAGCATTCAACGCTTTCTTTCAATGGCAAACACATAAATATGGAGGCCATACCAAAACATAAAATACATTAGCTAATGACAAAAATATATTAGGTGTATTCAAGCCACCTAATAGACATAATTGCTTGGATGACATGGTAAGCCATATGGCTTTGTCTCCAATGGTAAATAAAAATCAATATATTAATAATGATTTATTTACCTTCAATTATGTTGTAGTAATATCTCATAATTATTACTAACTTGATTATCTCATAATCAACACTTGATTATCTCATAATCAAATAATTCTAGAAAGCATTAAGTTAAATGAATTTAACATAGTTTTCATTTGTGACAATAAATATTATTAATCTCATTAATAATATATAAATAAATATAATGTGAGCATAATTAGACAATCTAATTATATTAGGTTTGCTACAGTTAATCGAGCTAGCACGGGGACCAAATGGACCTACGGTTCTGAGCTCCAATAATTCTGAAATATTAATTAAACCCTTTAATCAAATATTACGAATTATTAACTCCGTTTTATTCCATTAAAAACTCAAAGTTGAACTCTCGTTACCGTAGATGGATTAAATAAACCGAACATTTTCGATGTCCATCGATATAGTCATTACATATGGATATGGCCCTTCACGAATATCTCATAAATAGAGCCGAGTCATAAGTCCGTTAAACTCCTCTAAATATTTTGTCTCTTAAGCACCATTGATTCTATAATGAACAATTAATTCATAACAATTATGAATATATAAAACTTTCTATTCGCAATAGAAAAGTTGAGCGCTCAAATTGTTCAAGTCCCGAATCAACTCTTAAAAGAGATATTCAACTGCTTCTTGTAAGAATGAGTGAATTCCATATCTATGTAAAATATTCTCAGCTACACACCAAACCATATCCCCAAAATAAGTAGTTATTGGCCGGGAATGCAACACCAACCTCACCATAGTAAATCAAAGGACATAGTCTGTCATGCAGGAGTTCGTAGTACACTCATGATTAAGATCGAATCCATAGATGACCATCTATTAGATAAAATGAATTTCTTTGGTTAACGGATATTAAAAGAAATTCGTATTTATCTGAGTTGAGTCTTATATGATCTCATCATACAAGGAGCCTCCATTCACATGTCACTACATGAACGATCCCGGATCAAGATCGTCATACAAGTATAGAATGGACCGCATGTATAGATAAACAACAAACAAAGTATCCTCTTTGTTTGCTCTCTATGGACTATTTAGATTACTAACTTAAGACTTAAATCCTCTTGTGCATCAAATATACATTAAGTCTGACAGTACAATAGTAATCAAGGTAAACAAGACAATTGTACAATATGCGATATAAATCAAACAACTTTGATAGAATGAATAATGCATTTATTATTATTACAATAATCAATTCCATTTACAATACATGAAGCTCTAGGACATAAATCTCAACATTTTACTGGTTCTGAATAAGGGAGGTAATATAGGCCCTCTAAACCACACCTATATTGCTTTGATTCCGAAGTCTACGGAACCAGAGAAAGTGTCAGATTTCAGGCCTATTAGTCTGTGTAATGTCATTTACAGACTGGTTACTAAATCCATAGCAAATAGACTTAAGGTTATCCTTAACCAAATCATATCACCCACCCAAAGTGATTTTATTCCAGGAAGACTTATTACCGATAATATCATTATTGGCTACGAGTGTTTGCACAAGATTCGAAAAATGAAAAGTAAAAGTGGATTGGTTGCTTTGAAATTAGATGTAAGCAAGGCATATGATAGAGTGGAATTGAGGTTTATGCAGAGAATTATGTCGAAGCTAGGGTTCAGGGGAGAATGGATTCGGCTTGTTATGGAATGTGTTACCACCTCATCTTTCTCAATGATACTAAATGGTTCAGTCAGGGGTCATATAGTGCCACAAAGAGGGCTGAGACAAAGGTGTCATCTTTCTCCATATTTATTCATTCCTTGTGCAGAAGTGTTTTCACAGACTATCACAAAACGCCGAAAATCTGGGACTGTTTCGAGGCTTAAGATTCAGCAAGGAACTTTCAGTCTGGCATCTATTGTTCGCGGATGACAGTCTCATTTTTTCCAGAGCCAAGACTGCAGATTGCCGAGTGTTGAAGATAATTTTTGATAAATACTCTAGGGCTTCAGGTCAGATTTTTAATTTTGAAAAAAGTTCAATGTTCTTCAGTGGCAAAACAAACTCAGTTCAAGTGGAAGCTATCAAAATTATTTTTGAGCTGAGGGTTGTGTCAAGGTATGAGAAGTATTTGGGTCTACCTGCTATGGTTGGAAGAAAGAAATCAAACTTTTTCAATGAAGTCAGGCTTAAGGTCATTGGAAAAATTAGTAACTGGCAATCAAAGTTCTTATCTAGTGGTGGAAATGAGGTGTTGATTAAAGCTGTGGCTCAAACAGTACCGTCTTATGCAATGGGTGTATGTAAATTGCCTCAATGTGTCTGTGATGATATCCAAAACGAAATCTCAAGGTTTTGGTGGGGGTCGGATAAAGGTAAGAAACAAATTCACTGGATCAAATGAGAAAAGTTGTGCTTTGCAAAAGTTAGAGGTGGTTTGGGTTTCAAAGATTTGTCTTCTTTCAATCAAGCATTAGAGGCTAAGCAAGGTTGGAGGGTGATTCAAGAACCAAATTCATTAGTAGCTCGAGTTTTGAAAGCTAGATATTTTACAAATCTGGATTTTCAGAGTGCTAAAATTGGCTCAAATCCATCATTTGTGTGGCACAACATTCTGTGGGGCAGGCAACTACTGGATAAAGGTTTAAGATGGAGAATAGGTAATGGACTGAAAGTTAGAGTTTTTGAGGATAATTGGATCCCAAGACCAAACTGCTTCAAACCAATTTTGCCCTCAACATTAGAGGTAAATGGATGTGTGGCTGATTTGTTGGAAGGGAACCGGTGGAATGAAGATGTTCTTAGGAAGAATTTCCATCCATTTGACGTTGAAGCTATAGTGAATATCCCACTACCAGGAAGATTAAAGGAGGATCACCAGATTTGGCATTTCGACAAAAAGGGTCAATACTCGGTGAAAAGCGGGTACCGGTTGGCTTGGAAAGATAAACTTTTTGATGTCCTTAGCAGTTCGGAAAACAAAGATGTATTTGGGAAATTCATTTGGGGTAGTCTGCTTCCCGAAAAGATTAAGCTGTTCTTATGGAGAGTTGCTGTTGATTTACTACCCACGGCTGAAAACCTTTGGTCCAAGAAGGTGGTGGATGATCCGCGATGTCTCAGATGTGGAGTATCAACTGAGACACTTTCTCATGCTATTTTCCAATGTAAGCATGCGCGGAGAGTTTGGAAATTGTCTCATGTATTCCCAGGGGGCATAATTGATAATAAGATAGGGATTGTGGAGATGATGGCTGAGCTAGCAAAATCAATGGAGGCGGAAGGGCTGAAACTTTTCAGGGCTATTTGTTGGGTTATGTGGCAAGCGCGAAATAAACAAATCTTTGAAGGGAATGCTGAAGATCCTTACAGGTCGATTGCAAGAGCTCAAGCGATGATGGATTCTATACAGCTCCTATCTATCTCCAAAGTGGATGCCTCGCCCAAGCAAGTCAGGGATGAAAATCACATATGGAAAGCTCCTTAAGAGGGTTGGATAAAAATGAACACAGATGCGGCAGTAGGGGTATGTAAGTGCAAAACAGGTCTAGGGTGGTATTTAGAAACTCGGAAGGGGAGGTGTTATGTGCAACTGTGAAAAACGTAGGTTTTAATGAGGATGTGAAAAAAAAAACAACAGAGTTAGATTCATTACGTACGGCTATTTATCCCACATTGGAAGTAAGGGATAAATGATGCATAGATTTCCCCGCGTGGGCCCTTGAGCTTTGTCAATTTAATTCAATTTCTTATTCTTAATTAAATCAATATTTTATTTTTATATAAAGGAATTATTTGATTCACGAGATGAGTCAATATTCTCTCTCTATATAATAATGTGCTAAAAAGAAAAAGGTTAAATGCTTCGAAGGGCGTTTTGCAAACGTACGTTCATAATAAGCACAAGCGGCTTACTTTACCTTCCGCGAGTATTCTATTCATCATCATTATCATTTCCAGATTCGGAAAAATCAACGGCCAGGATGATGTCACAGTCGAAGTTACCGTCACCGCCGGTGGCGAAGAAGGTGGAGCACAAGATGGAGATGTTCGGAGACGTCAGAGTTGACAATTATTACTGGCTTCGAGATGACTCTCGCTCCAATCCTGAAATGCTTGCTTATCTTAAGCAAGAAAACGACTACTTCGAGTCCGTTATGTCTGGTATATCGCGTTTTTATATTCAAAATTCAATCTTTTATTATGAGATTTGAATCTTGTGTTAGTTAACTTAATGACAGCATTGTTAAATATTGAATTTTGTGCGACTGGCTTAGTGGAATGAGATTGTAAAAAATGAATTTTTTTTTTTAACGATTTGTTGATGAGATGTTTGGAAACCTTATTAGGAAAAAAGATTGAGGATGAGATTTTTGCTGAGTTAAGAGGAAGTACCATGCAGGAATGAGATTGTAAAAATTGAATTTTTAATTTTATTTAAAAAGACTTGTTGATGAGATGTTTAGAAAACCTTATTAGGAACGAAAAAGATTGAGGATGAGATGTTTGCTGAGTTAAGGGGAAGGATCAAGCAGGAAGATATCTCGGCACCATTTCGTAAACGGTCTTATTATTATTACACAAGGACTTTGGAGGGGAAGGAGTATGTTCAGCACTGTAGGCGACTGATACCCAACAGTGAGGCTCCACCTTCTGTTCATGATACTATGGAAACTGGTCCTGATGCTCCTCCTGAGCATATTATCTTGGATGAGAATGTTAAGGCTGAAGGTCGTGATTTTTATTGCGTTGGTTGTTTCCAGGTTAAATAGAGATGTTACTTTGTATTTTGCTCATGGGCTTGGATTTATTTATTTTTATTTTTTGTAGTTTTTAATTACCGGTATTTTTCTTTTTCTTTTTTGAGTTTAGGTTAGCCCGGATAATAAGTTGGTGGCATATGCAGAAGACACTAAAGGAGATGAAATATACACTTTGCATATCATTGACATAGAGACTGGAGTGTCTGTTGGGAAGCCTTTAGTGGGGGTGACTGGGTCTGTTGAATGGGCTGGTAATGAAGCCTTAGTTTACATCACAATGGATGAGATCCTACGGCCTGATAAGGTATATGCTTATTCAGTTCAGTGTCCTGTTTTTGGTACTAAATATAATATTATTATTCAACACAAGGTTGGAGAAAATATTGATTGTTGCCTACTTTGTTTGTAAAAATATTCAATTTTGATTAGTTGTTGCAGAGAGACAGCTTCAACATAGTGACTATTTCCTGATTCATTATAGTGTTGCTTTTGAATTGTCACATACTTATTTGGACATTGTGCATCCCTTTTCAAACGTAACTTCATTCTTCCACAGTTATTGGTCAAGATATTAGGGTGGTGGATGGTTACTATCCAAAGATAATTGGTTAAAGAATAATATCTCATACCATGAAAATTGCACTGTTGGTATACCATATATGCAATAAATGTATGGGTATAATTGTTGAGGACTTGAGGGCATTCATTCAATCCTTAGCTCTAGAGCATGAGGACACAGTCTTTTATTTCCACCATCCCACTGTGATAAGCCTATAGATAATAACATTCTAATTCTATGGATAATAATATCCTATTTCCTATACGACTTATTCATTTAAAATTTCCATGCAAAAGAGGAACATATTAGTGGAGCTTTTTGTTGGACTGAGATGAGTTAGACACACCTTATCTGTTTCTGTATTAGACCGTACTCTGGAACATGACTATATGCTGGGCTTGTGCTTGATTCCAATATTTTGCATTTTCCTTGCAGCATAGGTTTTTTTGACAAATTCTTCTTCAATTCATTGTATTGTTTGAGTGTTTTTCCATTGATTGATTAGATATATTATCTAATTTTTTTGAAACCCCTGGTTATTTATTGCAATTTTTGCATATTGATTCTTGTTAATTTTGTTTTTTCAAGTAGAATCCTGCAACTAGTCTTGTTAGCTAATTTTGGTGTTGGCGGTTGATAACTAATAACAGGCGTGGTTACATAAGCTGGGAGCAGACCAGTTGAATGACATCTGCCTTTACCACGAGAAGGATGATATATTTTCTCTAAACCTTCAAGCTTCTGAGAGTGAAAATTTTCTATTCATTGCATCTGAAAGCAAAATTACGAGGTTTGTCTTCTATCTGGATGTCTCTAAGCCTGAAGAGCTGAGGGTCTTGACACCTTGTGTAGTAGGTGTTGATACATCTGCCAGTCATCGCGGAAACCATTTCTTCATAATGAGAAGAAGTGAGGAGCTATTCAATTCAGAACTACTAACATGTCCTGTGGAAAATACATCTGAAACTACAGTTCTTATTCCACATAGGGAAAGGTAATGATGTATTTAAGAGTTGCAGATCACATTATCAATCTTATTTTGATAATTTTGTTAGATTATGCTGGCTTGTGAGATTTATGTAAATAGTGGTTTAGTGTTTTTCATCAGAAGGGTGTTTATGTTGAGTCTTGAGTGTGCTGTAAATTAACACATGATGTCAGGCATTGCAGGCCACCTCACAGACAGTAATAGTATTTGTGAACTGTATTGTATAAATATAGTCGAAAATGACTTGTATTTCTATGAGGAGAAGGTTACAATTTATAGTGTACAAGGATGGCTATTTTAAGAAAGAAAATCAGGAATTAAACTCTAAGAATAAAGGTCTTCATTGTTGACAGCTATAGAAAAACTCCTACACAATCTCAGCAGTTATTTAGGGATTTGATTCCGTAATTTCCTTAATCAATCAAATCTATAGAGATCTGTCAACAATAAATTTGTCATAGGAAATGTACAGCTTTGACTGCACTGTTGAGACACGGAGTTTCCTCATCTGAGTTGTAGTTATTTTTTGTGAACAAATTTCTTCTATCTTGTTAGTGGGCATTATACTCTTTCTACTTATAATTCTTTCTTTTACATCTAGGCTGTTGACTCATAAATACTGATCTACGCAAAACAAAAAGTCAACTGTTAACCCAGAGCTGGGTGGGACTGGCAAATTAAGTCCTAATTGATTTGAATTTTTTCCCCTAGGGCTTCTATCCATCTGAGGATAGCTGGTTTATATCAGTTTCATCTTGAAGGTTGCCTACACCAGAACAATTTTTTTTAGTTTCAAGCTGAGTACTGGCACCTGAATTTTTCATGATTTGAATAATTATTTGGTCTTCAAACTCTAATTAGAGAGGTTGTCAAGTGATGGTCCCTCTTAGACAAGTCAAAAATAAAAAAAGTCAGTTACAATGTTCATTTAGCTTAGATGAAATTACTGAACATTATGTGCTGTCCTCAACATGAGGCCTGATTTAGCTCTTCTTTTTACCTTAGATGAAATCACTGAACATTATAGCACATAGGGCCTCACCTCTACTATCACCCATTTATATGAGAATCTAGCTTCATCAATGCTCGACATAAGTGACAGATGCTTTGATCCTCAAGAAAATTCAATGATCAATTACTTAGTTCTGAATCTCTTTTATGGTAAAAGTATTTAAATGCTTTAACTTCTTGTATTCTCTCTAATTGATTAAGAAAAGAGAGATTCCTGTGCACCAAGTCCCAAAGATGTATTATTTCAACCATTGCTGTCAGTTTATGCAATGTAGCTCTTTTGCAAATTTATTTTAAAGCATTTCAATGTTCATTTATGAAAAAGACATACATAAGTTTCAACATGCATGGTTTGAGCTCTCCTCTCTCAATATTCTTACAGGGTACATAATACTTATGGAGCTTTTCTTTTTCTGCAGCATAAAACTTCAGGACATACAACTTTTTACAGATCATCTTGTTGTGTATGAGCGTGAAGGGGGTCTGCAAAAAATAACCACGTATCGTCTTCCAGCTGTTGGAGAGCCACTCAAAAGCCTTCAAGGCGGCAAGTCTGTTGAATTTATTGACCCTATATACTCAGTAGATCCATCAGAATCACTGTTTTCGTCCAGCATTTTGCGGTTTCATTATAGCTCACTGAAGACACCTCCATCCGTATATGATTATGATATGAACACGGGGATTTCTGTTTTGAAGAAGATTGAAACTGTAAGCTATACGAACAAATTAGTAAATTTTCTGTCTCTATAAATTCGAGCCTAGAATTTTACACTCTGGCTTAGGGGTGGGCATCGGATCGGATCCGATCCGATTAGCAAATTCGATCGAATCGAGTTGGTCCGGTTCGACTGATTTTGGATCGGATCGGATTTTATCCGATCCGATCGAATTTTTTTTTTATTTAATATGCAAAACGACGTCGTTACATATTAAATTAAAAAAAATTTGAATTATTTCGGATCGGATTTTATCCGATCCGATCCGCTCGATTTTTTTGACTCAAACCCACCGAATTCGGATCGGATCGGACCAATCCGATCCGAAATAGGATGATTTCGGATCGATTCGATCCGATTCGAATTCGGATCGGATCGGATCGAGTTCGATTAGATGATTCGATCCGAACGAATCAAACAACCCTGGGCATTTCGGATCGGATCGGATTCGGATTCGGTCCGATCCGATCCGAATCCGATAATGCCCACCCCTGAGTCTGGCTGACAGACTGTCCGCTTTATTAAATTAGTTGTAGGGGGAATTCATTTAATATCCCTTGGTGTGATTGGCTTTTCTGTTTCTCGTTATTCTATTCTGTTTTGCATCTCAATGTATACATTTTCTCTGGTTCTTTTAGCTTCTGACTAATTCCTAAAACATACATACAGTTAATTTAATTTAATCTCATTACTTTCTTCTTTTGTGCGTTCTTCTCTGTGTCTTACATTGAGCACTCATGCCCACTATTCATCCAGGTCTTGGGAGGGTTCGATGCAAACAATTATGTTACTGAAAGGAAGTGGGCCAGTGCTTCAGATGGCACTCAGATTCCTATATGCATTGTCTATCAGAAGAATCTTGTGAAGCTTGATGGATCAGATCCATTACTACTTGATGGCTATGGGTCATATGAGGTAATATTGAAATTATGCAGTAACGTCTTCGTAAGCTTGATAAATCAGTGGTTCTGTTGGAACATTATCTTAATATTACTTTTGTGTATTTCTTTGTCATCTCTAGCAAATTCTAATTTGATCAAATTTTTGCTCTGGCTGTTTGATCCCTAATATTTTTTGTATGGCAAGATTGTAATTTGTAAATGATTTTTCAAGTTGCCGATAGTTTGCCTCTTACAATATCCTTTTGTATATCATTAAGAGCTGAATGACCAGTTGATTTGTCATATTCTATTCTTGTAAGCCTTTGTTTCTAATCATTAAATCAGTTAGTACTTTGGAAAATTGCTCGATATTTGTATTTAGACATTTTTTCTTTCTCCCTTTCAAAAAGTCCTAGTTCATTGGCCTGCATCAACATATGGAGACATACGCCTTTCATTCTTGTGGTGTGGTATAAGTTGATTCTTATATCCTGTGCTTTATCTGAACTTTCTTTGTGCTTATTTTGTGTTGTGAACAGATTTGCAATGATCCTAGTTTTAACTCATCTCGACTCTCTCTATTAGATCGTGGTTTCATCTTTGCATTGGCTCAGATTCGGGGAGGTGGTGAATTGGGAAGACAGTGGTACGAGAATGGGAAGTTTTTAAAGAAAAAAAATACTTTTATGGATTTTATTTCTTGTGCTGAGTACTTGATAGAAAATAGATACTGTACAAAGGAAAAACTGTGTATTGAAGGAAGAAGTGCTGGGGGAATGCTTATTGGTGCCGTCCTTAACATGAGACCTGATTTATTTAAGGCTGCAGTTGCAGGAGTCCCATTTGTAGATGTTGTGACCACAATGCTGGATCCAACTATTCCTCTTACAACTTCTGAGTGGGAGGTATTATATTTTTCTTTTTTAAGTTCCAATTTTTTTTTCAAAAAAAATAAAAATATTAACCTTTGAAATAGTTGTGTAATATTTGGTGGTTATATGCCATGCTTTTTCCTGGGGACTAATGTATCTGATAGGCTTTAACATTGAGCGTTTTTCTGTTACAAGAGACAGTTTAGAGTTCTGAATGACAAAAAGCTGGTTTGTTAGTTTATGCCATATGAATACTTGTTAGCCATACCGTCAAAGGCTGTAGGCGGGGCAAAGGCTGTAGGCGGGGCAAGGCGTCTTTGTAGTTCAACCCGCCCAAATGTTGGCTTTGACTCGTCAAAGGGCGGGTTTACTGGTCAAACATGCCGAATTTTATCTAATATAAAAGGAATCATAACTTACAATACCTAAGGCACCACCTAAGTGTCATAGGTGGCTGTTTGAAAAACCTGCCCAAACATCGCCCAAGCGCTGCTTAGACGGCCACGGCGCCTTTAACAGCATAGCTTGTTAGCCAGGATTGTACGACATGGTTAGCCCTTTTAGGGTCTAGCTATTCATAATTGCAATACACATATTGCAATACACATAGCCAAGTAATTTGGGATCAAACATAACATAGACTACATAATCAATACAGCTTGGATTGGTTACAGAGAGTTACAGTATATATATATATATATATATAAAGCTTGTGTATAGTTCATTTGATTGTTGTAACCACACTTTGTCATATATTGGACATAAGAATAAGAAAATGGATGAGAAAAATATATAATGTTAATTTTGTTTGCCTTTCTATCATCATTCGGACTCGGTTCTAGGAAGTGATATGCCGCATGTTTTGTAAACCATTACTTAGTCAGTCCTATTTGATCTCCCAGGAAACTCGATGGTTTATCATAAAAAATAATAAATTTAACATGGATCTTAAAAATTGATGAATTCAAATAATAATTTGTTTAAATGTCTTATATAATTATATATGTAATATTCTCCGCTATTCGGATCACTCCAATTTAAGGTCATGAATTCTTACAAGTTTTCTGGAGGTTTATATTTTCTTTCGATTGTTCTTCATGATTTTATTGACTTTCAAAGACTGCCTCTGTAGGCCTGGTATTTATATGTTTCGCATGCTAGTGCTGATGTGTTGCTTTTAAACAAATTCTTTATGTTACTCCAGGAATGGGGTGATCCTCGGAAGGAAGAATTTTACTTCTACATGAAGTCATATTCACCTGTTGATAATGTGAGTATTACACAAAACTGCATGATTCCTCGTATTCTCGATCAGTAACCCTATTTAACTACTAAGGCTAAGCTATAGGCTTATTAAAAAAAAAAAAGGCTAAGCTATAGGCTACCAGAGCAGTTTGAGTTTTCTGTTTGATTTATGACTTGTAGTCAATTCTCCACGTTTTTGTTATGCTTGTATCTTGACATATAAATTTTTTTACACAGGTCAAGGCTCAAAATTATCCTCACATTCTTATCACAGCTGGCTTGAATGGTAAGCATAAAGGCTAAACCTTTTCAGTTTTTTTTTTTTTTTTTTTTTTTTGCAATATTATTTATTCTCGCAGAGCGATTGTTTTTAACTTTTTCGGCATAATATTCCATGAGTTGGGTGAGGAAGAAAATGCATTAATGCATTGGTTCAAGGTGCAGATAAATTTTAGTTTAATTGCTATTCACAATCCTGAAGTTGTAAATCACTGCAACTAAAAGATAGTAACTGATCAGGCAGCAACAATAAAAATCCCAATTTAAACATATGAGAAGCTTTTCAATTCCCAAAAGCTGGCTTTTGATATCATTCCATAACACAGCTGCCTATGTGATTTAATATTTGTAAATGCAAGAACTTTGTCAAGAGTTCGCTCTTCCCTCTTAAGTTCAATTTTCTGTCTTTTTTTGTGAAGTTACTTTTCTAGAGCCTTATATTATGATGTCATTCCTTCTAATAATTTTTTAAAAACAGATATTTTTTAAACAGACTTTCTATATTAAAACCATTTGATTAGTTTTGACTACATTATCAAACAAAAGTGTATTGATGTTTTTCCATCATGTTTTGTGGCAATGATTTTTTGAAGATGTTTGGAATATTGGATCTCAATTGGTGATTCAATCTTCTGCCAACAAGGGAGTAGGGTCAGATAAGCATTTTGATAAACTATTCATAAAATCCAGCCCAATTGATAATTGTAGAGTGGGCTCATCACTCTGATTAGTTTCAAACCTTTCCTTGCATACAGTTTTTAGCAGGATGTTAGATTTTACATATCAGATGCTTATATTACTTCTCTTTCAACTCAATCTGATCCTTGGTTTATTATAACAGATCCCCGTGTTATGTACTCGGAACCTGCTAAGTTTGTGGCAAAACTGAGGGAAATGAAAACTGATGATAATATACTATTATTTAAATGTGAACTTGGTGCTGGACATTTTTCGAAGTCAGGGAGGTAAGCTGCTAGTGTTTAAGATTTATTATTGAAAGCGGGCATTTTGGTTTTCATTTTTTATCTTGACCTTTTGTATTTGCTGTTATTAATGGCCATCTTAAGATATTTTGGTTTTTGGAGTTTTTTACTAGTGATTATTAGGGATCAAAGGTAATTGATGAATATGATCTGCATCCTCAGGAAATTAAAATTGTTAGTAATTGGCATACTTCGCATCTCAAATTAGATGAAATGTTTTAGATGAGCGAGGACCTAATAATAATATGTTTAGTACCTCTTTAGGCTATGTTTGGATTGATGGAATGTGATGATTTATAATGGAATATAACCCAATGGAATGGAATTTAACGGAATAGAATAGAGAGTAATGTACCATAATCTTGTTTGGGAACAATTGAGAGGTTTATAATGTAATATTCCAAAATATTGTTTGATAAATAAAAAGTAATGGAATGAAATGGAATGTAACTATACAAGTTTTAAACACAATTGTGTCCTTTTCGACTCTAAAAGTAAAAAAGACAAGTATTTTAATGTTGTTTTTTAAGGGGCTAATTTGTCTTCACATGTAATTTTTGTTAAGTTACGTTCCATCCTCAATTCCCTGATTTGGGTGGCTCATTTTTAATGGCTCAATGTCCATTTTTGTTACACTCCCTTCCCTCCCCTTCCACTCCCTTCCATCAATTCGAACATAGCCGTAGGATTTTGTGGAGGCATACCTCCTTGGGTTGATGACATTGTATCCACTGCCTATCTTTTTTGTTTAGATCCATCGTGTTCAATTTTACTTGCTTGCAATAAAATTGAACATGAACTATTTTGATCATTCGAGTTTTCCTGAATGATGTGATTCACAATTGACTTAGCAACTGTTAAGTTTATGAAAATTCTGAAACTTGTTAAGAGTTCTATATAGAATCTAGATTTCCCATTTATTTTTTCCCTTTAAATTCTCATCAAACCTAGTAACCTACTGTTAAATCCTATCAGTCCCAACTTCTCTGCCACTTACAATGTTTCTTCTTGGTTGGCCTGTTGTTCGACAAGAGTCATAATTGGTATGACTGAGGTTTCACAATTTTCAGAAAAAAGATATTGCATATTGGAAAATTTATTATCGTGGTAATGATTGTTTGTATTATTGCAACTATGTGATAAATGTATTATCCTATATCATCGGAAGTTCATTTTTATAATGGTTGTGAGAATAGAAATGACTTGTGTGCAGTCCAAACATATTCTTCTTGTGACCATTTATGCATGAATGATTATGGAACACGCCTAATAATCCAATGCTCTGAAGCCTCACATTCACATTCACATTCACATTCACATTATTCAGTCAATTGTTTCATGTTTTAAGTAATTACAAAACAATATGTTCTGTTATTGCAGATTTGAGAGGCTTCGAGAAAATGCTTTTACTTATACTTTTCTGATGAAGGCCCTAAATATGCTTCCTAGGGTTAGTTCTGAGCAGAGCTGATGAACCAAAATACCCATCAGGAGATGATTCAGATTGTACGAATGCTCGTTGGGCGAGATCAGCAACATGGATTGCAGTTGAGTTGTTTCTGGAGATACAACTGTTACTCCTGATTTATTTGTTTGGAATGATGATTGATTTTTTTTTTTTGTTTTTTTTGTGCTCAGTGTGTCATTTACTGCCTGGAATTTCATACTATTAAACTGACCATTTGTTTTGGACACTAGTCCTATGTTCACTATGATTATGTTCTTCATCGTTTTGTTGAAGTAACAATTGTTGAAAATTCACATATTGAGAGATCCTTGAGAATTCATCCAATAAGAATAAGGCATAACTGTGGCATAATAATAATAATAATAATAACAAGCAACCATTATATTCATAAATAATAAATATACATATATGAACAACTTGAAAAATATACACTACTTACATTGTAAGAATCATGATTTGCAGAAGGATAAATGCCACTCTTAATTGGATGGTGCGAGTACACGTGTACGTAAATAAACCATTTATAATTAAAATAAATTAGATTTAATAACATTAAGAATATGTTAATGAATCAAAATAAAGTGTACATAATTTTGCAATTATAACTTACATTAGAGAAGTCGAACATCCCATATTGGCTATTATTCATTTGAACATTGTTTTCGTATACAATTTTGGAGTTCTACATATGACAACCACTAAGTTAAGAGATCACCATAAAAGTAATTAATTATATAATTTATTATACATGAACCACTTGAAAAATATACACATACTTACCTCTACCATTGTAGTTGATGATGCTAATGTTTTTCTTTTGGTTTCTTAAAAATTGTAGATTGTTACCTTTTACAAGGAGGACGCCCTTTAGCTTGGATCAAGTATACCTACCATCATATCAGTTCTACTACCCACGTTGTTTTTTTTTTTTTAATCGTTGGAAATTTAGCCGCCAAATCAGTGCTTCCTGATTTAAGCGGGGCATATAAAACTCCCGGCTGTCCCAGACTCTTACAAAAAACGTATTATCTGGATTCAAACCCAGGACCTCAAGGTGAGATCCTGAGCCCTACACTACCAAACCAGAGGACACTACTCACATTGTTGCTACAACTCCCTTGACCAATTGTAATTGGTTGGTTATCTCCACATTTAACTTTATTTCCCAATTCATTCTTTGTTTTTTCAATCCAATCCATTACTTTGGTACAACTTTCTTAATCATCTGCAGCCATGTCTGCAATCTTAGTTAAACCAACACACATTTTCTCATCATAACTGATTTTTAACCTACTATGGACATCTTTCCTCCACCTTGTAAGATGTACTTTTCTGGAAGTAAAAAAAATGTAATTTCTACAAAGGATGCCTCTGGATTGAAACAGTGAACAACTGCAAATAATCCCATACTCACTCATCTTGTTGAAACTTTACTTTAAATTTTAAAATAAGTTCTTCTTTTACTCTCATCAGTAATGACATCTTCTCTAACTTCCTACTCCGATCACATAAATTTAATTATATCACAATACATCATGCCAATCACATAAATTAATATATATTCTATTTCTGATGGCTTTTTTTTTTTTTTTTTAATAAAAAAAATAGATATGTTTCTTGTTCTAAATATATAAAATGAAATAGACACAGTGCATGTCATTGATATAGAGACTGGAGCTTCTGTTGGGAAGCCTTTAGTGGGGGTAACTCTGTTGAATGGACTGGTAATGAAGCCTTAGTTTACAGTTGAGTTGTATCTGGAGATTACAACTATTACTCCTAGTTTATTGTTTGGAATAATGAATGATATTATGTGCGAGTGTATGTTTGGTAGTGCTTGGTATTTTATATTGTCTATTTGGAATTGTAACTCTTTTTTTTTTTATTTAATCCCCGCCGCCAAATCACCCTTTCCGGTAAAACCCACGGTTATCTCAGGCTCTTACAAGAAACACACTCACTGGATTCGAACTCAAGACCTCAATGTGAGATCCTAAGCCCTACATACCTACACCTAGACCCGGCCGGCGGTTCGGTTCTGGTTCCGAACCGAACCGAACCGGCCGGTTTCCGGTTCCACACTTAAGTGGAACCGAACCGGCCGGTGTGGAACCGAAACCTTGAATGTTCGGTTCCAAACTTTTTTTTTTTTTAATTTTGAAAATTAATTAAAATAAATGAGATTAATTTTATAAATAAAAAAAATTATTACATTGAAGAGCTGAGCTTAAATTTTTAAAAATTTAAGTTGCATACGTATCCTCCAAGGGTGAGAGGAATTAAAGTTGACGTAGTTCCATTACAATTTTAAGACATATCCCCTTTGTAAATTACAATTTTACAATTATCAATCATCATTATCAGTTGATCATTCGGCTCCAGTTCCGCTTGCACTTGTTGTTGCACTTGCATAAGCATTATTGAACAAATCTTCAAAATCATCGGGGGCATCTTCTTGTTGTCTCAGATCAGCTCGAGTCCAATCATCCACACAAGCGGTTTCTTCTAGAGTGCTTGGATGTAATGAAGATCGTCTATCTTCCAATATATTACCTCTCAAGCTGAAGGCTTGCTCAACCGCAACGGTGAAAATATGTGCTGCCAATATCTCTTAAGCAATAATTGATAAAACATGATATATATTTTGATGCCGGTTCCACCATTCAAGGATTTTAAAATTTTTACTGCATAAACTTTCATTAGAAAACTCAAAATTTGTAGATAAATAATTATCTAATTCAGGGTTATTAGTTGTCGTATCCCTAACTTTTTTATTTCGTTGCAATAACCAACGATCCCCTGCGCTAAGTCTTGTTTGAATTACCGGTTCGCTACTACTAGATTCACCTAATGTTCCTAAGTTATATCTTACAATATAATCATTAAATAAAACAATTAAATCATTTCTTAATTTCGTCATTATGCTTGTAATATCAATGTCATCTAATATTCATAAATAACCATAATAAGCTTGTAAACCACCATTCAAACCTTCTAATTTAAATCTAGGATCAAAAACAGCAGCAATAAGATAAAGTAAAGGAATTTCCCTAAAATAATTCAATCATTTTACCTTCATAGCAGTAATGGCTTCCAACAAAACAATATCATTAGGATCGCTACTGTCAACATGCTCATCGAGAGTGCCAACAATATTCAAACTCTCAAGAAGAAATAAATGTGATGTAGGATAATAAACACCGCTAAAAACTAAAGTAGCATCATTAAAAACTCTTAAAATATCTAAAAAAATTTCACAAATATCCCATTTACTAGGATAAAGTGTGATATTTTGAACATGTTGAGAAAAAAACTACATAATGCATCTTTGTATTGAAATGCTTGACATAAAAGAAAATAAGTTGAATTCCAACGTGTTGGAACATCTCTTGAAAATTTAATCGGTTTAATTTATTTTACAAAACTTGGTCAATTCTCTCCTAACTTGAGAATATGACCAAATACAGTTAAGTGTCGTTTTAATTGGATCAAAGAAATGTGATAATAATTTTAGACCGTCTTGCACACATATGTTAAAGACATGACATGTACAACGAATATGAAAAAATCGACCCCCTAAATTTGGTTCACATAAGGATTTTAAATCACTGATGGATGCAGTATTTGCAGATGCATTATCAAATCCAATTGTTAAAATTTTTTCTACTAAACCATATTCATAAAAAATTACCTTCATCATTCTATAAATATTATGTGCAGTATGTTGGTCATAAAAAACTCTAAATGCAATAAGTCGTTTTTGCATGGTAAATGATGCATCAATCCAATGACAAGTCACACCCATGTATGAGTGTGTTTGCCAATGGTCACTCCAAATATCAGAACATATAGAAATATGATTTTTCATCTCTTTAAATATTTCATTTAAAATAATTTTACCATCTTTGTATAATTTAAAAATACGACGTTTTATTGTATTTCGAGTCATTTTACATGTAGCATGATTTAAAGCATTATGCACGTAATTAGTAAAATGAAGTTTTTCACCAAAGCTTAAAGAAAGATGTGTCATACAAGTTAATTTCGCAAATTCTTCTCTATTTTTTGCATCAGAATATTTAAATAAATCTACAGCACTCGTACCTCCACTAGATGATGCGTAACTGGCCATTTGAGTTTGCGTCGTATCAATGCCAAATTCAATCGGATGATGTTTTTCCATGTGCTTGATCATATTGCCGTATCCACCAGAAAATTTATAGGTAGCCCCACAATAGGTGCAAATTGCTCGTTATGAATCGTCTTCTAGGCGTTCCAAATCAAAATGAATTTTGAAAATATCCGAGGACCGAGCTTTAACTTCTCTTCTCCGTGATTGTGCACTGACACTAGGGCCGATCTCTTGGGTTGGCATATTTGACATTATCTTCTCAGATGAGCTTGCCATTAACAACTAATTGAATTGAGATTGAGAATAAGATTATAGGAGAAATGTATTGAAGTGAGATTGAGAATAAGAGAATTATAGAAAATGAGAGAGTTGAGAATTTGGTGTGTTGAAATAATGAAAAATGAATCCTATTTATAGAGTTTTAGAATTTTTTTGATACCAAAAATGCCCCTAAATATAACCGTTTTATTACCGTTATTAATGATATATTAGTAATTTATATTTTAATTTGTTTTTTTTTTCTTATTGGGGAAGGGTTCCTGTTGGAACCCTACGGTTCCAACCAGAACCGAACGGTTCCGGTTCCGGAACCGGAACCTTCCGGTTCCAACCGGTTGGTTCCGGTTCGGAACCGGAACCGTGGCCGGGTCTACCTACACCACCAAGTCACGTCTTTTGGGACTGGAATTGTAACTCATTACCATTTACTCAATAATTTTCAATGGATTGCAATTTGATTGAATCCCCAAGGACCCCAACAATGAGTTGTATCATAATGTTGCTATATACTAATGTACATTAGGTTTGGAACAACCATACCCTTGAATCAAAATTGCATTGTGCATTCTGGTAGCTTGCTCATCATTTTATTCTAAAGATGGTTTATTCAAATACAGAATTTGCCAAACACAATGAACAAAAAGTCTGCTACGGACATTCAAATACATTGAGTACAGCACAAATTGTCAACCTGATCAGTTGTTTTATCCCAACTTTGAGAGTATCTTTTATCATTTGATAAAATTTCCAAGGTCCCTCAGCTGGTCAAGTATGAAGGAAATCTTCACCTTTTCAGGTTATTTTCCATGATGGATCCACCGAAGGAAGCATGTAATCTTCAGGTTTTAGAGACAATGCAAAATCTGGCAATGCTGGAGCTGTTTGCAGAATCCTGGAACCAAAAACATTTCTCTGTAAACATATATTTTAAGACCTTGTATCCATCTTCAATTACGGAATCAAAATCTGTGATGATGAACTTACATATCATGATTGTGCAGGTATGGGTTCACTTGCAGCCTGCTTGAAATATCTTTCGGAATCTTCTCGGAGAGGTACTTGCTAGTCCCCCAAAGAGGTGGATTTCTGGAACAACAGAAAGTTAAAAACAAGCACACAAATGGAAGAACCTGAAAAATAATCAACTCTACAGAGAGAGGGGTTTCAAATAGAGTACCGTGACAACGGAGGAGCCATGTGGAAAGATTCACAGGCCTTCTTGCTTTCTTTCAGAAATACATCTGATGCTCGCAGAGCGGCCGCAGCCATCTCACTACATCCTTCTGTTTTCCCCTCATCGAGGATTAAACCGTGAAAATAGTATGCAGCAGCCTGAAATATTTCACATGTCACACATTCTAATAACTAAGAGGATGATCAATTTTACAAGTTCCATATGCATACATCATTTTTAAACTATAAGAAAGAAGGGAAAAAAAAAACACAAGCAGTTGAATGTACCTTGGCTTCAACATACTTCCATTGAATGAAAAGCTTATGCTTTTCTCCCCATCCATTTTCTAGTGGAAGGCCTACTATGTTTTCTTGAGCCTTGAATGTGTAGAAGAAGTAATGAAACGGTAAGTATCTCAAATTACGCAGAGAAATCCCACTACAGAATGATCTTTTATCTTAATAATGAAAATATAACACTTCTACTAAACCAAAATAAGATTGAATTAAGCTAACTTAAGTATGGCTGCAATAAGTATAAAAAAATCTTTGATTTGATAGTGTAAATGGGTTGGTACCTCGTGCCAGTATTTCACCAGCTCGCATGCAAACCTTCGTTTCACTGCCAGTGTAGCTTTGACACTATCAATTGCCATTCCAAGTTGAACATCAACACCCTGTATGCAAGCCAATTAGATTGATTATACACACACACAAGAGAGGGCCAAAAAAAAAAAAAAGAGGAAAAATAATCTAATGCCTTGATTACATGTCTATGTACAGCAAAATATCATTTTATCTGAAGCAATCTCATGGCCTAAACATTGAACTATTACCTGGCCAAGTGCTTGCAGGCAAAAAGCGCGAAGCACTCCCTCTGTGAGGTCCACTGGTAAATCTTTCCTGCATAAAGAAATAATTAGTTTAAAGAATAAATCTCAACTCGAAGATGAAAATTGCTGTAAAAGAATCATATGTCTCATATTATTTAAAACTTTAGAAGCAAGCAAGGACATCTTTAGCGAACCTGATCTCAGGAGGAAGCTGAGGGAGAACGTTATTGACAGCAAAATCTATATATCCGGCTGCCTTTAAGAACATATCAATTGAATCCCGCCTGCACTCTGGTTCAGAATTCAGAGATTATAGCTTTAGTAGGTGATCAAAACAAAAGAAAAATTGATTCTGATAAACTCTCTCTGCCGCAATTACTGAGATATTCAGACTAGTACACAGTTTCCAAAATGGGACTAGTTATAGAATTTGGAATGTAAATGACAAATTCAAGCAACTTTTCATATTTACTACACATGTCAGTAAGCAATTAACCTGACCTTCTGAAACTTTTGACTGATAGCCATCTGAAGATGTTTTAGGAAGAAGCAATAAATTGGCCTGGGATAAAGATAGCATGGTCATCATTTGCAGAACAGATAGTATCTCATACCAAGAGTTTTTCATTGTTGTTTCCTGCAAAAGGAGGCGTGATCAAACTATGAGGAAATGAATAGATGTTACATGGGCTGTGTAATGAATCTGATTCCGGCCTAGCCATCTCACCTCTGCATCATCCTCCTGATTTAACCAAGAGAATTGCAACTTATCTTGTAGCTGGTTCCCTGCATCATTTGTTGAAAAATATAAAGGACTAATCTGAACACAGGAATGCATGCTTGGAAAGATAGTGTTTACTGCTTTAAATTCTGTTTAGTTGCCAAGAAAAGGCAGGGAAAGAAAAAAAAATCAAATTGGTAACATGAACCAGCTAACCATAAATCAACTATATAGGCTAAATTTATCTTTAGCTTTCCTCCATTAGAATTAGGACTCAACAAGTTTTCCTCCACTTTCTTAGCAACCAAACAGAATTCCAAGAAAACACAATAAATGTTTCTGGTAAACCAACAATCATGTACAAACCATTTTCGACCAGCCCCAGCAAGACAGGCAGGTAATCTTCGAGAGCCTGCTGAAGATCAGCCAGCGTTGATCCTCCTGCACAACAACAACAACAACAACAACAATCCAATTGATGTGATGGACAAAAACTTCAACAAAAACCTACAAAAGGCTAACCAAACAACTCAACAAACCATGTTGTGTGGCTTTTCTTCTTGGTTTTGTAGCCAAGGGAGCTTCTTGTCCTGCCATAACAACAATCCGAGTTCTAAGAGCTGATAAACGTTCAACCAAGCTCCTAGATAACCCATCACCAATTGGCTCAGCGAAGTCAACAGGTTTCGGAATCCTTAATCCTGGAACAAACACAACAATCTCCCCAACATTCTTTGGCTTTCTTCTGGTTTCACCAGAATCATTTTGTGTTGATATAAAGCACCCCATATCCTTAAAATTCAATTCAGTTCCTGACAAGTACCAAAACAGACCAAATGAAAAAAAAACAGAACAAGCTTTATGAGTTGTTTTCCGGACAATTAGACTTACCAACACAGATTACTTGAAAACCAGGAAACAAAATAAAATTAATTCTTTGCACTTTTTAGAGATGCATTAGCAACAAAAAAAAAAAAAACACCAACTTGGTGATAAACGACATGACCATTCATAAGCAAGCAATGAGAAAATGTCAGCTGGAGAGCAAAACACTTGCATAAATGATTACAAAAATAAGAAATTAGTGAAGTGAAACTATCACAAGCACAGAAAAAATTAAAATATCTTAATATAAGTCAATGATAATGCGTATAAATATATAATTATTCAAGTGCCAATAAGCTCTAGGAAACATGCAATCAAACTTGCTAAGTGTTCTTATAACCTTTTACTTACAAATTAATTAGCACACTTGCTTTCCTTCACATATTCCACCTTGTGAATGCCTTACAAGCCTCTGAATCCCTGCAGAAATTTTGCTTAAAGTTAAGAAAACCCCATGATTTGATTCACATAAAATGGAAAAAAATAAATAAATAAATAAATAAAGAACACACATACCATGAAGAAGCCGTTACAGATTTTGTTTTTGTTTTCTAGTTTTTGTGTTAAAGTATGATTGCTTTTTTGCTTTGCTTTGGGGCAAAGCCTTTGGCTAGAATGGGTGGTGGTGTTATTATTATTTTTATGGCTTAGTTTTCTGCGTGCAGTGAACCAAATTTAAAGGGGCAAACAAACATTGATCAAAATTAAGCCCCCCATGAAAAGCAACTTACACAGTGTAACATTTGGCACGTTACAAAATCATCAACTTGTAAAATTTAAATGATTAATTCAAAGGCACTGTTTGGTTATCATTGCAAGAAAGTAACAGGAAGCAAGAGAAAAATGTGAAAGCTAACTTGTTATATGTTTTTTCATACGAGGGTGAAGTCTCAAATAGGAATAAATAAAGAACATCCTTTTTGAGATCATATGATTGACATATTATGATTAACCATTAATTCTACGGATAGTAATTTTTTGGTGTAACAGAGGCATGAATGACGTGATATCATCAACAAATTAGTAAATGACATGTATGATTTAATATTCATCTTTTTAATTTTTTGTTGTAAGGATGACGTGATACCTCTATTGTATTGTAGATTTTCTCTTCTACTAGAACATATACTCATTTTCCTTGTCTCCAAGGGACATGTCTTTGTGGTGTAGGGCTCAGGAGAGGTCAGGGAGTGCGTTTCTTGTAAGAGCCTGGAACAGCCGAAGATTTTACCCGCTCCGCTTAAGCCCGAAAGGGATGGTTTGACGACGAGAGTTTCCAACGATTCCAAAAAAAAATCATTTTCCACATGATTTTAGCTTTTATATGTTTGTATATGCTCAAAATTTTTTTCCTCACACAAAGAGCCTATTTATGAAAGTGGCCATTATGTTATCAAATTGATTAAAATATTCTTATTATTTGAGATAATTAGTTGGGATCTCGCTCGTTGCGTAAGTTCCTCTTTTTTATGTTTTTATTTAAAAAAATTAATATATATGTGTGTGTATTAATTTTTTAAATTATTTCCCCACTCGTTGCATGCTTGTATTTTTCACTTAATTAATAGTAATTCTAACCTCCTCATTCACTCTCGTACATTTCTTGAAATACTTTATTGATGAAATGTTCAACTCATGCATTACAAATCTGAGGCCAAATTTACCAATAAAAAGAAATGACATGTTAGTCAACAAATAAGCTAAATATGTACATAAGAAAACTGGCGAAAAATTTAAAACAAAGAATTGAAATGAGAAAAATGTGTGATATCATCGTATACCCAACTTCCTTTGACATAATGCATCAATAATAAGAAAATGAGGCAAAATAAAATATTTTCAACAAGTATATCTATGTTACTTTTGTGTACGATAACTAATTACAGTACATTGTGCACTTTAGATATATACACACACAGAGACACACACACATACATGCATACATGCATGCATGCGCGCGCGCATATATATATATTCATTATGCAATGTATTTGAAAGTTTAAAATAATAATTAAACAAATAAAATGACATGGGAATTGTCGAATTGGGAATAGAATTTATCGTTTTGTATTTTCCAAAACTTTTTCATGCATGCATCTACCATGGATGAAAAATAATAAGGATAATGACATGGAAATTGGAAATATAATTTATCATCTTATATTTTTTCAAAATATTTTCACGCATGGATGCACAATAATTATTCAAAAAAATAAATTAAAATTTGGCCATTACACTTAATCTCCACCAATTAAGGAGAGCTAGGATTGTACGGTTTTTTTTTGTAAGTGTTGATATTTAATCATGTTGATTGTTGATAGTATGTGTTTAATTCTTGGAACAACTTAACATACTGAACTGCTTCTTCAAGCATTGTGCTCATATATAAATGAATTAAGCTAAAATATTGACTTAAGAATTGTTATTCCTATAATAAATCAATATCTTACTTTAGCATCGACAAGAAAAATTTCGACACTAAATTTATTAGATATTTAGCGACACCATGTATATTCGTCGCTAAAAGATAATGAGCTTTAACATCGTCTCTTCTTATTGACGCTGAATTGTACAACTTATGCATCGTTTATTATGGATTTTGGCGATAACAAATGGGCGACGCATAAATATATAGCGTCGCGGATATTTTTGACGCTAAAATATTGACTTAAGAATTGTTATTCCTATAATAAATCAATATCTTACTTTAGCATCGACAAGACAAATTTCGACACTAAATTTATTAGATATTTAGCGACACCATGTATATTCGTCGCTAAAAGATAATGAGCTTTAACATCGTCTCTTCTTATCGACGCTGAATTGTACAACTTATGTGTCGTCTATTATGGATTTTGGCGATGAAAAATGGGCGACACAGAAATATATAGCGTCGGCGGATATTTTTGACGCTAAAATCTTTCCTCAACCATCCTTTAACATTCATTTTCTGCTTCGTTTTGTTTCGACGCTTAAAGATTTAGCGTTGATTTTTACTTCTTTTAGCGTCGATGTTTGGCAACGCTAAAATACCGAATTCTTATAGTGAATCCATCCAAAAATAGGAGTTTAGAAAGATGTTAATACCAAAGTAAACCAAATTAAATCAAGTAAAAATAAAAATAAAAAACAATTTTCATTATATGTAGTTGGTTACATGAATTTTTTGAGGTTATTATATATGTTATATCTGAAATCATTATTTCATTAAACTTGATATTAATTAGATCAAAGGTCTTGAAAAATTTGGATCTTAGAATAAGTCCAAAAAACTCATCAAATGCTATTGAGTTGTTCAAATGTTGAGCCACATTGACAATAATGATTTCAAAAGACATATCAAATGAGATTTTTAAAATGAGATTTTTTTTTTGTCTTCAATATTGAAGAGTTACTTATTTCTTTTCTATTAATATTTTATAATTTTTTATGCTGCGCATCACCATTACTAATAACTATTTATCAATTAAAATAATATAACCATATACAGACCCGGCCACGGTTCCGGTTCGGAACCGGAACCGAACCGGTTGGAACCAGAAGGTTCCGGTTCCGGAACCGAACCGGAATGGGACCAGTTCGGTTGGGGTTCCACCCCACTCGAACCGGTCCAAACCGGTGGAACCGTACGGTTCCACCGGTTCGGACGGTTCGAACCGGAACCGTCGGATTCCTGTTGGAACCGTAGGGTTCCTGTTGGAACAGGAACCCTACGGCCCCCAACGGCTAGTGTCGTTGGGGGATGCAGGGAGCCGTTTGGCTCCCTGCCAACGGCTCCCTGCCAAAAAAAAATTTAAAAAAATTAAAAAAATATATTTTTATTATATAAAATAAAAATTACTAATGTACCCCTAATAACGGTAATAAAACGGTTATATTTATGGGCATTTTTGGTATCAAAAAAATTCTAAAATTCTATAAATATGATTCATTTTTCATAATTTCATTACACCAAATTCTCAACTCTCTCATTTTCTATAAATCCCTTATTCGCAATTATTCAATTTTCTTATTTTTCTTCCTAATTTCTCAAACGAAAAATGGCAAGCTCATCTGAGAACATTATGTCAAATATGCCAACCCAAGAGAGCGGCCCTAGTGTCAGTGCACAATCACGGAGAATAGAAGTTAAGGCTCGGTCCTCGGATATTTTCAAAATTCATTTTACTTTGGAACGCCTAGAAGATGGTTCACAACGAGCAATTTGCAACTATTGTGGGGTTATCTATAAATTTTCAGGTGGATACGGCAATATGATCAAGCACATGGAAAAACATCATCCGGTTGAATTTGGCATTGATACGACGCAGACTCAAATGACCAGGTATGCATCATCTAGTAGAGGTACGAGTAGTGTTGATTTATTTAAATATTCTGATGCAAAAAATAGAGAAGAATTTGCGAAATTAACTTGTATGCCACATCTTTCTTTAAGTTTTGGTGAAAAACTTCATTTTACTAATTACGTGCATAATGCTTTAAACCCTGCTGCATGTAGAATGTCTCGAAACACAACAAAACGTCATATTTTCAAATTATATAAAGATGGTAAAATTATTTTAAATGAAATATTTAAAGAGATGAAATGTCGTATTTCTATATGTTCTGATATTTGGAGTGACCACTGGCAAACACACTCATACATGGGTGTGACTTGTCATTGGATTGATGCATCATTTACCATGCAAAAAAGACTTATTGCATTTAGAGTTTTTGATGACCCACATACTGCACAAAATATTTATAGAATGATGAAGGTAATTTTTGATGAATATGGTTTAGTAGAAAAAATTTTAACAATTGGATTTGATAATGCATCTGCAAATACTGCATCCATTAATGATTTAAAATCCTTATGTGAACCAAATTTAGGGGGTCGATTTTTTCATATTCGTTGTACATGTCATGTCCTAAACTTATGTGTGCAAGACAGTTTAAAATTATTATCTCCTGTCCTTGATCCAATTAAAATGACACTTAATTGTATTTGGTCATATTCTCAAGTTAGGAGAGAATGGACCAAGTTTTGTAAAATAAATGGTATTAAACCGATTAAATTTTCTAGAGATGTTCCAACACGTTGGAATTCTACTTATTTTCTTTTATGTCAAGCATTTCAATACAAAGATGCATTATGTAGTTTTTTTCTCAACATGTTCAAAATATCACACTTTATCCTAGTCAATGGGATATTTGTGAAATTTTTTTAGATATTTTAAGAGTTTTTAATGATGCTACTTTAGTTTTTAGCGGTGTTTATTATCCTACAGCACATTTATTTCTTCTTGAGAGTTTGAATATTGTTGGAACTCTCGATGAGCATGTTGACAGTGACGACCCTAATGATCTTGTTTTGCTCGAAGCCATTACTGTTATGAAGGTAAAATGGTTGCATTATTTTAGAGAAATTCCTTTACTTTATCTTATTGCTGCTGTTTTTGATCCTAGATTTAAATTAGAAGGTTTGAATGGTGGTTTACAAGCTTACTATGGTTATTTAGGAATATTAGATGACATTGATATTACGAGCATAATGACGAAATTAAGAAGTGATTTAATTATTTTATTTAATGATTATATTGTAAGATATAACTTAGGAACATTAGGTCAATCTAGTAGTAGCGAACCGGTAATTCAAACAAGACTTAGCGCATGGGATCGTTGGTTATTGCAATGAAATAAAAAATCTAGGGATACGACAACTAATAATCCTGAATTAGATAATTATTTATCTACAAATTTTGAGTTTTCTAATGAAAGTTTATGCAGTAAAAATTTTAAAATCCTTGAATGGTGGAACCGACATCAAAATATATATCATGTTTTATCTATTATTGCTAAAGAGATCTTGGCAGCACCTATTTCCACCGTTGCGGTTGAGCAAGCCTTCAGCTTGGGAGGTAATATATTGGAAGCTAGGCGATCTTCATTACATCCAAGCACTCTAGAAGCAACAGCTTGTGTGGATGATTGGACTCGAGCTGATCTGAGACAATAAGAAGATGCCCCCGATGATTGTGAAGATTTGTTCGATAATACTTCTGCAACAAGTGCAAGCGGAACCGGAGCCGAAGGATCAACTGATAATGATGATTGATAATTGTAAAATTATAATTTACAAAGGGGATATGTCTAAAAGACTAAAACTTGTAATGGAACTACGTGAGCTTTGATTCCTCTCACCCTTGGAGGATACGTAGGCAACTTAAATTTTTTAAAATTTAAGCTCAAGCTCTTCAATGTAATAAATTTTTTTATTTATAAATTTAATCTCATTTTTTTATTTTAATTAATTAAAAAAAAAAAGAACCGAACCGAACCGGAACCGAACGGTTCGGTTTTAGGTTCCGGTTCCACACTTGTGGAACCGGAAACTGGCCGGTTCGGTTCGGTTTCGAACCGGAACTGAACCGCCGGCCGGGTCTAACCATATAGGTAACCCAATTTCTTTTATTAAAATAATATAAACCTATTTTTGTTTGAAGATTCTTTTGAAAATGAATTTATTTTTTCAAATTTATCACATAAATAAATACGTATTTGAAGAATAAATTTAAACCGGCCTTTTTTGAATTTGATCTCATGCCTTACGCACCATCCATTATACAACTTGAATTAATCTTGGGCCATTGCAAGTAAACTACTAACAAATTTTGAAATAAAAATATACGCAGGTGATGAATTTTCCGAACGGTGAATTTATCAAATATTTGTGCAAACAACATTCACAAAATAAAATAATAAAAAAAAAAAATCTAAATATGACAACTCTTTACCATAAATATGACAACTCTTTACCACTAGCAAGATATTTGCTATGTTATGATGTGACATCATCTACAAAAACGAAAAAGAAATTTATAAAATTAACCACTTTTATTTATCTATTATAAAAATTGATCAACAATCTCAAAAATATATTTAATAATCAAATTCAACATAAACTACCAATTTTATCCTTTATTATAAATATCTCATAACTTACATCTCTCCCATTTTCACTCATTAAAACCCTAATATCTCAAACTCTCAAACATTCCGACAATAACCGAATATTCTGGTGAAGTAGGAGGATTTCGGTGACGGCGTGGTGGTGGGGTGCACGGACTTGGTTATTATTTGTAAAAAAATGTTAACTTTTAACTTTGTGAGTAATCTAATACATTTCACAAGGTTTTAAATTTCACATATATTCCAAATACGAGTTTTTGTAAGTGTTTTTTCTGGATTTGATATTTAAATATAAAGATTTTGAGTTAATATGGTGTTTGTAATATTCGCACACCAAATGTTTGTAAAAATACATAAGACATTATTTTGGTATAATGGGCGCCCATTAACTTAATAACTTGTGTGGGCATCCGCGCGGACGCCCATAAACTTATAAGGGCGTCCGGGCGGGCGCCCGAGCATCACGTTGGGCCTCCGCGCGGATGCCTGAATGATGCATGGGGAGTCTGCGCCGGTGCCTGCGCAATGCATGAGGCGTCCATACTAGCACTTGCGCGATGCATGGGGCATCTACACTAGCCCGCGCGATGCGGTGGGCATCTGCGCTGGCCCGATGGGGTGGGCATCCGTGCAGACGCCATCGCAAGAAGTAGGGATTCCGCGTGAATGCCTACACGAGAAGCTGAGTGTCCATGTGGACAGAACCCTCGACAAGCTGTGCGTTTGCATGGGCGCTCGTGTGACAACTTGATTGACATTCATGTTGGAGTTGATGCTTGGAGCGCCAATCCGAATAATGTATTGTATATTTTATTATTTATTAATAAAATAACTACATTTTCATTTCTTATCTTATTAATGGTGTTGTCATTATGCATATTAGATTGATGTATAAATATGCTAAGAATGACATCGATCTTAGAATAGTCTTGTAGTAATACTGGACATTGGGTGGTCCGATATTGGGATAAGTATTACTATTGTAAACTAATCTTAAAGTAAATATTCATAGTCATTGGTTTTGGAATACCATCAAATTCCTATAACCTATAAAACTAGCACATGTCATATATTATTGGAGTTCTAGTGATTTAACCCAATGTACCATGAGCTTTGGAAGCTCGTATAGGCGTGTGGGTATTGGTTGGACCGAATACTGAATGACTCACAGGTGATTCCAAAAAGTTGTAAGTATACACCACCGTCAATAGGAATCTCCTCGAGTCGAGTAGAAAATGTAATCTTTTGACTATAGGATAACATTGATTTTGTGTGAGATCTTTCACACTTTGATTCATGTATGTCAGAAATCTTTCATGGTCTAGCCTCTAGATGTTCTTTGGGTGTGGACCGATGCACTCGTTAATCAAGTGTGAATCAAGATAGGATCTTTCGGCTCGTATGTGTACTATAAGAGATTTAGGTATCCATGTGAGTAAGTTATGATTCTTAAGACTTTGGCCAAAGTCGATCACCTATGGTGGATCGCATCAGTTGTAAAGAATCATGTACATGTCGACATGAGATGTGCGCCTCGAAAATTTGACGGTATAATCTATGTTTCCTAAGCACAACTCAGATAGCCTACGACAGAGGGATTGATAAACATATGTGATGACCTCGACTTGTATAGTACAGAAAAGTCGTTCATGTTCTTCGCGAATTCGGAGGTGGCCGAATTGCGTACAAATTAGCTAGGCTTATATGACGAACGTGTCTGAACTTAGAGAGTCCCAATATGAAGTGTACTCGTTGAGCACTTGGGTAGTCGATTAATTTTGATAAAAGATAATATTCGATATTATAATTACCAACTAAGATAATCAAGTGTTATTGGATAACATTGATTATTTACTTTGACCTAATTGGATTAATTGGATTAATTCAATATTTACACAATGACATTGTCGTAATTTCATGATTATCTCTACCATTTGAGGATATTATGGTAATTATAAGTATATAATTATAAGTGCTTTTGGCTTGATTTAATTGGATTAAATCAAAATGGCAAACATTGAACTAATCAATTTCGTAATCTTTGTCTTGATTTAATTGGATTAAATCAAAGTGGTAGACAAAGGTGATTAGTCACACCTAATTATAAATATTTGGACAAATTATATTAAGCCCACATAAAAGTTGTTATAACTTTTATTAATTAAAAATTGCCTAAGTTTTGCTATAAATGGCAAGCTTTAGGAAAGTTTTAATTAAGCTTGAGAAAACTAAATACAAGCAATTTTTGTAAAAATTAGCCTAAGTTAGAGAAGTATTTAGAGAATATTTGTGAGGTCTCTACAATATTTCATCTAGGAGAAATCAAGATTGGATCTTGGAGTGAAGCTTGCTAGCATTGGAATCAAGATTGGATCTTGGAGTCAAACTTGCAAACCTTGGAAGTTCTCCAACCATTTCAACAAAAAGAAGGAGATTGGATCTTTGCATCAAACTTACTAGGTAAGTTTGAACTTCTCTTAAGTTATGTTCTTCATTAGTGAGACATATAGTGATGAATTATATATTGGATGCATGATTACATAGCTTAAAGTTGAAATAGGGCTAATAAATTGTGTTATGATGTTTTGGAAGTATAAACACAATATGCTTGTTAATTAGGTCAAAGATTTTCATATTGGACATGGAACAATTAATAAGAGTTTGGAACTATAGATTAAAGCTTAGAGCTACCATTCTAGAATAACTTGACCACTTTTGGGTGAACTAGAATTGTTCATGAGATATTTCATAGTGGAATTCTAAATTGGTTTGTGTTTTGATTCAAACAAATGCATATAAGTATTTAGAATACATGTATGCTAGTTGTATAACATGTGTTGATGGTGGTTATGATGTTGAAATTGGATTTTAGGTGTATTTGAAGTATTAGGAGAAAATTAGAAGTGTTTAGTAATGGTTTGAAGTTGAAATTGCTCACTACTTAAGGCAGCGTCGCGACACCGAGCATCGGACCTATGAGCGTCGCAACGCTCACCCTTCCATGTCATGACGCTGAGACGTTCAGCTCTCGCACTTTGGAGCGTCTTGATGCCCAAGATCCCCTGTCGCGACGCGCGAAGCTGATATATATTGAAACTTCATTTTCTTCATTCCGGAGTTTTCGGATTCTGTTTTGATCCCCGTTTTTTCCTACAGACTCAAAATGGATTGTAATTTTACATAAAATAATTTAAAATACACCCATGCTAGATATCCATGGGTTAGACCCACTTTCACTGCGCGGGACACTGATCCGACCCTATGGGTTTCACATCTGCCCCAACAATTCATTTATTTGGATTAACAATTTTGTTAATGTTGCCTGTAGTATAGAGAAAATTAGTCCCAACCCATGGGATTTAAGAACACCAGATGTTGATCAATTTCGATGGCGTAAGACCAATGTTACTTATATCAAAAGGGTTGTGGAAATAATAAAGACAAAATTGACTACTCCACAACTAGAAGAGTTCAATAAATCAACCTTCGGAAATTTTATAGAGATTGATATGGATTTCAAAGGAATTATAATGTACAACATTTTTCTTAAACTTGTTGTGCAAATGAAAAGTGAGATGGAGTCTCAATTATGGTTTTATATCGGTGAGAAATTAATAAGGCTATCCATTCGGGAATGGTGCCTAGTCATGGGTCTTCGAAGTGATTCTTTCGGATGAATCGTGATAAGTTCGACATATGTGGACGCTGGATTTCGCCCGAGGTCCACAATCGAGAATTTGTAGTTGGGGGCGCTAGCGATCCTGCAAAACAAAGGTAGAGTGAGCGGGAGTAGACTACCCACCGGTGTGGTGGGTGCCGGGGGCACTCCGACGCTCAAGTCAGTGATGAAGACGAGCTGTAAATAATGGAAGAGCGAGGCTTGACGTACCTTGAATTCTGTTGACTACCGTGAGGGCAGTGGGTCGGAGGTTCTGAGAGCTCTGGAGAGAATATGACTAAGCTGAGAGTTGTTAGAAGTTGAATATGATCGAGCTATCGATTGTCCGGCTATGGATTGTCCAGCCCCTTCTCGTAGACTTTCTTCTCTTATATACACACTCTCGGGAAACGTGTGTATTTATTACTTTTAATTACTCGTTCGTTGGATGTTGGAAACTGTCGAGTTATGTGAGATATTTATGAGTCTGGACGTTTCTTGATTTGGTATCTATTGCGTCCGTTGGCCCTCTTGATGACAATGAGCTTGGGCCCGTGAGGCTTCTTGGTCTGATATTGGTCGGTCTCGAGGTAAAATGTCGATTTTACCCTTGGGCCCAAATTTGGCCCGTACAGTTTGTCCCCTACTCTCTAAGTCAAGTAGTCCTTGACTTGGAGAGTACTTGACGCGTGTGTCGCTTGAGGCCATAGTATGTAGGTGTACTCGAGCGTTGATGCTGCCAAACGAATATCAAGTTATGAGCTTTACTCTTCAAGAGCCATTGGGGGAATACCCAATCGATTGAATCAGATGAAGGTCAGGATATAAGTCGTACGACATGTGTATTCCATGTCTACAACTTGACTCGATATGAGTCCGTGGGGGATGTCCCCGGTCGACTGAACCAGATGAGGGTTCATGAGTTATTTCATTCGATAAGTCTATGAACTGAAGGAAGTCCATATCTTCATTTGACTCGAAGAGTCATCTGGGAATGTCCCCGGTCTACTGAACCAGATGAGGTTCAGGATATAAGTCATACGACATGTGTATGTCTACAACTTGACTCTACATGAGTCCATGGGGGATGTCCCCGGTCGACTAAACCAGATGAGGTTCAGGATATAAGTCATACGACATGTGTATGTCTACAACTTGACTCTATATGAGTCCGTGGGGGATGTCCCCGGTCGACTGAACCATATGAGGGTTCAGGAGTTTATTTGACTCGACATGAGTCCGTGGGGGATGTCCCGGGTCGACTGAACCATATGAGGGTTCATGAGTTTATTTGACTCGACATGAGTCCGTGGGGGATGTCCCAGGTCGACTGAACCAGATGAAGGTCAGGATAATCCCCATACTACGGGTCGAAGAACCATGAGAGTCTTCAATGTCTTTTGGACCAAATGAAGGTCTATGAAAGTCTTCACTCTACAGACCTGACGAAGGTCCAAGACTTTCTCCTTATCATACTAAAAACCTGATGAAGGTCATCACACATTCTATTGATGAGGGTCCATGTGACTACTGTCGTGTGGACCTGTCGAATGGACTTGATAAAAGTCAAGAAAGTTATTATTTCTCACCCTACTAGACCTGAAGAAGGTCAATGAGGGTTCTCATTCCTCATTCTACAAGACTTGACAAGGGTCTATGAGGGTATAATTCCTCATACTACAGGACTTGTAGTCTGAGACCATGTCGTCTGAAGACCATGAGTCTACGGTCGAATGAACCTGATGAAGGTCCATGAGGGTTCTCATTCCTCATTCTACAGGACCTGACAAAGGTCTATGAGGGTATAATTCCTCATACTACAGGACTTGTAGTCTGAGACCATGTCGTCTGAAAACCATGAGTCTACGGTCGAATGAACCTGATGAAGGTCCATGAGGGTTCTCATTCCTCATTCTACAGGACCTGACAAAGGTCTATGAGGGTATAATTCCTCATACTACAGGACTTGTAGTCTGAGACCATGTCGTCTGAAGACCATGAGACTGTGGTCGAATGAACCTGATGAAGGTCCATGAGGGTTCTCATTCCTCATTCTACAGGACCTGACAAAGGTTTATGAGGATATAATTCCTCATACTACAGGACTTGTAGTCTGAGACCATGTCGTCTGAAGACCATGAGACTACGGTCGAATGAACCTGATGAAGGTCCATGAGGGTTCTCATTCCTCATTCTACAGGACCTGACAAAGGTCTATGAGGGTATAATTCCTCATACTACAGGACTTGTAGTCTGAGACCATGTCGTCTGAAGACCATGAGACTGGGTCGAATGAACCTGATGAAGGTCCATGAGGGTTCTCATTCCTCATTCTACAGGACCTGACAAAGGTTTATGAGGATATAATTCCTCATACTACAGGACTTGTAGTCTGAGACCATGTCGTCTGAAGACCATGAGACTACGGTCGAATGAACCTGATGAAGGTCCATGAGGGTTCTCATTCCTCATTCTACAGGACCTGACAAAGGTCTATGAGGGTATAATTCCTCATACTACAGGACTTGTAGTCTGAGACCATGTCGTCTGAAAACCATGAGTCTATGGTCGAATGAACCTGATGAAGGTTCATGAGGGTTCTCATTCCTCATTCTACAAGACCTGACAAAGCCATTGGGGGTCTTCATTCCTCATTCTACAATCCTCATTCTAAAGACCTGATAAAGGTTAGTGAGGGTTTTCATTCCTCATTCTACAAGACCATATATGCAGTGTCGAATGAGATCTTTAACGAGTGCCAAGCTTCACATGGTAGTGTCGACTGAGATTCTTAACAAGTGCCAATCTTCACATGTGTAGTGTCGAATGAGATCCTTAACAAGTGCTAAGCTTCATACGTGTAGTGTCGAATGAGACATCTTCCTCATGCTGAGTCTCCATACATGTAGTGTCGAGTGGGATATCATTGCCAAGTCTGGTAATGTCGACTGGGATATTATCACCCCAATTCCTAATACATGTAGTGTCGAGTGGGATATCCTAATACCGATTCTCCATACATGTAGTGTCGAGTGGGATACTCAACAAGTGTCAAGTCACATATTATATTGTCGACTGAGACACCAATAACACTTACAAGCTATATGTTGTAATGTCGACTGGGACAGCCATAACAAGTCCCAAACTATAAATTGTAATGTCAACTATAAAAAGTGCAAGCCGTACCTGGTAATGTCGACTGGGATATTATCACCCCATACATGTAGTGTCGAGTGGGGTAGCATCCTCATGATGTGTATCCGTGTAATGTTGATTGGAACCTTAGGCAACTCAGCCTACTTATTTATCATGTCGTATGAAACTTCAGCCAATAACTGATCTTTCCTTCATGTCGTGTCGACTGGAACCTTAGTCCCTAACTAAGACATGTTCCTTGTCGTGTCGAGTGGTGTTTCAGCCCCTAGCTAGGAGTTCTTCATTGTCGTGTGGAGTGGAACTTCAGCTTCCAGCCAAGACTTCTTCCTTGTCGTGTCGAGTGGACTCTCTATCAGATACTAAGCCTTCTTCCATCTGGTAATGTCGACTGGGATGTCCATGCCAAGTCTTCATTTGTGTATTGTCGTATGGGATATCATCACTCCAATTCCTAATACATGTAGTGTCGAGTGGGAGTTTTATGAAGGATATTTTTTTTTTAAAGTAACCAATGAATACTTATTTGGGTAGCTATGATGTCCCCAAGGCGACAATGGGTGGCCATCTAGCCCCATTTTTTATAGACTAATTACATCAAGTATCACTTTATTGAAGTACATTGCTAGCACATCAGTTGTAGGGTCGCTTGGGCGGATTTGAGGTTCTCTCATTGTGATGGCTGGTGGAATTCTCTCTTTTCTTGTTTCTTTTATCCTCCTCCCATTTAATCTCAAATTGTGCCTGGGTCATGGCATGATCCATAGTGTAGCATCGAAATTTAGTGAGCTTTTTGTAGAGTCCACTTTCTGAAAGTAATCCATTTCTGAATGCTTCCACTGCAGTAGGCTGATAGAGATCTGGGATTGTTATCCTCTCTCTATTGAAGCGAGCCACGTAGCTTCGCAAGGACTCCCCTCTCTGTTTTTGGATTGCATTAAGGTCATTGGTGGTCTTTTCAAGCTTGCAAGAACTTGCAAAATGCTCCACAAATTTATTAGCTAGTTCCTGATATGACCCAATAGTCCTGAAAGGTAGATTGAGGAACCAATTGAGGGCTGGGCCTGCCAATGTTTCTCCGAATCCTCTACACATTCCAGCTTCCCATTGATGAGGAGCCAGATCAGTCGACATCATCTTGTATTTGTAATGGATCATATGATCATTCGGGTCTGTGGATCCGTCATACAGCTTCATATCTGGAGAACTGAACTTCCTTGGTAGTTCAGTGGAAGTGATGGTGTCCAAAAATGGGGTATCTGAGATCGTGCCGGTTCAGCTTCTTCTCACTGGTAGTCTGACACCAGGTAGGCTAGAGAGAATTGCATCTTTGAACTCCTGCATTTCCTTGCGCATAGTGGAGGTAACTTGCCGTGCTTGGTCGATTGAGGAGACATGTTGACTTTTTTCTTGATTTGGTGATGGTTGTCTGATGGCGGATTGTCACTTGTCACATTGTTGAATGCCCCCAAGAGATTGGTGGGGATTGTGGAATTGCCGGGAAGTTCTGTAGTATCAGGTTGTCGGGAGGTTGAAGAGATTTGCTCCAGTTGCTTCTGGAGGGTTATATTGGAGATTCGCATGGCTGAATTTTCCTCCTCTAAGACTCGTAATCGTTCTTGTAGAGTGGCCAATTGAGAGGCCATAGGGTCAAATGTCTGACCGCTGCTAGAAGCCATGTATAGCTGTGTTGAAGAGATCATAGACTGAGAGATCTTCGTCTGCTATGGGTCGCTAAGTCCCCACAGACGGCGCCAAATTGTGGACGCTGGATTTCGCCCGAGGTCCACAATCGAGAATTTGTAGTTGGGGGCGCTAGCGATCCTGCAAAACAAAGGTAGAGTGAGCGGGAGTAGACTACCCACCGGTGTGGTGGGTGCCGGGGGCACTCCGACGCTCAAGTCAGTGATGAAGACGAGCTGTAAATAATGGAAGAGCGAGGCTTGACGTACCTTGAATTCTGTTGACTACCGTGAGGGCAGTGGGTCGGAGGTTCTGAGAGCTCTGGAGAGAATATGACTAAGCTGAGAGTTGTTAGAAGTTGAATATGATCGAGCTATCGATTGTCCGGCTATGGATTGTCCAGCCCCCTTCTCGTAGACTTTCTTCTCTTATATACACACTCTCGGGAAACGTGTGTATTTATTACCTTTTAATTACTCGTTCGTTGGATGTTGGAAACTGTCGAGTTATGTGAGATATTTATGAGTCTGGACGTTTCTTGATTTGGTATCTATTGCGTCCGTTGGCCCTCTTGATGACAATGAGCTTGGGCCCGTGAGGCTTCTTGGTCTGATATTGGTCGGTCTCGAGGTAAAATGTCGATTTTACCCTTGGGCCCAAATTTGGCCCGTACAACATACGCGATAACTATTTTATCAATCTAATGTATTGAAGTCTTAGTGAGTTAGATATTAAGTTTCTTTAGCTTGATTTCACAGAGATTTCGAACTCTGATGCACTGAAGATAACCTTGTATTATTTTGTTGATCGATTTTGTTTACGCGTCCTAATGAGAGATGGGTATAAATAGAACTTATGAATACGGTGAAAGATCTAGATTTATTCAATAATATTTCATGGGGCACCTTGATATGAGTTATCATTTGTGACCAAACAAACAAAGTTGTAGTAGGTAAAGTCAATAAATTCAAAGCGGATTGCATGAAGGACAAGAGACACATGGAAGAAAAATACAATTTTTATGGCTTCTGTCTTGGTTTCCAGGTAAATTAACTATGTATCCCATTTTTCTATTAAGACAAATTAAGTTTGAGTTTTCTAGTGGCATTGTATATATGTAGGTGTGGATATTTGAAGTTATTGAAATTGTGGCTTCAGAATATGTCATCAAATGTGACTGTCTTTATCCTAGCATTAGAAGGTGGACGGTGCACGGGATGCCGCAGAAAAAGTCTGTGAGTGGTAATTGTGACGTGTTCATGCTTATATATATTAGTTATTTTATGGTGTCTAAATTGTCTAACTTTGATTCTAGTCATGCCTCATTCTTTAGGAAGAAGTTTGATGTAGATATATTTTTGGCGACATTATTATTTGAAAATATGTTATAATGTATGTTATCAATAAATTTAAGTTACTTAAATGTTATTCATACATAATTAACTTCCTCTTAATAATTCTAAAGGAACTTCCTTCGCTCTGTATGATTGCTGATACGATAACTTGACACTGTGAACGGTGACCATCAACAAACTTATCCTTGATAATATGATCGACAACTCGACTCTTTACTTGTTGATGTCTGTTGTGGAATATATTGTTATGACACGTATGCAGTTCAAGCTTGTCACACCACAATATAACCTAAGGAATATTAATTTCGTCATTCATCGTGATTGCTTGAAATCTCTATTTACATGAATCCAAATCATAATTCATATCAAAACGTGTCTTAAAGGACTTGACAACCTTAAACTCAAACTTTTTCTTATAGCAAACATGTTCAATTCCATGTACATGATCTTCTTCTCTTCAAACAAATATCAAACAAAAATACCATCAGAACTAAATTTTGTTAGAATGTCCAGAGCGGTCCAATCAGATGCCATTAGAGGGGCCATGAACTTAAGCGGATCAAAAGAAGTAATGCGCATGCCTGAACCTTCACTTGGACTAATCAACCAATTTCATGAAAGTTCAATGCCTTCGTTTATTTGACTATTATACATTTACTATCATTCCATGAACTATAGCCATTTTCATCATTCCATGTTGGCGAATAACGGTGACCCCTGATTTCCACTCCGATACCAAATACTTCTGATTGGGTTGTTGGTGCGAACTTCTGACTTTCATGAAAAGTATCTACGTTATTTGATGAAGGTGTCAAATGAGACTTTACTGAAACTTTAGGATATGTCGTCACATTAAAATGAGTCAAATTGTGGCTTCTCGCTTGAGAATTTAGTATCGATAAAGCCTTAACCATTTCATCACTCGTAATATCCACATGGAATTATTCAATACCATATGTACCAAAAGCGAATTTAAAAACTGTCTTCAAATAAATGCGATATTCATTTGAACTTTTGTCGATTGTCACATATACTTTTTCAATTAACTGATCAAATATAATATCATTTGGAACAACAATCACAGTTATTATTCCATCATCATAATCCATTCTACCATTTTCTTAAGTTATCTATGATCCATCGTACCATATTTTCAGCACAATTAAATCCATTAAACTTGCACAATCACACAAAATGAATAAATTTCTAATTTCCAATTTAAAAATTAAAACTTTATCTTTTAAACACCGATATGAGAGACCAAGTGCCCGCACGGACTCCCACATGCATTCCCAAGACTTCTGGGCACCCACACAAGAAAATTTGTGCTTGCTCGGTTGCCCTCTTATGCATATGCACGCAAACGCCCGCGCAAGAGTATGGACGCCCACGTGGGCACCCGCACAAGAGTATGGACGCACGCGTGAGCTATGGGTGCCCGGGCACCAAGTAAATTGTCCATTGTAAAATTTATCAGAAACTGTGAAAATTAAATGTCACTAACCTTATTTGATTAATTTTCAACTGATGAAATGAGCTTTCCAAGATTTTATGAGTGATGTTGTGAAAAGATTTTCATCAAAGAAATATAAGATTAGTGGAGGTTTTGTGGTTATGATGGGTAAGATTTTTAAGTTCTTTTTTTAACTTGAAAGGGAGGACAGTTTGGTCTCAAAAATATTTATTTGGCCATTAGATTTTTTTGAGATTGTAGGTCAATTTTTATAATGGATAAATAAAAGTAGTTAGTTTTATAAATTTCACAAATAAAAAAATCCAAACATGTTGACATTTTCAAAGATATTACCATGCTGCATGCATGCATCAACTTTAAGTCCAAATTTATAATTAATTGATGTTTTCATCGATATTGATATTTGTTAATCGTTTTGTTAGTCACATTCAGTTAACAAAATCGACTAGAGGCTTCACCGATTAATATAAACTAAACTATAACATTGGGTTAGCATTAACTATAGATTTGTGCTTATTTTAATCCCTTCATATTATAAAAAGAATTAATTAATTTAATCAATGAGAAGAGATCATGAGTTCACAAATCTTTGTCACCAGTTTCCTCGAACAAATTAGTGGTGAGAGGATTACTATTAATAGATTATGCAACTTATAACACTATAAGAAAATATAAAATTATCGATCGAAATTACAGATTAAATATTTTTTCAGATGGTAAATTTTGCTAATTCTCGACCGAATATTGACTGAGAAAGATAAAAAAATAATTTATAATCAATTATCGACCGAAATATTATTGACCGAATATTCAGTCGATATCTAATCGACAATATGGCATGAAGATTAATTTGATGCCATAAACAATTACCGACCGAATATTAGATCGGTAATTGATAATAAATAGCGATCGAATGAAATTCAATCGTTAAAATAATATTAATTATAGAAAAAAAATAGACATTTTACCGACCGAATTAAGTTTCGGCCGGTAACTTTTACATAATACCGACCGAATTATCGGTCAGTCGATAAAATTAAAAAAATTGAAATAATATATATATATATATATATATTATATATATATATATATATATATATTATTACTCTCTCTCACTCACACACACAGTGTGGAGCCCACCCATGACTAGTCGGGTGGAGTCCATGATGGGCCCCATAATTTTTTTAAATACAATAAGTTTATCGATCGAATATTTTTTTAATAAATTACTGACCGAATTATGTTTTGGTAGATAATTCGGTCAATAATTTTACCGATCGACCATATTTCGATCGGTAATTTATTATCGATGAGTCAAATATGGACCAACAAAATTCGGTCGGTTTCGGTCGATAATCATTATTATCGACCGGATATTTGAGATTATTAACTGAATATTCAATCGATAATCTCTAATTTTCTTATAGTGTAACAAGCCCCTGCTCTTTGATGGATTATTGTTATTCTTATTTACGAATAGGAATTAATTATTTAAATTAGTTTATATAGCCCTCTCAATTTAGCAGGCTTCCTACAAAATATATTCAACTTTTTTTTTTAATTGTTCTCGAATTATAACACGACTGCGTACAATGGTTCGTTTTGGATATGTACGACATATATCTCTAAATATCTCGGAATGAAAATTAGAGCAAAAATGAGGTCCGGAAAACTTAAATTAAGGAGATATTTATATTTTATAAAATTTAATGAAATATTGATTTTGGATACATTATAAAAAATAAGGTCTTTAACGTCGAAAAATATTAACGCTAAAAGAAATCATTTTACGTTAAAGGTTATTCTAATTTTCGCTAAAATGTGGATGGGAAAGACAATAAGCGTCGAAATAAAAAAAATTCGACGCTAAAGTACAATATTTTACGTCAAAATTAAATTCGACGCTAAGTAACGTCGAAAAAAATTCAACGCTAAATGTCTTTTTTTTTTTTTTTTGTAGTGATATATCAAAATGACATTAAAAGGATTAATACAACCGATCTAACTTAATTGGAAAATACTCTTATCTGCTTTGGTATTCTCAAATTATGATTTCTAAATATTCGTTTCTAATTTTTTTTCTTTCAATTTGATTCATTTTGCTGCTGGAAAGTGGAAAATATGACTTCCTTTCAATATATAAGCCGGCCGATATAATATTTTAACTACTTGTCTCTTTCTATTTCCAACATGGACGGTGTTTGTATTAAATTATTACAACCCATATGATAAAAGAAAATACGGTTCAAATCTGAATAATAAAAGACTGAAAGGGAAAGTTTGATCACTTAATTTATATGAGTTTAAGGTAATAAATTGCAATTTAAAACCAAGTACGGATGACCTAATTGTAAAGGCATCGTCCATTTAATATTTAATTTGAGCAAATTAAGCATGGTTGATAATATGCCCAAGCTTGATAGCTTGTAACATGAAATATATATAAACCACCGACGAGCATAAAAAAATTATATCAACATCATATCCTTGTAATCTTAATCTATAATCTCAAGTGTGTGTTAATTCATTCAATTGGTAAAACTTTACAAATTGATTAGAGTTTTGATCTTATGATCAATACATTTATTAAATATCAATATTGATTATTAAAATTTATTCATGTAAGTGAGTTTCAATTTCAAAAACTCCTATACATTTGTAATATACTAATCTTGTTATAAACAAATCTCTCACACATATAAATTTTTGTCATTTTTGTATAAATAATAAATTCACTCAACCCAATTGATGATATTATCCATCTCCTCACGCGACATAATTCACTCACATTAGGTCTTGACAGAAACTCACTATACAATAAGGTTGGGTTAGACTTGGAAAAATTCAACCACAATTCAAAATTTATTTATTTAAGTTCATATATGAAAAACATAATAAAAACATCAATTTAAAATTTAAATAAACTTATTTGAAAATATTAATTAACAATCTTTAGATTAGAGCTGAACTTTTGAGAACTCAACCCATTTACCAACCCTATGGATATTTTAACGTCCATATTTGCACATCAAAACATAACATGTGATGAACAAATGTATTTATTATTATTTTTGGGGAATAAGCTAAATTATACAAATTGTATGAACTCTTATCCCGATTAGCCTTTATTATTCTTTTTTTTAATCAAATACTAGCCATCCATCTTATTATATAACATCGAACTTCTCTTTCTTCCTCCTTCAAATATTTATCTCTCTACCCTCCATCTTCTTCTCTCTCACGGTCACAGAACCCATAAATAATTAAAACAAAATGAAATCAATTGAATAATTTTTTTTTTTTTTTTTTAAATAAAAAGATAAAGAACTTCATAAAGTTACCGATTAGAGTGAAAAAGATGAAGAATAAGAGATGGAATCGAAGAAAGGTTTTTTTCATTTCGTCATTAAAATTAACATCAAAATAAACATAATAATCAAAATAATCGTGCAATGGAGGTGTGAAGCACCCATCGCACAACGTCGCATATGAGAATGATTGCCTGTGTGATGATACCCATTTGTAATTTAATTAGTTTTAAATTAATTTTAAATGAAATTAATACATTTTTCTTAATATTATAATTAGCATATATTCACACTCTTTGTTATGAAAAATAAATAAATAATCATTTGGAATATTGAAAATATCATTTGTAATTTTTTAATGAATTAATCTTATAAATTTAGTTTTGAAATAAATCTTAGGAGGAAGAAAAAATTACAGTGTTTGCATAAAGAGAGAAAAATAAGAGAGAAAAAATTATGATTTATTCTTATGTCATGACTCATGAGGATATTTTGATTTTTTATGGTGTTATTGTATAGAATAGATACAAAAATTAATAATGATTATTGGGAATAAGCACCTAAATTTTGTATAATTGGGCTAATTTCCCTTCTTTATCAGGCTCCGACATTTGAGAACTATTTGATATTTTGATTCCCTTGGGGAAGGGCAAGGCGGCCTTCACGTAGGGGTGGACGCGGTTCGGTTTGGTTCGATTTTTGCTAAAAACCGAACCAAATCATATTTTACGGTTCAGATTTTTTACCTCTCAAACCAAACCATTAAATAACGGTTTGGTTCGGATTGAAATTTTTTTAAACCAGCAGTTTACGGATTGGTTCAGTTCGGTTTACGGATTATTATATTTAAAACAAATTTTCATCCACTTAAATGAAGACAAAAAAAAAAAAAAAAAAAACTAGTCTATCCAACAAATAGTATGAAGTGCTAGGGTGTAAGCTGTGACTCCAGGGAACACATACACTCCATTAAGGATTAAAAATGAGGCACAATTAATTCTTGTATTTTTTAAAAATTACCTTGAATAATGATGCTATCATCATTCTAATTAAGAGACAAATCCAACATCTTACTTTCAAGAATAATGATGCTACCATGAAACAAAAAATTTAAGAATAAAATTATTAACAAATAAATTGAAGAATAAAAGTATTAACAAATAAATATATTAACAAAAAATTTAAGAATAAAAGTATTAAGATACTAATAAAAAGAAAACATAGAATAAAAAAGAAAAATACAATTTTTTTTATAAAAATATATATATATTTTTAATTATAACGGTTCGGTTCGGTTCGGTTTAACAGGTGCGGTTCAGATTAGCTCCTGAATCGAACCGTAAACCGTTTGGGGTGGGCCAATCCGAACCGCAAACCGAACCGTTAGAGAAAAAACCGTAAATTTGGTCTGGTTTGGTTCGGTTTGCGGTTTGGTTCGGTTCGGTCGGTTTTTTTGCCCACCCCTACCTTCATGGCCTTACCGGAATTTACCAAATAGTGTCCCTCATGAATTTTTAAAATATTAAAAAATACCATATTTAATTTTCTTCAAAAATATATAATTTAGAAGAAAATTTAAGTAGGTTTTAAATAAACTACTTTTTTTTTGAAATTGTTGGAAACCTCATCATCAAACCACTCATTCCAGACTTAAGCGGAGTAGGTAAAATCTCCAACTGTCCCAAATTCTTAAAAGAAACGTACTTTTTGGATTCGAATTCAGGACCTCAAGGTAAGATCATTAAGTTGTTTCCTCTTGCTTTATTTTTTTTTCCCTATGGGCTTTGTTTGGTATAAATAATCAATTATATAATAGAATGAAAAATATTATTTTGTAATTAAAGTTTATTAAATTATCCGATTGTTTAAACTAACCCTTCCTAAAATTTATGCCTATGATGGCTCGCATTGGTGGAAGCAAAAGCAAATTGTATAAGTAAATTAAAAAACCAAAACTTTTCCAAACAAGAGAAATGATTTTCTTACTTATGAAGCAACTTATAAACGCCCAGAACGGTGCGTTTTACTCATAAAACAACTATTCATTGTTAAGTTGTTACTGCATCCAAACACTCCAAATTCGTTGGAAACAAAGGCATTTCACAGAGCAGAACCCAAATATTGGCTGAACTTCATCACATACACCAACAGTTACTCTTGTATAGACACAAAATCTTGATTGCAAATGGGAAACTCAATGGTTGTAAACTTCAAAGTTCTCTGATTCTCTTTGCTCAAACATGCAAAAGTTTTTTCCCCTAAAAGTTGTTTGCTGTTGAATCAAATTCCTGATCCTAAAGTTATTCATATCAAACATATCACACCCAACAACACAGCTCCTAACAAAAAAAATCAAATTCCTAATCCCACAAAAACTCAGCAAAGCTAACAACTTCGACATTTAAATAATCAAACAAAAAAAAAATTAACAAACCAATCTCAGAAAGCAGAAGACGTTTTAAAAAGAAGTGGACGGTAAAGATGCCACAGCTGGACGATGAAGTTGCTGAGCAGAGCGATCAAACAAATGAAGATTACAGCAGACGAATTCCTCGACGAAGTAATCAGTGGACGACGAAAAAGAAGTTGAAGGGCATGAGCAGGGTTCCCAATTGGTTTTGGTGAAGGAGAGATTTTGAATTAGGGCAAGGAAAATGATTTGGGAGTGTTGGTAGATGACGAATTGAAGGGCATGATTCAATTAGGGCAAGGAAAATGATTTGGGAGTGTTGGTGGATGAGGAATTGAAGAGGACGAGCATAGCGATTTTCAATTAGGGCAAGACAATTGATTTGGCATTTGGGAGTGTTTGGTTATAATGATAAAAGAGTTCTAATTTTACTAAAACGCACCGTTCTGGATGTGCGTTAGTGTAACCATACGGCAGAGTATCACTACTCAACAAGAGAAATGATTTTCTTACTTATGAAGCAACTTATAAACGCCCAGAACGGTGCGTTTTACTCAAAAACAACTGTTCATTGTTAAGTTGTTACTGCATCCAAACACTCCTCCAAATTCGTTGGAAACAAGGGCATTTCACAGAGCAGAACCCAAATATTGGCTGAACTTCATCACATACACCAACAGTTACTCTTGTATAGACACAAAATCTTGATTGCAAATGGGAAACTCAATGGTTGTAAACTTCAAAGTTCTCTGATTCTCTTTGCTCAAACATGCAAAAGTTTTTTCCCCTAAAAGTTGTTTGCTGCTGAATCAAATTCCTGATCCTAAAGTTATTCATATCAAACATATCACACCCAACAACACAGCTCCTAACAAAAAAAATCAAATTCCTAATCCCACAAAAACTCAGCAAAGCTAACAACTTCGACATTTAAATAATCAAACAAAAAAAAAATAACAAACCAATCTCAGAAAGCAGAAGACGTTTTTAAAAGAAGTGGACGGTAAAGATGCCACAGCTGGACGACGAAGTTGCTGAGCAGAGCGATCAAACAAATGAAGATTACAGCAGACGAATTCCTCGACGAAGTAATCAGTGGACGACGAAAAAGAAGTTGAAGGGCATGAGCAGGGTTCCCAATTGGTTTTGGTGAAGGAGAGATTTTGAATTAGGGCAAGGAAAATGATTTGGGAGTGTTGGTAGATGACGAATTGAAGGGCATGATTCAATTAGGGCAAGGAAAATGATTTGGGAGTGTTGGTGGATGAGGAATTGAAGAGGACGAGCATAGCGATTTTCAATTAGGGCAAGACAATTGATTTGGCATTTGGGAGTGTTTGGTTATAATGATAAAAGAGTTCTAATTTTACTAAAACGCACCGTTCTGGATGTGCGTTAGTGTAACCATACGGCAGAGTATCACTACTCAACAAGAGAAATGATTTTCTTACTTATGAAGCAACTTATAAACGCCCAGAACGGTGCGTTTTACTCATAAAACAACTGTTCATTGTTAAGTTGTTACTGCATCCAAACACTCCAAATTCGTTGGAAACAAGGGCATTTCACAGAGCAGAACCCAAATATTGGCTGAACTTCATCACATACACCAACAGTTACTCTTGTATAGACACAAAATCTTGATTGCAAATGGGAAACTCAATGGTTGTAAACTTCAAAGTTCTCTGATTCTCTTTGCTCAAACATGCAAAAGTTTTTTCCCCTAAAAGTTGTTTGCTGCTGAATCAAATTCCTGATCCTAAAGTTATTCATATCAAACATATCACACCCAACAACACAGCTCCTAACAAAAAAAATCAAATTCCTAATCCCACAAAAACTCAGCAAAGCTAACAACTTCGACATTTAAATAATCAAACAAAAAAAAAATTAACAAACCAATCTCAGAAAGCAGAAGACGTTTTAAAAAGAAGTGGACGGTAAAGATGCCACAGCTGGACGACGAAGTTGCTGAGCAGAGCGATCAAACAAATGAAGATTACAGCAGACGAATTCCTCGACGAAGTAATCAGTGGACGACGAAAAAGAAGTTGAAGGGCATGAGCAGGGTTCCCAATTGGTTTTGGTGAAGGAGAGATTTTGAATTAGGGCAAGGAAAATGATTTGGGAGTGTTGGTAGATGACGAATTGAAGGGCATGATTCAATTAGGGCAAGGAAAATGATTTGGGAGTGTTGGTGGATGAGGAATTGAAAAGGACGAGCAGAGCGATTTTCAATTAGGGCAAGACAATTGATTTGGCATTTGGGAGTGTTTGGTTATAATGATAAAAGAGTTCTAATTTTACTAAAACACACCGTTCTGGATGTGCGTTAGTGTAACCATACGGCAGAGTATCACTACTCTCCAAACAATGATATCATTCACAAAAATTATTAAGAAAAGTAACAAACAAACAAACAAACCGATAAAAATAAATGAACCTTATCTCTTCACTTCAACTTCGATCGTTTCCCTGCCAAAATGGCGAAAGACACCAACTCCATCACGTCTCTTTTTCATACATAAAAGTCATAAACATAAATACTCCCTTGTCATCTTCTTCATCTCTCCATCTTCATTTCTATATTTTTTTTTATTTTTTTTTGTTTACCAACGATGCCATCATCTGAACAGACCAATGGTTATCTAGAAACCCTAGTAGCCTCTGCTCGCCCTTTCCTCCGAGGTGAGCTCGAAACCATTGACAAAAACTTGCCTTCCCTTGTTGCTGTCTTGCGTTCTGTCGGAGCAGGCGAGTGCTGGCACAAACACGGAAGCTTTCTCGACCATCTTGTAGACATTTACAGGATTCTCAAATTATGGAAAGCCCCCGATTCCGTTTGCCTCTGTGGCCTTTTCCACTCCGCTTACTCAAACTCGTACGTTAATCTCGCCATATTTGATCCCAACACAGGCCGTGACGTCGTCCGTGGCCACGTTGGTGATGCTGCAGAGAGATTGATTCACTTGTTCTGCATTGTCCCACGTCAGCCCTTGATCCATGATGATCTTTTGTTCAAGTACTCCGATCAAGAACTCGTTGATCATCTCAAATCATCTCATGTTTCTTTAAAGAATGCTAAAGACAAGGGTTTGTTTAACACAGAGGAAGCATGGAGGTTGAAGATTAATGAGTTGTTGCCTGCGGATGGGATTATAGTGAAGCATATCAAGACCGGTGAGGATGTTAGGGTTTCAAGAAGGGCGGTGGCCATTTTTGTTTTGATGACTATTGCTGATTTTAGTGATCAGCTTTTTGGGTTTCAGGATTTTTTGTTTAATAATTCTGATGGGAAGCTTGAGTTTGCTGGGAATAGTTTCTCAGCTTTGTGGCCTGGTGATGGCAAGCCTGGGCTGTGGCTGAACTCATTGTCTAGAATGGGTGCAATTTATAATCTGATTGTGAGAGAGGAAGAGATTTATATTGAAGAGAGAAGAAATAAATCTGGTGGTGTAGGTGTTGATAAAGAGAGATATGAGGATATTGAGCTTGTGGTGCCACCAGTTTTTGAGAATTGCAGCAAAGTTTTGGATGCAAAGGAGCAGGTTGAGGCTAGGGACTTGTATTGGGAGGGTATTTGTGGGAATTGTGATGGGTCAGAGGAGAAATTGGAGGGAGCAGAGGAGTTGTTGTTGGGGTGTATTGAGAAGAACCCATTTGTGGGGGAGCCACATGTGGTGTTGGGTCAGATTTATTTGGGGAAAGGGAGGTTTGAGGAGGCAGAGAGAGAGGCTGGAAAAGGGCTGATGCTTTTGTTGGAATGGGGCAGCCCTTGGGATAAGAGGATGTCTTGGGAAGGCTGGGTTGCTTGGACTAGAGTTTTGTATATGAAGGCTAAAGAAAAATCTTGGCCTCACACTTCTTGGGGTATCCTCAATTTGGGGCTTGTGAGGTAAAATTACTATGTATTGATTGTGTAATTCACTTGCAGCCTTGGGATTGGGACCTATATGTTCCAATATATGAGTTAATTCAATTAATAAATTTCTGGTGTCTTCTAATTTGCTTGTTTGTTTGAGAGGAAATAAAATATATCCCAACAGGCAATAAATAAATAATAAATTAGAAAATCTATTTGTGTTGTTTCTTCCCTTGTATTAAGCTGTGATTTTATTGGCAATATCAATAAAATACTCCTGCTTGTTATTATTAAGGTGAAGCTTGATTTGACAGAATATATAAATTTAATTTGGCATGCGCAAACTTGTATTGTGACCTTAATTTGTGATGGTTTTTCCATGCGATCGTATACTTTTTTTTTTTTTTTAATTGTTAGAAATCACACCACTAGATGACTTTTTCCGGGTTTAAGCGAAGTAGGTAAAACCTTCGATTGTCCCAAATTCTTATAAGAAACGCACTCTCTGAATTCGAACCTAGGATCTCAAATCCTAAACCCTACACCACCAAATCACGCTCCTTGAGGGCTGCAATCGTATACACTAGAGACTAATTATATAAATAATTAAAAGTGCACATGTTTACAAGAACTTTTTTGTCTGTTTTAAGTGTCTGTATAGCTTTTATTAGAGGTGAATGAGTTTTTTTAATCTCAAAAGCTCTTTTCAAAAATTTTGATGATATTTGATTGCATTTTAAGTAGATGTTTTGAGGATTAAAAAAGTTATTTTGCATCTACTAGTAAAAGCTCAAAATGCATGCTTTTGTGAGTAAAGCTTGAAAAGCTCTTTTAAAGATTTAAATTGTCTATAATATATTTATTTAATTTAACAATATTATTTAATTTCTTTCATAACACAACTTAAAAAAACTTGTCCAATAAAATAATTTAATAATATTTAATAAAAGTTTTCACTCACCATCAAACACCTAATTTTTTTTTTTTTTAATCAAAAAATATACTTCTAAAAGCTCTATTAATAATAACTCTACTTGAAGAAGTTTAATTTGAAAAATTATATTAAACAAATCATAAATCTCACAATCGAGATTTGGGCTTCAGTAGTTTGATGGTCCAATAAATACGCCTTCAACTTTCAATTAACTCAAGTGTGTGGATTTGAGTCGTCGCATATACATATCGAGGGCCCATAAGATTTTAGCCGACATTGTTGGGCTGAATAGTTGCATATCACTTTGTCTGGCCACTCTTCTTTAGTCTTTGTCATAGCTGTTGTAAATTCTTCAAATCTTATAATATAATGTTTGGATGGAGGAGAGACATGTCCTTTGGATGGTACCCCATAAGGACATGTCTTCCATTTGTGTGTAAAATGGTCATATGCTCCAAGGGGTGCATAAGAGGGGTACAACCATTTGGAGGGTTGCACCCCAACCCTAAGGGTGTCCTTGAGGCACCATTCCATGCTTATAAAAGGAAGCTTTCTTGTTCCTTTTTACACACAGAAAAGAAATCTGAATTAAAACAAAAGCATAGAGTCACATATTTGTTTTCTTGAGTCTAAGAGAGTGCACCATATTCCTAATTCGAGATCTTATTAAGGTATGCCCCTTGAACAAGAGAAATCCGGGTTATCTTGGGAGAACATTAGCCACAAAATCCGTAGAGCACCGAGACGGGGCTGATAAGTTCTTAAGGACAGAGAATCTTCTCGATCTGGACCACTGTATTTGTCGTTTTCCTTCATTTTAACAGTTTTTTCAAGTTCTTGATATTTTAGGGTTTACATGCTAGATCTACTTTGGATTCTGTGGTTTGATTGTTAAAAGCATGTTGTATTGATGTTTAATGACACTAATATCCAACAATCTTAAGAACTTATCAACTTAGTGTTGTTAGATAGTAATTTGCATGCTTAGATCAGAAAAATTTCTGGAAAAATACAGTATGTGCATGAAAAATACGTAGGGACGAACGCGAAGGCAAAAATCTGAAATTTCGTAAGAACGTTCGAACGCGTATTCAAACGCAAATCGAACGCAGACCTTCTGACTTAGTTCCTAAACGCAACTCGAACGCAAACTCTCTGGAATTATTCCGTTCGAACGCATTCTCGAACACTATACGAACGTGAACTCTATGGAACACTTTGTTCGAACGCGTTCTCGAACGCAACACGAACGTACACACACTGGACAGTCTCGTTCGAACGTAGATACGAACGCGACACTAACGAATTAGTCCTGAAATAGTTTATAAACTGAAAAGGCTTAGTTTAATTTAAGTATTCATAATATTAACTTAGTAAATCATATACTGAATTACAATAATCTTGGTAGTATAGATTTAAGTTATTATTAGGGTGTTCAATTATCACAAGCATACACTTAGTGATAAAGTTGAAACTTAATTGCGTGTTGCATAATTGGTTGAGAATTTCAAGTGTGATCATACACAATTAATTCCATCCAATCTTGATTGACACATACGCATATATCTACACATATCGAATATTGTATTGTAAATTAAAAATGTAATACTGAGTTTGAATTGCTAAGAGATCCTATTGAAAAAATGTTTAAAAGATATTCTGTCAAAAAGGCGATAAGAGCCTAAGTGGTCAGAGATTTAAGTGGTTACTCCGGACCCCTCTCGTTCTCTGGGAATATTCATTTATTTACTTTTCTTAAGAATCTTTAGTTGAAATTCAAGGACTTGTGTTTATTGGAACCACCTTCCAATAGAACAACAAGTGGTTACTTAGTGTATCACTTTGAACAAGATCATTTGTTGATTGTTGTGCAATTTGTCTTTTGTAGACTAATTGACCCTTGTTGGTTTTTCCAATTACAAATGGCTAGCGGAAACATCACAGTACCGGTCTCTCATTGAGAAAAACAGAGAAGTTTGGTGGGGCAAACTTCAAACAGTGGCAGAGCAAAATGATGTTCTACCTGACAACTCTGCAGTTGGCTAAATACCTCAATGATCCTCCGGAACCTGTGGAGGGTGAGTCAGAAATAGCCAAGCAACTGTGGGAAGAGACATGGTCGTCTGGCGACTTTTTGTGCAAGAACTACATTCTGGGTGGACTTGATAATACCATATAAAATGTGTACCAAGGCATGGTTTCTGCGAATGTTCTCTGGGAATCTCTCGACAAGAAATATAAAACCGAGGATGCCGGACAAAAGAAATTTGTCGTGGGTAGGTTCTTGGACTACAAGATGGTAGATTCAAGAACAGTTATGTCTCAGTTGGGTGAATTGCAGTTGATCATTCATGAAATACTGGATGAAGGTATGAAACTCTGTGAGACGTTTCAGGTTGCCACCATTATTGAAAAGTTGTCTCCATCATGGAAGGACTTCAGGAGCTATCTAAAGCACAAGAAGAAGCAGATGAGCCTTGAAGACCTTAGTGTTCGATTGAGAATCGAGGAGGACAACAGGATGTTCGAGAAGGCCAGCTACAAGACTATGAAGTCTAAGGCCAACATCGTTGAGGGTGTAAAGGGTAGCAAGAAGAAAAAGAACAGTGGAGCAGACTCTTCCCAGATTACAAGAAGTTCAAGGGAAAGTGCTACAACTGTGGAAATGGCGGTCATATGGCAAAGGACTGCAGAAACAAGAAGTCTCAGGATAAGGGCAAGAAAAAAAAAATGAGGCCTATGTCACTGAAGGTGAGCAGCTGACTGATGAGATCTCAGAGATGGATCTATCAGCAGTGGTAACCGAAGCCAACATAGTTGGGAATCTGAGAGAATGGTGGGTAGACACTGGGGCTACTCGTCATATCTGTGCAATAGCAGGATGTTTTCCTTGTATCAGAAGGTCGATGGTGGCGATCATCTGACAATGGGAAACTCATCTACCTCTCAGGTGGTTGGACAAGGCACAGTGGTTCTGAAGATGACATCCGAAAAAGAGCTTACATTGAAGAATGTACTGCATGTTCCAGATATTGAAGAATTTGGTCTCAGGCTCTCTCTTTAGTAAGGCTGGTTTTAACCTTGTATTTGTTTCTGATAAATTTGTAATGACTAAGAATGATATGTATGTAGGAAAATGATACCTCATTGAGGGCATTTTCAAGCTAAATGTAATGACTGTCAATCGTGGTATTAATAAAGCTAAAACTTCTGCTTATATTATTGAGTCACAAAATGTATGACATAGGAGGTTAAGACATGTTAATTATGATATAATGCGTAAATTAATTAACATGGACCTTATACTTAAATTTTCAATTGATAGCCAACATAAGTGTGAGGCATGTGTTGAAGCGAAAATGCATAAAACATCATTTCATTCTATAGAACGCAGTTCCGAACTCTTAGAACTTGTACACACTGATGTGTCTGATATGAATATTGTGCAAACAAGAGGCGGTAAAAAATATTTTGTCACTTTTATCGATTATAGCACAAGATTCTATTATATGTATTTGCTGAGGAGCAAAGCTGAAGCTATTGAGAGCTTTATACACTTTAAGAACGAAGTTGAAAATCAACTTGGCAAGAAAATCAAAAGAATCATGAGTGATAGAGGTGGTGAATATGTTTCACCATTCGGTGAATATTGTTCTGTGCACGGAATTATTCACGAAACCACTGCTCCTTATTCTCCTCAACAAGCGGGATTGCTGAGCGTAAAAACCGAACGTTGAAGGAAATGATGAACGCCATGTTGACAAGTTCTGGTTTACCTCAGAACTTGTGGGGGGAAGTTTTGCTTTCCGTGAACTACGTTCTAAACAAGCTTCCTCACAAAAGATTGGATAAGACACCATATGAGTTGTGGAAAGGTCATGTACCTTCCTACAAATACCTAAAAGTGTGGGGGTGTCTTGCCAAAGTAATGGTTCCTAAACCTAAAAAGGTTAGAATATGACCCAAAATTGTTGATTGTATATTCATTGGATATGCTCGCAACAGTAGTGCGTATCTATTCTTGGTACACAAGTCTGAGATTCCTGACATCAATCTGAGTATGATAATTGAGTCAAAGAATGCCACGTTTTTTGAAGAGACATTTCATTGTAAGGGAAGACAAAGAACAAGTCTCTCAAAAGGATGATTGATACTGTCAGAGACAATGATTAGGTTGACCAAGAATCAGATCAACGTACAAACGTTGAGACAATCGAACCTAGACGTAGCAAAAGAGCTAGAACGTCTAAGGTTCAATCCTACAGAACCATACTTGGGAGTTGGTTGATCTTCCTCCAGGTTGTAAGCCACTGGGTTACAAATGGATATTCAAAAGGAAGATGAAAACGGATGGATCACTAGATAAGTACAAGGCAAGACTTGTCATAAAAGGTTATAGACAAAAGGAAGGCCTTGATTACTTTGATACCTATTCACCAGTGACTCGTATCACATCAATAAGAATGCTCATAGCCATAGCAGCTATATTTGGTCTTGAAATACATCAAATGGATGTAAAGACGGCATTCTTGAATGGTGAATTGGATGAAGAGATTTACATGGAACAACCAGAAGGGTTTAATGTTCCTGGACAAGAATAGAAGGTGTGTAAACTTGTAAAATCCTTGTACGGATTAAAACAAGCACCTAAACAATGGCATGAGAAATTTGACAATGAGATGTTGTCAAGTGGGTTTAAAACCAATGAGTGTGTGTACACCAAATCAACTCAAAAAGGATATGTCATTGTTTGTCTCTATGTAGACGATATGCTGATAATTGGTAGTAATCATGAAATGATTGAGTCTACCAAAAACGTGTTATCCAGCAAGTTTGATACGAAAGATTTGAGAGTAGTATGTGATCCTATGAATTAAGATTTTTAGGGCATCAGACGGATATATATTATCTCAGAGTCATTATATTAAGAAGATACTTGAGAAATATAGCAAATGGGATCTAAATGTGGCTAGAACCCATGTGGACCTAACTCTTCATCTATTAAAGAATACTGGCTCAAGCGTATCGCAATTAGAGTATTCGAGAATCATCGGAAGTTCGGTGTATCTCACAAATTGCACACGACCTGATATCGCTCAAGCTGTGAACATGCTTAGCAGATATACGAGCAATCCAGGACATAACCACTGGAAAGCCATAATAAGAGTTTTGAGGTATCTAAGAAAACTTCAAAATATGAGCTACATTATGAGAGATATCATGTTGTCCTAGAGGAATATAGTGATGCTAACTGGATATCTGATATAGTGGATTCCAAATCTATGAGTGGATTTATTTTCACACTTGGTAATGCAGCCGTGTCATGGAAATCCTCGAGGCAAACATTTATTGCCCGGTTTACTATGGAATCAGAGTTCATAGCGTTAGAAAAAACAACAGAAGAAGCGGAATGACTTAGAAACTTCCTGGAGGATATTCCTAGTTGGCAGAAACCGGTGCCAACGATTAGCATACATTGTGATAGCCAATCACCTATTGGGAGAGCCGAAAATACAATGTATAATGGTAAGTCTCGACACATACGTCGGAGACATAATACCATACGTCAACTGCTCTCAAGTGGCATAATATCGATCTATTATATTAAGTCGAAGGAAAACCTAGCGCATCCACTAACTAAAGGTTTACCTCGAGAGCAAGTTGAGAAGTCATCGAGGGGAATGGGCTTGAAGCCTATAAATTAAGAATTGTCACTGTGGAAACCCAACCTAGCTGACTGGAGATCTCAAGATTTAGGTTCAAAATGGACAACAGAAACTTTGTGCAATTCAAAACAAGCACTGAAGAGTTTTGTACTCTTTCTCATTCTGATAATGACGCAGAGTGCTGTCTGTCAAGGTTAGGATAAGCTAAGGCTTTTAATGATCACTATATTAGGAGATGGGTCCTAATGGGGGTAAAGGCAGATTACTCTTTCATAGTAGATCACTTATTTCAAGTAAGAAGTGAGGTCGCTTCCATGGGAACTTTTAAAGGTGGGTTACCCTAAAGTACTTGATGAATCCAGGACCGTTGTTCAGGGCCGAAATGAACACAACCGTAGAACGGGAAAATGGTCGAAGTAAAGCTGTGTGTTGGCAATTGTCTTGGTTTACACCAACGACAAAACAGTTCAAGACAATGGGTCACTTATTTGCCAAGTAAATCTGATTGTCAGTCACTAGGAAAGGTTCAAGGGGAAAGCTACCTATTTCGATGCAGCTTTAGTTCACGAAAACTCTCTCAAGTGTCTGCATGAATATTTTAGAATTGTGGGGGATTATTGTAACTTCTTCAAATCTTCTAATATAATGTTTGGATGGAGGAGAGACATGTCCTTTGGATGGTACCCCATAAGGACATGTCCTTCATTTGTGTGTAAAATGGTCATATGCTCCAAGGGGTGCATAGGAGGGGTACAACCATTTGGAGGGTTGCACCCCAACCCTAAGGATGCCCTTGAGGCACCCTTCCATGCTTATAAAATGAAGCTTTCTTGTGCCTTTTTACACACAGAAAAGAAATCCGAATTAAAACAAAAGCATAGAGTCACATATTTGTTTTCTTGAGTCTGAGAGAGTGCACCATATTCCTAGTTCGAGATCTTGTTAAGGTGTGCCCCTTGAACAAGAGGAATCCGGGTTATCCTGGGAGAACATTAGCCACAAAATATGTAGAGCACCGAGACGAGGCTGATAAGTTCTTAAGGATAGAGAATCTTCTCGATCCAGACCACTGCATTTGTCGTTTTCCAGTTTTTCCTTCATTTTAACAGTTTTTTCGAGTTCTTGATATTCTAGGGTTTACATGCTAGATCTACTTTGGATTCTGTGGTTTGATCGTTAAAAGCATGTTGTATTGATGTTCAATGACACTAATATCCAACAATAGCTTTCTACCAAACCGATCTTTATTGCAAATGTTACTTTAATTGAATCAGTCTTACAGAGACTCGCCATGTTCTCTCATATGGAAAAATATTATTAGAATCTTCTTGTAATGCGAAAATATGTGTATTGAATAAGAAAAAGACGTAACGTGAACATAATAATAATACATGTGGATGATGAAGAAGACTGATTTTTGATGAAGAAGAAGTGTTGAAATTTTGGGCAATCTGAAATTTATTTAGGGTTTCATTTGATGAACTGATTTGTAAACAAGTGTATGGGTTAAATTGACTGAAGAGTTGATGTAGAAAATGAGGGGGCGAAGGTTTGAAACGTGAAGATGTGGATTTTTGAAGAAGAAATGGTGAGGGATTTTGGTGGGTTTCGTCTGATAAAATTTATTTGTAAATGAAAAAAATGTTTTTCGTAGTTGTAGAAGGCCAAGATAAGGGGTGTCAAAATTCTTATATTTTTAGTGGCGAAATCTATTTTCGCCACTAAAAGATGTATTTTAGTGGCGAAATGAAGATTTCGCCACTAAAAGTAGTAATTTTAGTGGGGAAATAATTTTCGCCACTAAAAGATGTACTTTTTGTGGCGAAATCCAATTTCGCACTAAAAGTACATCTTTTAATGGCGAAAATTATTTCCCCACTAAAATTTCGCCACTAATAGTCAATTTTCTTGTAGTGAGTGGAATATATAAGATAGAATAAAATTACAGGAAAATGGGCATCATAAGGTTAAAACTATTACCTTCATATCCAAGTAAAAATAGTTTTCAAAGTTGAATAGAGTGAAAATCACCAAGCTCTAATGACCCAAAAAAAAAAATATTGATTGGTATTGATTATCAATTGAAAATGAAATAGAAAATCATTTTCAATTATCAAAGAGTCCATGAGGTCATTTAATTGGGGAGATAAAGCATAACAGACTGTTTTTCTACCATATAATTATAAGATTCAGAATTTAATTAAATGTGCCAATTAATTAAAGTTTTTCCACCATTTTCATCTTAATGATACAGAAAACATGAAAGAAAATGACAACTTAAATGGCAAAAATCTTTGTTGCTAACAAATAAATGATGTATTATTATAATCAGAATAAACACACATATATATATATATATAATTTTTCTCACTTTCAGATATTCGCATAAAAATTTCGTACGGACATGCGATAATTTATCACGACACTGAAAAATTTTCGTGACATGAAATATATACCTATAATTCGTAAATACTGTACATCAAAATGAGTGAAGTGTTAACTTTATAATTTTGAACAATTTGACCCCCAAAAGAGAAGGAATGGTAGTGCTAGCCCTGGCCTGGTCCATGGATTGCTGATCCGTAACATATTATATATGAATGACAAAGAACCTCTGAAACCCTAGTCTCAGTACGTAGCTACAAAATAAGACACACCATTATTGATACTATATATTATCATTACTGTAAGTCTAAGACATGTGCATCATCAATTACATAGAATAGTTGACATCTTAAGAGTGCTACGTCATGATCATGTGATTATTGTTTATTGTCCTCTATTATTTTACATTTTTAATTTCTTGTTTGCAGGAGTCTCATCTTTTGCATTTGCTTCGTTTTCCTTGCCCTTTTAGTCAATACTATCTTACTGTTAATTTGTACATTTCTAATTAATGATTTTGCTGAATTATATATATATATATATATATGCATGTTGGTCCAAATTGCTTGATTATTTTGACTACCTTTTTTTTTCTGTGATATTCAAGATCGGGAAAGATGCTTTTAGATTCTTGCTATGGTGATACTGACACCGATATATATATATACTTTCAGTAGTGCCCTTAAACCAACATATATTTTACTGTTTAATGTACTTGAATTCACTATATATATAGGAAATGGATATAGCCTGCAGTAGAAGTAATAAAAAAAAAAAGCTAAATTAATTTATATGACATCTGCAAATTTTGAAGTATGATGAAGTAAGGACCATGCTATTCAGTTAATCTACCCTTTCATGTCTATAGCTACTCATCCTGGGGCTGACTCTGACTCATGCTTTCTCCTTTGCAAATAATTACTATTCTACTTGTGACTGTAAAAACTAAAAAGTTTTTGCTCGTTGCATGTAATATCTGATTTTTCTTTTTTTCTCACGTTACAAATTGATTAACTGATATTACCAATATATTAAAAATATGTGGCAATCCATCCAAATGTAAGATGCAGTCTAACTATATCTAGTCAGACATTTAATTTCCGTTTTGAAAACCTCTTATTTATTTACAATTACATCACCAGATTCCCTCTCGTAATCAGGGCTACTACAGTAATTCCACAAATCAGAATTTATCCTCAAATATCTTTAAAGTGCTATCCATCTAGTTAATTGTAGCATTATTGTATGTATTCCATGTGTCTTCTTGTGATCTTGTTCATTGTGGGGTTGACTCTTTCTCCATGCAAACGACTATTCAACCTGTGATTAGTAAATGTAAGGTTCGATTTACTGTTACAAATTCATTGGTTTAATCCTTAATGTAAGATGTGCATATTTGGGTTTTTTTTTTTTTATTGATTTAAGGGTTATTATTATTTCACTACTTTAAAAATTAAGAAATAATAAATATATCGAAAAAAATATTGAAGTGTAATATTTTACTAGTATATCTTTACAAAACATAATATTTTATTATAGTAATAAAATGTTACACCAAAATACTTTTTTTTGAAATCGTTGGAAACTTTGCCGTCAAACCACCACTTCCGGGCTTAAGCGGATCAGGTAAAACCTCCGGCTGTCTCAGGCTCTTACAAAAAACGCACTCCTTGGATTCGAACTCAGGATCTCAATGTGAGATCCTGAACCATACACCATCAAATCATGTCCCTTGAGGACTACACCAAAATACTTCTATACCAATTTGTTATTTTTCGATATTTTTATATTAAATTATAACAATTTATAAGAAAATATAAAAATATAATAGTAAAACGTTATACGCCAATATTTTTTATATTCATTTATTATTTTTCAATTTCTAAAGTAATAATAACCCGGTTTAATGTATAATGATACTTAAATGGAAGGACTTGAATATGAAGGGAAAAAATGAAAATATAATAAACAACTTTATATAGCTTCAAATTCACATTTTATAATGTGTGACATATGGGCATTAGAGAATGACTACAATAACCATTAATTAGAAAAAATGATATCTAAACTTTATGCAAAATGGGTCCATATATATATAATATTAATCATCCAACATGTCATAAAACTTAAACTTAACGACTCCAAAATACAAATCGAAGTTTGATGATGGATTCCAGTCAAGATTGTCGATCTGATGTGGGGGCAAAAGCAAATGCTCTTTTCAACCGCAATCAACGCAACCTAACTCATTCATGATCAGCTTGTTTTGTGAAACAAATAATAATAATAATAAATAAATAAATAAAACCTAACACAAACAATTTAAAGCAAGCCATCCTCTATCACATTCACATTTTAATTTTCGGGAATGGATAAATAATATTAACGATCAAATACAGTTCATATCCCACTAAGACTCTTGATACCCACTTGACCCATTTGAGTGTGTGTGTGTGTGTCAAGTTCCTTTCATTTTTTCAATTTACAGCTAGCGTAGAGTTTTTGGTAAGGAAACAGTAATTCCAGATCAAAATCAAAATTATAGACGATTTTCTAAATTTATTATTTTTATTGAGTTTAATGAAGTCATGATTTTGGATATTATATAATGAAGAAAGAAAAAAACTTTTATTTGGTTTGATCCAAAATTTAAATGTTGGTAAAAATATATATATGGATCAGATTGTTGTCAAGTTATTTTCGTTGTTTAATAGTATTTGGATTATGTGTTGATTAAGAAATTATTACATGCCACCATATCTATGCATGAATAATTATAACAAATGAAAATGACCTATACGACGCGTATTGTATTTTGTGTTTAAGAGTGTAATTTTCATCAATTAATGCTCGAAATTCATTTCATATTTTCTCAACATTAATCGTGTTACTCCTTAATGAGAGTTTGATGAATTACAAATGCGTAGAGAGATTAAGTAAGAAATAGTGAGACATAAACGGTTGAATAATGTGTTTAATTAAGTCCAATATATAATTATAAATTTTATTATTATAAATAATAAAATTAAGGTTTCAACAATTCAAGATTTTCTGGCTACTACATGGACATACAGTTTCCTCCTCTCTAATAACTAGTTAATTTATTTATATAATACTAAATACGAGGCATAACGATAAATTTATTTCATTATAATTTTGAGATCATATGTTAGAATCGGAGAAACGATATTTTTATAAAAAAATAAAAATAAAAGTAAAACTGCGTATATATTGAATCTTTTTCATAATCTGCAGGATGAGAAACCTCGTGTGCTAGACTATTCTTAATACTTAATACACGTCACTTGATTACGTTAATTTATTTTAAGGTAATTAAGAAGATATAAGCCATACCAATATACATGATTACTTAGTGAATTTGAGATAATTGGATCTCCACGCAGCTTCAAATGAGAGTGGAAATGATGTTATTGAGATGATATTCAATTTGTTTCCAGCTAACTTGGGCTAATGAATCCATGACACAAACATCAAGAAATCATAACCGTTGAGATTTTCTCTCCAAATTATAAAATTAAAGGACCCACTGTAACTCAGATTCATTGTCTCCCTAATGGAACGTTTAAGAATGTGATTAGACACCCAATAAGACAATTTTAACTTGTCATTAGTCATCACTTGTGAAACTGGCATGGCAACATTATCTCTGTTGTTATTAATATTGCTTATTTGCATATGGGCTTTGTTTAGGAAAATCATGTCATGTTAGTCTTTTTTTTTTTTTTTTTGGGAAATGATGGAAATCTCTCGCTAAATTATTTAATTGGGGATTACGTAAAATAGATAAAATCTTCGGCTGTTCTAAATTTTTATTAAGAAGTATATCTGCTGAATTAGTATTTAGAACTTGAACAACTAAATCTTAAATGTCATGTTTATTTCTAAATTAAATATGTACAATCATTTGTAAGATACATGTGTTAAGTGTATGTTTTGATTTTTGCTTATATTCATGATCTTTTTTATCATTAAACCATTCGAATTAATTATGAATATCTTAAGATGTAAGAATTAAGAAATAAAGAAACAAATGAGTCAAATTCCAAGAATGATTGTTTGACAAACTTCTCCAAAAAATTTCAACAAATCTGACTAATACATACATACTGTAAAAGATTTGTCTGGAAAAACAGTGCAAGTTAAGAAATATTATTTTTCATTAAACAAGTTCATTAAGTCCTATGTGACCTCCTTAAATATAGCATTTTCAGCACTGTTTTAGTGTTTTTTTTTTCCTGCTTTTGAAAATCTAAAAGCATTGAAAACAGTTTTTTATATGCTAAAGCCTAATCTTGCTGTTAAAGATAATAAAAACACTTTATATTTAACAATAATTAAATAAATCATGAAAATTTCCCAGTTAGGAAAAGTCAATAACCATGCATAAATCTTCTATCTTTTGTAAGGAAATTCAATAATTTTATGAGAATATTTTTGTGACATTCTAGTAACATTCCTGTTTTAAGTAGTTGTATATTTTAATTTCTTTACAAAATATACAACTGTTTAAAATAGAAATATCACTAAAAAAAATATCTCATTCAAATGTGAAATTATATGATGGTAGTTGCAAAATAGAGTTCAAAGTTCTGCAAATCAATCTTAACCATTCCTTTTCCTGAATCTGTCTACATCTTCCTTTAATATTATTAATGATTACATTTTTTTGTCAACATTTTATTACAATTCAAAAACAGATATAACGGTCACAATTTGGGCATAAATTTATTTTACCGAACTGTGTTATAATATATGATCTGATTCCTAAATCAAGCAAAGGAGCTGTTTTGAAGAAAATAATGGACAAGTTATAAATTGCTAAAGGATTGTACAATTCTAAAGTGAATTCAATATGGGAAGGCAATCAATTTTGTAAAATTATGAACCCACATGGAGTGTTTGGTCACCTGAATCTGATCTTCACCATCAGACATTAATGGTACATCCAAGCAGGAATATGAAGAAATTATATGATCGATAGTTAATTTCTTAGCTATGAAAGAGGGTTCAAAATTGAAAGACCAAAGAAAAATGGGATTTAATTGATTGTTTTTACAAATGAAAAAAAGGTGATATGGACTTGAATTTGAAATCTACTGCGCTCCAACGTTCAAAAGCAATTAGGTCCCTCTTGATACATCGAACGGTCACAAATTGACATGGGAATGACTTTAATCTGATTTTACAGCCCATGTAAAAGTCTTTTTTTTTTCTTCCCCAATTTGGTTACTATAAATATGTGAGTACATTGTTCAGAAATTTACAGTCGGCAAGTTTGAATCTTTTTTTTTTTTTTTCTTTTAATCTTTATTCATCATTATACCTTCGTGTCTACGTGAAGGAATAGAATAAACAAAAAAACACAATGTCTGCTTTACAACTCGTTTTACTTTTTTCTTACTAATAGTTTTTTTTTTTTTTTTTTTTAACTTGTTTCAAAGTTGTTGTCAGATTTCTATATATTTTTTTAGCTACCCTTGTGATCTGATCAATACCCACTTCTCAAAATGCAGAATCTGAGATGGGTTTGTAAGGTTTTGTTGATATGTTCAGTTCTTGGTGTGCTTTCGGTGTCATCAGTAGCTCAAGAGAGGTCACAGTCACTGTCTGAGGCCCCAGTTTGTTTTGAAGCGGATAAGCTTGTGCTTCTGGATTTTAAAACCAAAATTTTGAAGGACACTACTGAAATTCTGGCTTCATGGGTAGGGAAAGATTGTTGTGGAGGAGATTGGGAAGGTGTTGTGTGTAATCCAGCTACAGGAAGAGTTACTGGGTTGGCTTTGCAGAGGCCTGATAGAGAGCTTGGAATGTATATGGTTGGCACTTTGCCAGCTTCTCTGGTTAACTTGCATTTCCTGGAGGTAATGGTGATAAGTGGCATGAAGCATATTAGAGGGCCGATTCCAGAGAGTTTCTCAAATCTAACACGGCTCACGCAGCTGATCCTGGAAGACAATTCTCTTGAAGGCAGTATTCCTCCAGGTTTAGGCCATTTGTCTTTGCTCCAAACACTCTCACTTGGTGGGAATCTTTTGAAGGGGCAGATTCCTCCGAGCCTTGGGAATTTGAGAAACCTTCTTGTGATAAATTTAGGGAAAAATTCTCTGTCAGGTCCAATCCCTCCAACTTTCAAAACTTTTCCTAGTTTACAGTCTCTTGATTTTAGCTTCAATTTGTTATCTGGGTTCATTCCAGATGCTATAGTAAGGTCTCAAAATCTTACCTACATTGATCTTTCCAATAACCAGTTTTCCGGAAAATTTCCCATTTCCATTTGTGGTTTGGCCAATCTGCAGGACTTGTCAATGAGCCATAACCAGCTCAGTGGAACAATTCCTGAGCAGATTGGCAGCCTCAAATCCCTTACCAGTCTTCAACTGAGTGCCAATAAATTTATAGGTCATATTCCAGCGTCCATTTCGAGGTTACAGAAGCTTTGGAACCTTAATTTGTCTAGAAATGGGTTCTCAGATCCTTTACCAATTATTATTGGCAGAGGCATTCCTTCTTTGTTGTCAATAGACCTGTCTTACAACAATCTCAGTTTAGGGACAGCTCCCAATTGGATCAAAGATAGACCACTTTCAAATGTCAATCTAGCTGGCTGTAAACTAGGAGGAACCCTTCCAAAGTTTACAAGACCAGATTCCTTGAGCTCCATTGACCTATCCAATAACCTTTTCACAGATGGGATTTCAAGTTTCTTCACAAATATGTCTAGCTTACAGAGCATCAAACTCTCAAACAACCAGTTGAAGTTTGATCTTTCAGATATTAGAATACCGGACGGGCTTGCCTCTATTGATCTCCACACAAATCAGATTACAGGGTCTCTCTCCAGCATCATAAACAACAGGACAAGCAGCTTTTTGGCGGTTTTAGATGTATCAGGCAATCACATTTCAGGTGGGATTCCGGAATTCACAGAAGGACTGAGCTTGAAAGTGCTGAATATTGGAAGCAACAAGATTGCAGGGCACATACCCAGTTCAATATCAAACCTTATTGAACTTGAAATGCTTGATATTCAAAGGAACCAGATAACAGGCACCATGCCTACAAGCTTAGGGTTGTTGATAAAACTACAATGGCTTGATGTATCAGTCAATTCAATATCAGGAAAAATCCCAACCAGCTTGTTGGGGATTGAAGGTCTGAAACACGCAAACTTCAGGGCAAACAGACTATGTGGAGAGATCCCACAAGGGAGACCTTATAACATCTTTCCTGGGTCAGCATATGCTCACAATCTGTGCTTATGTGGCAAGCCCTTGCCACCTTGTAGGTGAAAGAATCGAGCAAAGATTGGTCAGTGAAATGCTGACTCAGTTGCAAAAAGACATGCTCATGCCATGTGAGCATTTGTAATAGGAGGGAATAGGTTCTGCTTACTGCAGCAGTTATAGTTCATTTTTTTATTTCCAGTTTAATTTCATGAATAATGTTTATTATTGAATAGATCATATTGCCAAAATCACTTATTAACAAAGAGCATGCATAAAACCTCAGCACGGATACAAAATCATTAAGCCAAGGAAACTTGTCTCAAGAATGGAAACACACATCAAGTTCACCCATCATCAATTCAATCATTTTGCATAGATGATGCTTAAAGATTAATGCGGTGATGCATGATCACAGTTCACAAGTCAGAATTGGGGAATTATGCTACAAATTAAAGACTTGCTGCTAGACTGAGCAAAACTAACACAGCTAGACTAGTTAATTTCATTCACTAAAAGAGATTCAAAATTTACAATATCTGACTACTCAGAATCAGTGCATCACAATTGTCGCAACGAGAGAAAATATTAGCTATTCCACAATACCCCAAATACTAGTCTAATAATCATCTAAAACTTCTTCCTCTTCTTGCACTTCCTTCTCAGCAGCATACTGGTCTGAAACCACTTCACCCCCCTAGACAATCACAAACAAATTAACAAACTTTATCAGCAATAAAACCATTTACAATACACAACTTTCTAACCAAATTGAGTCTTACATCTTCCTTCTCAGCTACATCTTTAACTTCATTTTCAGTTTCAGATTCGGCTTCATCTTTTACTTCATTACCCTCTAAGGCTTTTGTATACACAGCCTTAAGCTCAGCAGCCTTATCCAAATAAGGTTTCTTTTCCTAAATCAAATAAAAAATAATAATAATTTAAAAGACCATTGGCATAATTAATTTGTTAACCAAATTAATGTCTAGTGAAGTATGTTAACTTACTTCTTCTGTCATATTCTTCCACTTCTCACCACCTTCTTTTGCAACCTATGTTTTATCAAACAAAAGTGCATTACACGAAATTTAACAACAAAAAGAACTTAAAAAATTCATCATTTATTTTTTTTTTTTAAGGAAAAAAAGATACCTCTTTACCATTCTTGGAATCAGGATGTGCCTTCTTGTATTCTTTTCTAAAGTCATCCCTGAATATGCTCAAATATTGTAAATAAAATTCATAAATTCCAACACTTCAAAAAAAAACAAAAAACAAGGGAGGGAGGGAGAGGGATTACATGAAGAGAAAGAAGGAAGTGGGAGGGCGCTTGGACTTGTTTGAAGCACTACTGCCTTTCTTTTTCAATCTCTTTGGCTTTGGTTCAGTTGATGTTGGCTTCTTCCTAGACAAAGAATTAACATACCAAATCAGAATCTTTATAACTCAAACAAGTTTGCAAATCAAGAGAAGTGGCATTTACCTTTCAGCTGGTTTCTTCTTAACTTCAGCAGGCTTTTCAACAACTTGAGCCTCTATCCAAATAACAAAATTATACAGTATCAGCAATGGAATCACATAAATGAATGCTATGAGACTGGGGCCATTTAAAGGGCAAGTGAACTGACCCAAATTCATCTTGATTTTAGCATCAATGCTACAACTGTGCATGCTAATAAGAGCCACTGGAACATCCTTGTTGCACTCTTCACTGAATTTCAACAGATTCACATTTAAAAATAAAAAATAATCAATTAAGCCCTCAATTTCAACTACAATAAACATAGTGAAAAATCAACAATAAACCCTAAGCCCTGAAAACTGAAAATTGAAGATGAAAATTTAGAAGAAAAAAATGTTACCATCTAGCAAAAGCGCTGCCGCCTCTGGCGCGTATGAGAGTGGCGGTTGAAGTAGGGGCAGATTGGGCCTCGACCCTCTTCCTCAGCTTAGGAGCATTCAATTTTGAAGACGACCCACTTGCCATTTCTTTACTCTTCAAGGAATTTGATTTACTTTAAAGCTTAATGAGATAGAGGTAGTGAAAGTGAAGAAACTGCAAATGAGATTTCGGGTTTTGAGTTGGAATTTAGAAGTAGAGGGAAAATGAAATTTGGGTTTTATGAGTTCCGGCGCACTCTGAGGACAATTCCCGCGCTAGTTGTTTCGTTTTTTTTCACTCAGAGAATCTAGATCCATGACGTGGCGTTATTCGAGACCGTTGGATTTTCCGCTTCTCGCTTCTTGACGGTTTGGATTCAATGTAACCCATTTTCAAATTGATAACATTGGGTTGGGTTGGGTTTCAAATGGGCCAATTATGTGTAAATATTTGGTCTTTACTGGATGTTTCTAAATACTTTTTTTTTAAAAAAATAAAAAATAAAAAATACAACTTCAGGCCAATTGTCTAAGAATTGAACTTTACTATCTACACTCCGATAAACGAACTCAATCTCCAGTTAGGTAAGAGAGTCGCACGGATTCCCTTAGTCAGAAAAATTCTCAGGCTTTTCTAAACGACAATTTGATGATGATTCATTGGAGAAAATCTACTATAGTAATTTATTATTATACATGTTAAAATATTAAAAATAATTAAAAAAATAAATATTAAATCATACATGTTATTTATTAATTTGTTGGTGATATCATGTCACTCATGCCTTAATTGCACCAATTAATTACTCAATTCATAATAAGTGTAAGTCGAGTCCTAAAATGATTATGGGGATTCGTATTACTTTAGAATAATTATAGGGATTCTTAGTACATAGATTTTATATTATTATGTAGTATTCTAATTAGGCTCGACTTATTTATTTTCAAGCCGATATGTTTGAAATGATGTGGTATCATATGATGCTTTTTCTCTACTAATATATTTCATCCTTGTAAAACAAACAAAAAAAAAAAAAGTCACGTTCTTTGTTTTTTTTGGTAAATAGAATTGCAAAGGAAAAAATAAAATATGAAATTAACCCTTGAATATATGAGAGTTTGAATGAACGTGAGGAGGAGAAGGAGACAAGTACGTGAGAGTCATTATCAAGAGCTAGGAATATTTCGCCTTATCGGCAACTCCCACTTATCCTTTGGTGGCACCAATGAGCTCTTCACACCATCGTTATCTAAAATAACACATATCCATTCTTAATCTCTATCTTTAATTAGTATAATAAAAAAAAACCCCAATGACTTTCTTTCAATCTATTTTTGTCAAGCTCTTTGCATCTTCAATTCTTTTTCCCATGGATAATGATATTCATTTCTCTCAAAACTGATTTTTTTACTAATTAATTCCCAATTCAGATGAGAAACTCAATTTGTATGACTATTATCTATATCTATATATGTTACTTGTCTTTAATATAATAATCGAACCTTTATTTGCGTAAATTTGTGAGTTTTTTGGATATAAAATCTAGCGTAGTATCAAAGTTAAATTTTGTTTCGACTCTCTTACGTGTGCACATGGAACAAAGTTTGCGAACATATTTTCAAAATGATGAGCGAAAAATATATCAATATTTACCGCCTCTTTAACTTAATATTTTGTTTAATTTCTCGGGTTTGATGAACGTTTTGATGTGTTTTAGTTTATTTTGCAGATAAAATAATATCGGGTCTCAATGAAATCATTTAGGACGAAATATGGGTCAAATAAGGGCAATTATTGGACTTGATATTTTAATTTTGGAGATTGGAAACTTGAAATGACGTTTTTGACAAAATGCAGTTTTGGAAATTCCAATTTTCCACATCTGTCGTATTTTGGGCATAACTTTTTACTCCGATATCGGATTGAGCGGATTCAAGTTCCAGATTAAAGAAGACTCAAAGATCTACAACTTTGAAAGACAAAAGAATTTTGAATTCTGAAGATTTCATGCCCGAAATTGATAAACCATCCAGAAGTGTGTTGTGTGTAATTATTAAAGTCATTTTCAAAGCAAAAAATATATTAATAAATAAATAATAAAAATTATCAAATCACCACCAAACATGATAAGCAATTAGTGGAGCAATTAATAATGGATTTTGTGGAGCAATTAGTTGAGCAATTAATAATGGATTTGGTGGATGATTTGATTGAGGTAAAATTTTGCCTATAAATACCAAGTCATTTCATTTGTAAATTCATACTTTCTTCTTTGAAATTCCTAAAGAATAAATAAGAAGATTGTATCTTGTTTGTTTATTTACAGCTTTCAGTAATTAATTTCGCTTTCGCACTTTCTTTTCTTTATTTTTCAGTTTTTTACTTTCCGTAATTTACTGCTGGGGGTAAAGGTAAAACTTTTATTATTGATATTTAGATTAATCTCCCTTAATTATAATATATAAACTATTTAAAATTTGACTTAATGAGGATACCGCTATATTGGCCGGTTGGTAATTAATTATAAATTGGTTTTAACCTAACTAAGTATGGATACCACCTGGTTGGTCGGTTGGTAATTAATTATTAATTTGACTTAATCAGGATACCGTCTTTATGGCTGGTTGGTAATTATCACGTAAAGTTAATATATTATATTAAGGGAGATATCTAAAACAGTAATAATAAAAGTTTATTCTCTAACCCCCAACATTTTCTTTTATTGTACTTTTACTTTATTTAATTTCAGTAATTTACTTTTCAGCAATTTACTCTTCAGCAATTTACTTTCAGTAATTTACTTTTATTTTTTTTACTTTTTACTTTTTACTTTTACTTTTTACTTTTTTTACTTTTCAGCAATTTACTTTTCAGTATTTAATTTTCAGTATTTTACTTTATGTCTTTTATTTTATTTAAATTTTTACTACCCGTAAATATGTGTCGTAACTAAGCCAGTTATCTAGGGTTGTGATGAAATCCAATATCACCAGTTTATAAGGGGTTAGATTATAGCTTGGGTAATATAAATGTTTATTTATTGAGTCTTAATCTTAATATTTTTTATTAACTGGCCATTAATAAAATTGATTAGGTAAACTTAAAATGAACTTGGAAAATGGATTTTAGGTTAAAGACCTTAGACTCAATAGCCTATGATCTTCATTGATGATAGATAACCCTTTAATAGATTTCTTTACAGGATAGGAATATACCTGTCGAGCGGGGGTAGCCATAATTTGAACTTAAACTTAATGAATCCAGGTAATTTGGTTGACATAGACATATGGTTCAATTAGGTTATACTGGGTATTTGTAATCGACCATCGGAATAGGCTTATACTTAATTTAGTGTTCCAGGTTAATAAATTAATATATTACCTAACTGTAAGATAACCACTTCATCTTTAATAGATATTTGAAGGATTCACAATCCTGGATAGTTTTATAAATTTGAATTTTCTTCAATCTACTTTCAAGAAATTTTATTTACTTGTTTTAAGTTTTAAAGTCACCACCCAATCAAACAATCAATCTATTAGATACTTGTAAACATTTGACATCATACAAAATTAATAGCAAAGGTTTTAAGTCCTTGTGGGATCGATACTTTTTATACTACTTGAACGATACGTGCGCTTGCGTTATACGCGTGTGTTTGCACCGGTCACAAAGCCGATAAAATCATATCTGAATGTTAATAAGTAAATGAATTATTCTTTCATTGTGTAAGGAAACAAACCCACAACTTATTTTATAATAGTAATTATTTTGATATCATCATTATATTTTTGTGACAATATACCATCTGTTGATTGTGTTTTTTGTGACGAGTATTTTGAACAATTCGGCAAGGGCAGGGATGAGATTTTCCCTTTTGGAGGGTCGGGTGTTCAGAGGGTTTGTGTTATTCCTCGGCCAGAAAGAGAGTCCGGACATAGATTTCCGGATCTGGCCGACCAGAGCACACAGTATGGTACAGATTCAGAGACTGATCACATCAGAGCAGAGACCGATCACGAAAGATAGGTTGGGACAGTTCAGACTGACTGCAGCAGGAGCCCGGTAGCTCAGTTCAGTTCTTTTTCACCTTTAGTACCACAGAAGATGGGTCAGACATTCCGGGTCAGGGCGGAAGTGATTTTGGAAGCTCGACAGATTACTTGGCCGACCTCTTGAAGATCGACAGAAGATTAGAGTGGTTGTTTTTTCTTCGGCACGTGTCATTTTTCAAAGGCACTTTACAGGCTAGCATCATTATTGTTGCGTGTGACAGATGAGAAGACTGGTTGATGAGACAGGCTGACAGACGACAGACTTGCTTTCGACGACGACAAACCTAGGGCACAGAACCTGTCAATCAGTCAAGAGTTCACACGGGAAATGTCATGAAAGTGTAGAATAGTGTTGTATTCCTTAGTATATAAAGGAAAGTTAGATTCATTGGCAGGGCCGGTCCTGAATTTTTGGGTGTCCGGTGCGAAAGCTCAAAATGTGCCATTTTTCATTACGAAAACATATGTTTTAAAAAATTAATATTTAACGACGGCTGGAACCCAAGCGAAGCTGGGGGCTAGGCTTTCACGCCCAAATTATATTACTTAAGAAAATATATAAATAGGGACATAGTACCTAAACCCCGATAATAAAAAATATAATCATATACAACTATTCCTAGCAAAGCTCCTTAAAATTTCAATAGTTAAGAAATTGTCTTTTAGCATTTTTTGAAACAAATCATCAATTATATCATCATACTCTAAATCTTCAATCTCATCATTTTCAATGCATAAGATTGCTAATTCATTTAGCTTATCTTGAGTCATAGTGGTCCGCTAGTAACATTTTAATAATTTCAATTTATAAATTGTAAAAACAAATTTCAATTTATAAATTTTTAAAAAAAATTTCAATTTAGTACCCCCTTAATTTTTGGGCCCTGGACAGTCGCCCTTGTGGCTCCTGCCCAGGGCCGGCTGTGTTCATTGGTAGATAACAGCGAAACTTGTAATAAAAAAAGAAAATGAACACTAATTGTAAAAGTCGATAAACAGCTCGGTCTCACTTGGACCTCTTTCAAAATAGGTCGGTCGAGTTAGTTCTGGTAATAAAACAACCCCCACCATTTTGTGCCCGTGGACGTAGGCTGGATTTGCTCTGCCGAACCACGTTAAAACTCTATTGTCAACTTGTGTGTTTTTCTCGCATTTTACTAAATTTGCCTTTGGTATCCCCATAACCAAACAAATTCAAGGTTTAAGGAGAATTGTCTCGAGTGAGTTATCTCGAAACTGCCCCTGAGATGAAAATCACATGTCAACAGTTGGCGCCGTCTGTGGGGAAAGAGCAAAAAGCAACTTACGTAGTAAGACGATGGTAGAAGGTGGAAACTATGGGTTGTTGGATAGTTCATCAGCAGAATGGATGGAAGGGGAAATGAATGAGAATGAGTTGATCAGAACGAGAGAAGGAAAGAGTTCGCAAGAAGAAAGAAGGTCGGGAATAGATCTCATCTTTGAGCCGCAGAATTATCGGATGATCGGACTGCCAAACAAGAACCAGAACATTTTTGTAAGAGCCTCTCCTGAAATGACCCACAATGATTTGTAAGAATGGCAATATGTCATTTGAATATGAATAAAACTTTCTCATTTGAATTAATAAACTTGTCCATTTTACTTGTTTGTTAATTGAATGCGAAAGTTATGTTCAATATTCTTGGGATGTGCTTGATGCGAATGGGTGCTCGGTAGTCGGGGAAGGCACCAAGCCCATGACACGCCACTCCCGGGTGTCATTATCAAACCCCCGGGTGGAAGTATTCTGACCCGACTCCTTTCACTTTTGAGGATCCAAAACGCGTCAAGGGATGGGGCACATGTGGGAAACGTGGGAACCCTTCGTGGCACACCACTCTCGGGTGTCATTATCAAACCCCTGAGGCCGGAGCGTTACTACCCAATGGCTTGTATTTTTGAGGAATAGCTCGGGTAAACCAGACCCATGGACGTTTCTCCCTTTGCAGGTCGGCTGGTGAATCTCGTTGAAGACTATCGGAGAGTATGACATGTGGATGGCTTAGTTGCCTCTATGACCATCATGCTCTCGGGTAAACCGGACCCAGTGATGTTTTTTCCCTGCGAGTCGGCTGATGAGTCTCTTTGAGAACCATCAGACCACCTGGCTTGGGTATGGCCGAATGGTCCATTTGATTACAGGAGTCTCGGGTAAACCGGACCTATGGAGGTTTTTTCCCTGCGAGTCGGCTGATGAGTCCCATTGAGAACCATCAGACCACCTGGCTTGGGTATGGCCGAATGGTCCCCTTAATTACAGGAGTCACGGGTAAACCGGACCCAGGGAGGTTTTTTCCCTTGCGAGTCGGCTGGTGAGTCCCATTGAGAACCACCCAGGGAGGGCACACAATGTGTGTCTTATTCCCCCGTGGGGATTTGCCTGACCGCCCCAGATCGGCGTATCTGTAGCCTGGTTAATCGGTACACTGAATTTTAAGGTTCATAATTGTGTTTTGGGAGGCACCAGACAGGACGCTGCCTCGGAGTACCCGAGTTGTATTTTTACTTCTTGATTTTGTGTGGAGTATGTGCTAAGTCACCTTCATTTTGTTAACTTTACTTTATTCCAATTTTTATTTTTCGCTGATGTCTGGCAAGGGGACGCCCGCGCCAGGATCCACAGAGCCTCAGAGGTTGAAAATTTTCCCTCGTTTAAGTCTCAAATGTTCCACCATCTCGGGGCTGGATTCGTTCCGCCGAGTCTGTATATGTTCCACCATCTCGGGGCTGGATCCGTTCCGCTGAGTATGCTTTGTTCCATCAGCTCGGGGTTGGATTCGTTCCGCCGAATCTGCTTTGTTCCATTAGCTCGGGGCTAGATTCGTTCCGCCGAGACTGTATATGTTCCACCAGCTCGGGGCCTCTGTATTGTTCCACCAGCTCGGAGCTGGATTCGTTCCGCCGAGTCTGTATTGTTCCACCAGCTCGGAGTTGGATTCGTTCCACCGAGTCTGTATTAATCCACCAGCTCGGGGTTGGATTCATTATGCCGAGTCTGTATATGTTCCATCAGCTCGTGACTGGATTCGTTCCGCCGAGACTGTATATGTTCCACCAGCTCGGGGCCGGATTCGTTCCGTCGGGTCTGTTTATGTTCCACCAGCTCGGGGTCGGATTCGTTCCGCCGAGTCTGTATATGTTCCATCAGCTCGGGGCTGGATTCGTTCCACCGAGTCTGTATTATTCCACCAGCTCGGGGCGAGATTCGTTGTGCCGATGTTTTATTCTTCCACTCGGGGTCGGGTTACGTCCCACCGAGTATGTGAGATCGGCATGGGGACGAGAGATTCCCCCATGGCCGGATCCTTTTTGGTCTCGGGAGGTAACATTCCCCCAGAGCCAAGTGTGTTGCTACATCGAGGTCGGGTTATGTCCCACCGAGAGGCTTTTCATCGGCATGAGGTCAGAGCATCTCCTCCATGGCCGGCTCTCTGTTGGTCCGGGGAGGTAACATTCCCTTGGAGCCTAGTATTCCGTTGGCTCGGGGTCAGGTTACGCCCCACCGAATGCATCATCTTCGGCTCAGGGACAGAGCTTTTCCCCTCATGGCCGGGTTCGAATTGGTCTGGATCAGGACCTATTCTCACATCTAGATTCGGAAGAACCAGTTAGCAAGTTAAAATTTGGAATCATGCTGAGTATGGAAGACAAGAAATGAAGCATTCAGAGATAAGCATCAGAAGAGGAAATTGGGCAGCGGGTTTATCTTGATCTGGTCAGGGAGGCAGGATCTCTGGTATAGGCTCGGCAGAAAGGATGTCAATTTCAGTCTAGACGGTAGAAGGAGCTTCGTCTTCAGTTGGGACGGCTACTAGAAGGGTAAATGGGGAATTTGCTTCAAGTCAGAGAATCATTTGGATGAGCATCAGAATCCTCAGTGACCAAGCACATGAAGATGGCGATGGACGGCCTGATTGGTAGCATATGCAGTTTTCTTTGTGGTTCATGGAGCGACCACCGACCGGTTGATCAGCACACCATCTTTTTTATAGTTCCCGGCATCAACTCGCTAACTCGTTTATATCGAGAACTTGGGGACATATGTTGATGGTGTTTTTTGTGACGAGTACTTTGAACAATTCGGCAAGTGCAGAGATGAGATTTTCCCTTTTTGAGGGTCAAGTGTTCAGAGGGTTTGAGTTATTCCTCGACCAGAAAGAGAGTTCGGACATAGTTTTCCAGATCTGGCCGACCAGAGCACACAATATGGTACAAATTCAGAGACCGATCACATCAGAGCAGAGACCGATCACAGAAGATAGGTTGGGACAGTTCAAACCGACCACAGCAGGAGCCCGGTAGCTCAGTTCAATTATTTTTCACCTTCAGTACCACGGAAGATGGGTCGGACATTCCGGGTCAGGGCGGAAGTGATTTTGGAAGCTCGGCAGGTTACTTGGCCGACCTCTTGAAGACCGACAGAAGATCAGAGTGGTTGTTTTTTCTTCGGCACGTGTCATTTTTCAAAGGCACTTTACAGGATGACATCATTATTGTTGCGTGTGGCAGTGGTGAAGACATGTTCATGAGACAGATCGACAGACGACATGCTTGCTTTCGGCGACGCCAGACCTAGGGCAGAGAACCCGTCAATCAGTCAAGAGTTCAGGGAAATGTCATGAAAGTGTGTAACAGTGTTGTAATTCCTGAGTATATAAAGGAAAGTTAGATTCATTGGTAGAGAAGAGCGAAACTTGTAATAATAAAAAAAAAAAGAAAATGAACACTACGTGTAAAAGTCTATAAACAGCTCGGTCTCACTTGGACCTCTTTCAAAACAGGTCGGCCGAGTTAGTTCTGGTAATAAAACAACCCCCACCATTTTGTGCCCATGGACGTAGGCTGGATGTGTTCCGCCGAACCACGTTAAAACTCTCTTGTCAACTTGTGTGTTTTTCTCGCATTTTACTAAATTTATCTTTGGTCTCCCCCTAACCAAACAAATTCAAGGTTGAAGGAGAATTTTCTCAGGTGAGTTACCTCGAAACTGTCCCTGTGACGAAAATCACCTGTCAACACTATCAATTAACACGTGGAGTTTTATCAAATATAACTAATAACATTTATTTAATTATTATATATTTTAGTATGTGTGAAAATATATTATTTAATTATTACATGAATAAGGTGGTATTAGTATCTACTTAAATAGTAAGTTTATCCTACAAAATATATTTATTCAAGCTTACTGAAGTTACGATATTTTTTAAAAACCAACATATTCTGTTGATTGCTTCAGCGCCCAAAACTTGAGAGAAGGATGGAAAATGGACCATGGCGAAGGGGGACCGCAATCGAAACAGGCCAGGCCATTATCAAGCAGTGGGAAAAACTAACAAAATGGTCTCATTCGGATTTTATTGATAGACAAAGTAAATGATAACAAGAAAGAATGGAATCAAGATGACGATCTCTATTCTAATCCTTTGGCATTCGAAGGTCCCACTAGAAATCCCATTGATTAAAGCCTCGGCCAATGAGAACGCAGAGATTAGGATCATCTTAAGAGCCTCAGCCAATTAGAATCGAGATAAGGCAATGTCGTGGTCCCAAAAGCGCAATCCCTTTCTGTTTTGAAAATCCAAAAGTGCTTCCAAAGAGCCACAATACTGCAAAAGCGCTTTTGTGGGTCACACATCCAATACTAATTTATTTTATACCACAATATAACACAATTGGAAGCACACCTAATAATTCCACAGTAACCCACTTCACCATTCAGCTTGTTTAATTTTTGCTTTTTGGTTTTTAATTAATGAGCTCTAACTGCAGGAATGTGGCGAAAGCCGTTGGTGGCAAAACTGCTAGGGCTTGTGATAGTTGTATAAAGAAACGAGCTCGGTGGTACTGTGCTGCTGATGATGCTTTCCTTTGCCAAGCTTGCGATGCTTCGGTTCATTCAGCGAACCCTCTAGCACGTAGACATGAAAGAGTCCGTTTGAAAACGGCGTCGTTCAAGTCATCATCAAGTAATACTGAATCTCTTTCTGAAAATCACGTGCCATCATGGCACCGAGGGTTCACTAGAAAGGCTCGGACCCCGCGAAAAACAACTGGGAAGCCAACACGACAGGTTTCGACGTCGCTTTCTCTTGTTCCGGAAGTTGGTGCTGATGAGATATCACATGAAGAGAATGAAGAAGATCAGCTTCTTTATAATTATAGGGTTCCAATATATGATCCCTTTGTTGCTGCTGCTGAGCTATGCACGTCTGACAATTCAAATGAATTAGCAGAAAAGACTACTGCTAGTGCTACGAATTATTCAAATGGAAGTGAATCAGAAGCTGTTTTAGCTTGTTACAATGGAGATGTTGATCATAGCTTACATGGGTTTCTTCCATCTGACATGGACCTTGCAGATTTTGCTGCTGATGTTCAGAGCTTGCTTGGAAGGGGGCTTGAGAATGAATCTTTTGCCATGGAAGAATTGGGGTTGGTGGATTATAGGGAAAAGAATTTGACAGTGAAGATTGAAGAGGAAGAGGGAGTTGTAGAATTTGAAGGTGCTGCGGATATCAATGAAGAGTGTAAGGTGTTTGATAATAATAAGGATGATGCTGGTCAGATTGATTTGGAAAGAGAACCCTTTGAGTTGAATTTTGATTATGATTCTCCGGCAACATGTGGAGATGAAGATGAGAAGATTGTAAAAGGAGAAACGGAGACTAGAGGAGAAGAAGGATGTGAAGATCATGATGCTGCTAAGAAGAAGAATAAGAAGAAGAGGAAGAAACTGTTGAGTTTGGATTATGAAGCTGTGATTACTGCTTGGGCAAGCCAAGGCACCTCTCCATGGACCACCGGCGATCGCCCCGATATTGATCCTGATGAATGTTGGCCTGACTATATGGTAAGTTTTTTAATTTAATTTCGTTATATATATATATATATATAGTTACATTTTGAATTAACCCTATAATTAATTTGTAGGGCACTTGGGGGCATAATTATGCTCAGAACCCATATGGAGGAATGGGTAGACAACCGGGGACGGTGGACGGAGGGAGAGAGGCACGAGTATCGAGGTATAGAGAGAAGCGGCGAACAAGATTGTTCTCGAAAAAGATAAGGTACGAGGTTAGGAAATTGAATGCAGAGAAGAGGCCTAGAATGAAAGGGAGGTTTGTGAAGAGGTCTTCATTTGCAGGACCTCCTGCTTTTCCTTTGTTTAATTAGACTACTACTACTAATTAACCAGCTTCTTACTAAATCGGTATGTCTGTACTTAATTAGCTATCCCCTTTTTTTGTAGCCTACAATTACATGTTATATTTCCTTCCAATAAAATGAATGAATAAATAGGATTATAATTAAGCTGATGAGACGATCGCTGCTTAATTACTTCACTTATTAACTACATCTACGTACTACATCTCTAGCTCTTCTCTCTGTGAGAAGCATAATTGACTTTTTGAGATTCTCGTGACTCTACCTCAATGCTTTTGTCGGTGCATGTGTGGCATGATTTTTTTTTATTTTTTTTGGAATGGTTGGAAATCCGCCGTCAAATCATTTATTCGAATGTAAACGGAGCAAGTAAAACTCTCAGCTATCCGAGACATATAAGAAACATATTTCTTATATTCGAACCCAAAACCTCAAGATAAAATCTTAAATCATATACTACCAACCCACGGCCTTTGAATAGCAGCGTGATTTATTGCTAGTAGCTTTTACATTTAAAAAAATGTTGTCAAGATTTAGTGGTGCTTTTTCCAGGTGATTTTGAACAAAAGTAAATAAAAATTGTTGTCCGATTAGTGTTATTAAACAAGAAATTAACATGCAAACAAACAAATCAAACCAGAAAATTGGATCTAACATGCATAAACCCTAGAAAACTTTAAAACTTGAGAATAAGAAAAACATTTATACAAAGTTGAAAAACAGTAGTTCGGATCGAGATTAATCTATGTCCTTAAAAACTTATCAGCCCCGTCTCGGTGCTTTACGGATTTGTGGCTAACGTTCTCCCAGGATAACTCGGATTCCTCTTGTTCAAAGGGCACACCTTAACAAGATCTTGAACTTGGAATATGGTGGAAATCTCTCAGACTCAAGACACAATATGAGACTCTTTTCTCTTTGGATGAAATTCAGATTTCTTTTCTCTGTGTTAAAAAGAACATAAAGCTTCCTTTTATAAGTATGGAATGATGCCTCAAAGGCACCCTTAGGGTTGGGGTGCAACTCTCCAAATGGTTATACCCCCCTATGCACCCCTTGACGCATAGGATCACTTTACACACAATTGGAGGACATGTCCCCATGGGGTACCATCCAAGGGACATGTTCTTCCTCCATCCAAACAAATATATTTGAAGATTTGAAGAATTTCCAACAATCCCCCACAATTCTTCAAATATTCATGCAGACACTTGAGAGAGTTTCCGTGAACTAAAGCTGCATCGAAATATGTAGCTTTCGCTTTGAACATTTCCTAGTGAATGACAATCGGATTTACTTGGCAAACCAGTGACCCATAATCTTGAACTGTTCTGCTGTTGGTGTAAACCAAGACAACTGTCGACACACAGATTTACTTCGACCATTTCCCATTCTACGGTTGTGTTCATTTCGGCCCTGAACAACGGTCCCAGATTCATCAAGTACTTTAGGGTAACCCGCCTTTAAAAGTTCCCATGGAAGCGACCCAACTTCTTACTTGAAATATGTGATCTACTATCAAGAGGTAATATGTTTTTACCCCCATTAGGACCCATCTCCTAATATAGTGATCATTAAAAGACTTACCTTATCCTAACCAATGACAGACAGCACTCAACGTCATTATCGGAATGAGAAAGAGTACAAAACTCCTTAGTGCTTGTTTTGAATTGCACAAAGTTTCAATTGTCCATTTTGAACCTAGATCTTGGGATCTCCATTAAGCTAGGTTGGATTTCCACAGTGACAATTCTTAGATTATAGACTTCAAGCTCATTCCCCTCGATGACTTCTCAACTTGCTCTCGAGGTAAACCTTTAGTTAGTGGATCCGCTAGGTTTCCTTCGACTCAACATAATCGATCGATATTATGCCACTTGAGAGCAGTTGACCTATGGTATTATGTCTCTGACGTATGTGTCGAGACTTACCATTATACATTGTATTTTGGGCTCTCCCAATGGCTGTTACAATGTATGCTCATCGCTGGCACTGGTTTGGGCCAACTAGGAATATCCTTCAGGAAGTTTCAAAGTCATTCTGCTTCTTCCGCTATTTTGTCTAACGCTATGAACTCTAATTTCATAGTAGACCAGACAACTCATGTTTGCCTCGAGGATTTCCATAACACGGCTGCATTACCAAGTGTGAAAATAAATCCACTCGTAGATTTGGAATCCACTGTATCAGATATCCAGTCAGCATCGATGTATCCCTCTAGAACAACATGATATCTCTCGTAATGTAGCCCATATTTTGAAGTTTCTCATACCTCAAAACTCTTTACTATGGCTTTCAAGTGGTTATATCCTGATTGCTTGTATATCTGCTAAACCGGTTCACAGCTTGAGCGATATCAGTTCGTGTGCAAATCGTGAGATACATCAGACTTCTGATGATCCTTGAATACTCTAATTGCGATACGCTTAAGCCAGTATTCTTTGATAGATGAAGAGTTAGGTTAGCTACTCTCAAATCTTTCATATCAAATTTGCTGGATAACACTTTCTTGGTAGACTGAATCAACTCATGATTATTACCAATTATCAGCATATCGTCTACATAGAGACATACAATGACATATCATTTTTGAGTTGATTTGGTGTACATACACTTATCGCACTCATCGGTTTTAAACCCATTTGACATCATCTCTTTATCAATTTTTCTCATGTCATTATCTAGGTGCTTGTTTTAATCCGTACAAGGATTTTACAAGTTTGTACACCTTCTGTTCTTATCCAGGAACATTAAACCCTTCTGGTTGTTCCATGTAAATCTCTTCATCCAATTCACCACTCAAGAATGACGTCTTTACATCATTTTGATGTATTTCAAGACCAAATATAACTGCTATGGCTATGAGCATTCTTATCGATGTGATACGAATCACTGGTGAATAGGTGTCAAAGTAAACAAGGCATTGTTTTTATCTATAACATTTTACGACAAGTCTTGCCTTGTACTTATCTATTGATCCATCTGTTTTCATATTTCCTTTGAATATCCATTTGTAGCCCAATGGCTTACAACCTTGAGGAAGATCAACCAACTCCCCAGTATGGTTCTGTAGGATTGAATCAGTCTCACTGTTAATAGCCTCTTTCCACATAGGTGCCTCCGGAGAAGACATTGTTTTTTTATAGCTTTGAGGCTCATTTTCTAACTAAAATGTCAGAAAATCGGATTTGACTCTTGGTCAACCTGATCACTGTCATTGACAGTATCAATAGATCTTTTGAGAGACTATCTTCTTTGTCTTTCCTTACAAGGAAATTTCTCTTCAAAAAATATTGCATTCCTTGACTCAATCATCACATTTAGATTGGTGTCAGGAATCTCATACTTGTGTACCAAGAATCGATACGCACTACTGTTGCAAGCATATCCGATGAATATACAGTCAGCAGTTTTGGGTCTTATATCACCTTCTTAGGTTTAGGAACCATCACCTTGGCAATTGGCAAGACACTCCCACATTTTCAGATATTTGTAGGAAGATACATAACCTTTCCACAACTCATATGATGTCTTGTCCAATCTCCTGTGAGAAAGCTTGTTCAGAACGTAGTTCGCGGAAAACAGAGATTCCCCCCACAAGTTCTGAGGTAAACCAGAACTAGTCAACATGTCATTCATCATTTCCTTCAACGTTTGATTTTTGCACTCAATAATCTCGTTTGTTGATGAGAATAAGGAGCAGGGGTTTCGTGAATAATTCCGTGCACAGAACAATATTCACCGAATGATTAAACATATTCACCACCTCTATCACTCTTGATTCTTTTGATTTCTTTGCCAAGTTGATTTGCAACTTTGTTCTCAGTGTATAAAGCTCTCAATAGATTCAGCTTTGCTCCTTAGCAAATACACTTAACAGAATCTTGTGCTTTCATCGATAAAAGTGACAAAGTACTTTTTACCGCCCCTTGTTTGCAAAATATTCATGTCACACATGTTAGTGTGTACAAGTTCAAAGCATTCAGAACTTCGTTCTATGATGTTTTATGTATTTTTGCTTCAACACATGCCACACACTTATGTTGGCTATCAATGCAAATTTAGGTATAAGGTCCATGTTAATTAATGTACGCATTGTATCATAATTAACATGTCCTAACCTCTCATGCCATATATTTTGTGACTCAATAATATAAGCAGAAGTTTCAACTTTATTAATAACACAATTGACAGTCATTGAAAAGGCCCTCAACGAGGTATCATTTTACTACATAGACATCATTTTTGGTCAATATAATCTTGTCAGAAACAAATACAAACCCGAGACCGAGTTCTTCTGAATATCTGGAACATGCAAACATTATTCTATGTAAGCTCCGTTCCGGATATCATTTTCAGAACCATTATGCCTTGTCTAACCATTTTAGAGGTAGACAAGTTTCCCATTGTCAGATGATAGCCGCCATCGACCTTCTGATACGAGGAAAGCATCTTGTTATCTGCATAGATATGACGAGTAGTCCCAATGTCTACCCATCACTCTCTCGGATTCCCAACCAAGTTGGCTTCAGTTACCACTACTGATAGGTTCATTTCTGAAATCTCATCAGTTAACTGCTCATCTTCAGCGACATAGGCTCATTTTTCTTGCCCTTGTCCTAAGACTTCTTGTTTCTGCAGTCCTTTGTCATATGACCGCTCTTTTCATAGTTGTAGCACTTCCCCTTGAACTTCTTGTTCGCTTGGGAAGAATCAGCTCCACTGTTTCTCTTCTTGCTACCTTTTACATCCTCAATGATGTTGGCCTTAGACTCCATAGTCTTGTAACTGGCCTCCTCAGACATCATGTTGTCATGTTCGATTCTCAATCGAACTCCAAGGTCTTCAAGGCTCATCTGCTTCTTTTTGTGTTTCATATAGCTCCTGAAGTCCTTCCATGATGGAGGTAACTTTTCAATTATGGTGGCAACTTGAAACGTCTCACAGAGTTTCATTCATTCATCAAGTATTTCATGAATGATCAACTGCAGTTCACCCAACTGAGACATCATTCTACCCACGATAAATTTCTTTTGTCCGGCATCCTCTGTTTTATATTTCTTCTTGAGAGATTCCCAGAGAATCTTCGCAGAAGATATGCCTTAGTACACAATGTACAAGGTATTTTCAAGACCACCCATAAGGTAGTTCTTGCATAGGAAGTCGCCAGACGACCATGTCTCTTCTCGCAGTTCCTTAGCTGCCTCTGATTCACTCTACACGGGACCCAGATGATCTTTGAGGTACTTAGCCAACTGCAGAGTTGTTAGGTAGAACAACATTTTGCTCTGTCACTGTTTGAAGTTTGCTCCACCAAACTTCTCCAGATTTTCTCCATGAGAGACCGGTACTATGATGTTTCCGCTTGGAAAAATCAACAGAGGTCAATAGGTCTACAAAAGATAAATTGCACAACGATCAACAAATGATCTTTTTCAAAGTGATATACTAAGTTACCATTTGTTGTTATATTGGACGGTGGTTCCAATAAATACAAGTCCTTGAATTTCAACTAAAAATTCTTTAGAAAAATGAATAAACGAATATTCCCAGAGAACGAGGGGGGTCCGGAGTAACCACTTAAATCCCTGACTACTTAGGCTCTTATCGCATTTTTGACATAATATTCTTTAAACACTTTTTCAATAAGATCTTTTAGTAATTCAAACTCAGTATTACACTTATTCAATAGCACAAACTGTATACGATATGTGTAGATATATGTGTAAGTGTCAATCAAGATTGGATGTAATTACTTGTGTAAAATTACACTTTAAATTCTCAACCAAGTATGCAACACGCAATAAATTTTTCAACTTTATCACTAAGTGTATGCTTGTGATAATTGAACAACCTAATAATAACTTAAATCTATACTACCAAGATTATAGTGATTCAGTATATGATTAACTAAGTTAATATTAATATAAGTCTTTGTAGTTTATAACAATTTCAGGACTATTACGTTAGTGTCGCGTTCATATCTACGTTCGAACGAGACTGTCAAGTGTGTGTACGTTCGTGTTGCGTTTGAAACGCGTTCGAACGAAGTGTTCCAGAGAGTTCACGTTCGTGTAGCGTTTGATAACGCGTTCGAACAAAATATTTCCTGAGAGTTCACGTTCGTATAGAGTTCGAGAACGCATTCGAACGTAATGATTCCAGAGAGTTCACGTTCGTATAGTGTTCGAGAACGCGTTTGAACGGAATGATTCTAGAGAGTTTGCGTTCGAGTTGCGTTTATGACGCGTTTGAACGAACTAAGTCAGAAGGTATGTGTTCGATTCGCGTTTAAAGATGCGTTCGAACATTCTTAGGCAGAAGGCTTGCGTTCGAGTTGCGTTTGAAGACGCGTTCGAACGTTCTTACGAATTTTCAGATTTTTGCCTTCGCGTGCGTCGGGCGTTTGAACGTCCTACAGGTTTTTCATGCACATTCTGTATTTTTTCCAGAAATTTTCTTAACTACGCATGTGATTTACTATTTAACAACACTAGCTGATAAGTTCTTAAGATTGTTGTCCGATTAGTGTCATTAAACAAGAAATTAACATGCAAACAAACAAATCAAACCAGAAAATTGGATCTAACATGCATAAACCCTAGAAAACTTTAAAACTTGAGAATAAGAAAAACCTTGATACAAAGTTGAAAAACAGTAGTCCGGATCGAGATTAATCGCTGTCCTTAAGAACTTATCAGCCCCGTCTCAGTGCTCTACGAATTTGTGGCTAATGTTCTCCAGGATAACCCATATTCCTCTTGTTCAAGGGGCACACCTTAACAAGATTTTGAACTTGGAATATGGTGGAAATCTCTCAGACTCAAGACACAATATGAGACTCTTTTCTCTTTGGATGAAATTCAGATTTCTTTTCTCTGTGCTAAAATAAACATAAAGCTTCCTTTTATAAGTATGGAAGGATGCCTCAAAGGCACCCTTAGGGTTGAGGTGCAACCCTCCAAAGGGTTATACCCCCCTATGCACCCTGAAAATTCGGGGTTATCCTAAGTTCTGACCCTATGCGGAATTACAAACAATAAGCAGGACAAGTCCTGTTACTGCTACTATGGAATTGCAACAGACAATAAAACAAATCAACCAACTAAAATAATAAGCTGCAAATGTAAAAACAATAACAATAATTAAAGCAGCAAATATAATCAAACCACACAAAATCAACACAAGTAATTTTAGTGACGAAGTGGAAAACTCGTTAGAGTAAAAAACCACTCCGGGTATATCGGCTACCAGCCCAATCCACTATATCGAGAAAAACTTACAGCGATGGTCAAGACCTAAGGTGGTAATTCCACCGACTCAAGTACCTCTATACTGCAAGAACTCAAGGCAACTCCTCAAGCCCGTGACCCACGGTTTTCTTCAGAACCTCTGAAGACTCTGAGTAGATTGTATCACCTCTGAACGCCGGAACTCCGACTACCAAACTTCCTCCTATAGAACTCTAAAGGATTAGGGATTTTGGGTTAGGTTGTGTTGAAGGTTTATCAAAGAATGGATTTCACCATTAACAAAGAAGACATGAGATTCAAAGAGTCTTCAAGGTGAAATCAAAGAGAGTTGAAAGCTTTGAGAGTATTTGGCTCAAGAGAAATATGCTTCAACTAATGAGAATGGCGGCTAAGGGTTATATTTATAGGTAGGGTGAAAACCTAGGGTTTTGCAGGCCAAAAACGCGTTCAGATCGCAGTCGCGTTCGAACGCTTACTAGAACGCTACACGAACGCGCCCTTTCTGTGAAGACTCGTTCGAACGTCAATCGAACGCACAACGAACGTGAACTCTCTGGAATGATCTCGTTCGAACCCAACAAGAACGAGACTCGAACATTTGCTCTCTGGAATTCCCGTTCGAACCCAATAAAGAACGTGCACTAACTCCACACGTTCGAACACTGCAACGAACGCACCACGAACGCATGTCTGATGCACAGCAGCCAAAACCCAGTCCAATTGCACAAAGATCTTCACGACATATTACAACTCAATTGAACTTATTTTGTCACGGACACATGCCAATAAAAAATGGAACTCACAATCTCCCCCTTTGGCATTCCGTGACAAAATACTACCTAATACAAAGACTACGGTAATAGACCCAAAAAGTAAATAGTCAATTGTCAACCATCAAAACAGAGACTTATTACAAATGGACTCGATCTAACACCTAACAAAGTAGTCTTGAAAGAAATGCCACCGCAGCAACATACCTGCTACCTGAAACATCCATAAACAACAATATACCGTGAAAAGCATTGGGATAATCAAGTAAACCATAAAGCAGGTAAAAATCTCATGCATGTACAAGTAGAAATCCCTCTCCCCCTTAATCTTAACTCCCCTTAAAACGGAGATATCTAAAGGATATTCTACGACTCTCTCCTATATATTAAGGCTCTCCCCCTTAATATATTACTCTCCCCCTTTTTGTCACGAAATGACAAAGGGTAAAGGAAACAGGAAAAATAACAGGAGAACAGGAGAAAACACATGCAAGAGCATAAACAAACAGGAATTACTCCCCCTCACTAACAGGCACATAAAGTTAGCAAAATAAGACATGAGAAGCAAACCAAAACTCAGAAAGGTGCACAGGAAAGAAAAAAATAGGTATGCAATAACATGAAGCACACACAGGCACATACTGAGATAAATAAAAATCATGTCAAAAACTGACTGAAACAGCATGTAAAGCTGACACAATGATACCCAGTCAGTATTCAGCTGTTTATGACATGAAACAATATGCATCATTTTAAAAGAGGCTAAATACAACACTTATGCATATGACATAACACCAAAGCATATAAGGCACTTGCGTGAAAAATAAAGTGCATAACGAATCAGGGCTTAAGACCTTATTTTATGAGATGAAAATAAGCAACATTGGTTGCATGCTATATTATTTACCCCAGAAATATCATGAGCTCATATTTAACAACTCTTTCGAGTGAAGGGTTTTTGCCCTTATCTTTTGAATTTGGCCATTTTGGCTCTTTTGCACTTGAGTCTCATTTTTCTTTTTTTTTTAAATATATTTCTTTTTGCATTTACAAGGGGGAATAGCAAGGTCATCTAGTCAAAGGTCACACTATTTAAATGAACAAAGTATGATAGAAATTAGATTGCCAGTCCAAAAACTCATACATGCGACCAAGCCTTGATAAAATAAAAACGTGTATGTGAAGGTGCAAGCACAGGATATACCAAAGGTTTTTATCACACACACTCATGTATATAGAGCATCAAGAAAAATAACAGCATATCATACATGCATAATCATATATCCTACATACCAGGATCACATGCACATGTTATTCATGCTCTAACAAGCCATAAAAATATTTTTGGTCTTTTTCAAAATATATAATTTTTTTTTTTGATTTTTCAGTTTTAAGGCACAATAAAAATAAAGACACAAACAGGCTTGTAAAATATCCAATGATACGTGGAGTTGTATCCCGAGTGCAGATCATACTACCGTCCATTCGGAATCGGCTATGAAATTTATGTCCGGGTTTCCATCATATATACCAAGGGATATATAACAAAAACAAGACACACACACACCCATATGCTGTGAAAACAAAATAAACGTGCAAAAACATAAAACACACGCACACACACATGCAATGGGAAAATAAAAATGCATCTTTCAAGCAGAGTTACACCGAAGTGTACTCTCAAAATGTCCATCAGGACACGCAGAAGAAGATGGAAATTCATCTTGCTTCATCACCCAAACCTTTCTAGGAACCTCTTCCACATGAGAGTTCCCAGACAACAAAGCAAGTTTCTCACTCAAGAATTGAGCTTGTTTGGTTAGAGCAGAAACTTGAGAAGCTAGATTTGAAGAGTCAAATCTAGGTGACACCTTTTTAGGCCTCTTCTTTTTCTTGTGAAGCATGAAGCACTTAGGCCTAATGTGTCCTGCCTTGCCACAATGGTGGCACACAGGCACAAACCTCGGATGAGAGCGAGGTTTACCCACAATACCTCTATATCGAGGTTGGGTCATAAGACGAGGAATAAATGGAGGAATAACATGACTACACTCAACATGTTTCTTGCCTAAGTCATGTTTAGCTGCTACAGGCACAGCTTTGGAAGTAGAAGCCTTCTCACAGTTAGGCTCAGAAATAATTCCTAACATACGGTCCACATTTTTATTCTCACTAGAAAATACAGACAATTGGGTTCTAGTATCTTCAAGTTCAGTTTCTAATATTTGGACCCTATTAATTAGACCTCTATTTCTCTCCTCCAGGTCATCTACCATCAAAAGGCTTTGCTCAAATTTGGCTTGAGCTTCATTCTTTTCTAGCTCAACAGCTTTCAGCCTTTTATTGACCTCTATGTTAGTCTTCTTAGTAGCTAAACTCTCATTAAACAGTTCAACATAAGCTACCTGAAGACTTTCCTCATCTACAGACTCATCAAGAGAGACTTCAGAATCATCATCATTAACCACAATCTCTCTCTCACCAGTCACACTAGCAGTAAAGGCAATAAAATTTTTCTTGCCTTTAGGAGACTCATCAGAAGAGTAACCACCTTCTGAATCACTAGGAGATGCTGCCATGGCTTTCTTGCCTTTAGCTCTAAGATATGTGGGGCACTCTGGTCGAATATGCCCATAGCCTTCACACTCATGGCATTGGACATCATGGGATCTACTACCCCTATCCTCTCTAGACTCTTTTCTACTATGCCTACTCTCTCTAGGCATAACCTCCCTATCTCTATTACTGCTATGGCCACTTTTCTTAAGTTTAAGAAATTTCTTAAACTTCTTTGCAAACAAGGCCAAGTCACGATCCGTGATGGTATCACCATCACCAGACGTATCATGCACAACTTCCTTAGCGATTTTCATCGCAAACGTTTTTGGCTCTCTAAAACCAGGAACGCTTTTCTCATAAACCTGCAGCTTTCCTACGAGTTCATCTAAATTAAGCTGATCGAGGTCATTGCTTTCCTCGATGACGGTGATTTTGGGTAGAAACTTATCAGGTAGGGATCTCAGGATTTTCCTAACTATCCTATTCGTAGGTATAGTCTCACCTAGGTTAAAACTAGAGTTAACGATATCGTTAATCTCAGCATAAAATTCATCAAAGGTCTCATCATCTTTCATTTTGGCGACCTCAAACCTAGTGGCTAAATCCTGGAGTCTATTATTTTTAACAGACAATGTGCCCTCATGCACAGTCTGCAGGATGTCCCAAGCATCCTTGGCTATCTCACACATTGAGATTCTCCTAAACTCAGCAGAACAGACAGCACCATGTATGGCATTAACAGCTTTGCTGTTCCTATTGCTAGCATCAAATTCGTCCTTGGTCCATGTCAATTTGTCTTTAGGGGAAGTGACCCCATCAACAGTAACAACGGGAGGTTTCCACCCGTATTCAACAGTCATCCAGACCCTCTCATCTAAGGACTTAAGGAACGCTCTCATGCGAACCTTCCAATGCAAATATTCCGTGCCATCAAAAAATGGCGGACAATTTAAGGGTTGACTACGCTCCATAGCTAATGGGTCAAGGATCGAGTTCAGGCTCTGATACCAATTGAAAATTCGGGGTTATCCTAAGTTCTGACCCTATGCGGAATTACAAACAATAAGCAGGACAAGTCCTGTTACTGCTACTATGGAATGCAACAGGCAATAAAACAAATCAACCAACTAAAATAATAAGCTGCAAATGTAAAAACAATAACAATAATTAAAGCAGCAAATATAATCAAACCACACAAAATCAACACAAGTAATTTTGGTGACGAAGTGGAAAACTCGTTAGAGTAAAAAACCACTCCGGGTATATCGGCTACCAGCCCAATCCACTATATCGAGAAAAACTTACAGCGATGGTCAAGACCTAAGGTGGTAATTCCACCGACTCAAGTACCTCTATACTGCAAGAACTCAAGGCAACTCCTCAAGCCCGTGACCCACGGTTTTCTTCAGAACCTCTGAAGACTCTGAGTAGATTGTATCACCTCTGAACGCCGGAACTCCGACTACCAAACTTCCTCCTATAGAACTCTAAAGGATTAGGGATTTTGGGTTAGGTTGTGTTGAAGGTTTATCAAAGAATGGATTTCACCATTAACAAAGAAGACATGAGATTCAAAGAGTCTTCAAGGTGAAATCAAAGAGAGTTGAAAGCTTTGAGAGTATTTGGCTCAAGAGAAATATGCTTCAACTAATGAGAATGGCGGCTAAGGGTTATATTTATAGGTAGGGTGAAAACCTAGGGTTTTGCAGGCCAAAAACGCGTTCAGATCGCAGTCGCGTTCGAACGCTTACTAGAACGCTACACGAACGCGCCCTTTCTGTGAAGACTCGTTCGAACGTCAATCGAACGCACAACGAACGTGAACTCTCTGGAATGATCTCGTTCGAACCCAACAAGAACGAGACTCGAACATTTGCTCTCTGGAATTCCCGTTCGAACCCAATAAAGAACGTGCCACTAACTCCACACGTTCGAACACTGCAACGAACGCACCACGAACGCATGTCTGATGCACAACAGCCAAAACCCAGTCCAATTGCACAAAGATCTTCACGACATATTACAACTCAATTGAACTTATTTTGTCACGGACACATGCCAATAAAAAATGGAACTCACACACCCCTTGGCGCATAAGATCACTTTACACACAATTGGAGAACATGTCCCCATGAGGTACCATCCAAGGGACATATCCCTCCTCCATCCAAACAAATATATTTGAAGATTCATCGATATTGTGTACAGAGACAATACCCGCTATATATACACTGCATCAGTGTGTGTATATTTATCCAGTTCTATTGAGGACATTCTCAATTTGTTTGATTTTATTATAAAATAGAAAAACATATATTTTTATTAAATAATATTGTATTAATATAAAATTTTCCTGTCTTTTTAGTGATGTTCTTTACTTAATAAGTTGACAACGTCTTTATTACAATATTTCATATGTATAACACCAGTGGGGTTTCAAACTTTCTATGGATTTTAAAATTTGAAGAGAGATTTTGCTTATTATTATTATTTTTTTTTAAAAAAAGAGAAAGTTTAGCTGATTTTTTACTCCCAAGAGAGTGATTGTAAATATAGGATCCAAATTTTTAATTAAGCATGATTTTATATTAATTATCAGCAATTTAGGTTGCACTGACATGGATACGAAAAACGTCATTTTCTAAAAAAATAGGATACAGAGACACTAGAGAAACGTTAAATGAAATCAAATAAGTATATTTTTTATAATTAATTATTTGAAATAAATTTATAATATGCATATATGAATATAAAAATAAAATTATTGATTTAAATAAATATAAAAAAAAATCAAAATCAAAATAATTTTTCTATTTTTTAAAAATTAAATAACTGGAAACGTTAATGACACGTTTCCTCAAATATCCATTAAGTATCGGTGTCTGAAACGTTTCGGACACGGACAAGTGTCTCATTTTAAAGAATAAATATCCCAAGATAATTTATTTATTAAACAATAAGAAAAAAAAAAGATCAATAATATCTATTGAAAGTTATGCCAGTACAATAATAATAGACTTTTTGAGCTACAAGTTGGTTTAGAAAAAAAAAGAGTTGAAAAAATGAAATTGTGATGGCGAGAGCTATAGTGGCCCATGCTTTAAATGTGAGATTTTGGCCTTTCTCAACAATTGCCAGTGGTCTATTATTGACATACAAAAAGGGTCCCCCCATATGATAATTTTATGTTGGAATTTTTATAAATTACACGTCAGATAATATTGCTATTTATTTCCATTCATTATACTATTTTAAATCGTGAGATAAGTTTTTAGTCTTCAACAACTCATTTTATTTTATTTTATTTGAAAAAATTAAGTTTTATAAATAAACTAATGTTATTATAAAGACGAACTAATTGATATTGTATTATTTATATAATAAAATATATTTTTTATTATGTAGGAAATTTCTCACACGTAAATTAAAAGAGATGTCATTCTTAATCTCCATCAGTCCTTAATTTTTGAGATGAAAATCTCAATCAATCAAATTTCCACTGCACCATGGCAAGCCATTTTCAAGGCCAGAATTTGAAATTTCTTGAATGAAAATTACTTCACTTGCAATGAGTATTCCAAATGTGTGGTGTAAATTAATAGAGCTAGGTACAACTCTGATGGTCAATGAATTGATGATACAAAACAAATTTGGAAATCATCCAAGCACTTAAAATTAATTGGGTCCCCAAACTTTTTCCAATTTCTTTGCAATTATTGCTTATCATATCAAATTTTACTTTATAATATATTTTGGTACCTAACAGCCATGAGAGTACATTTGATGCTTAATTTTCACATGGCAGATCGATGGTCAGCTTCGATAAATATATTTATTTTCGATCTCTCAGAATTTATACTGTTGAAACGATCATCAATAATATAACTGATCATCATATATATTTATAGTGATGGTTGATTATCTATGCGGCAGTACACCATGGACCACGCTTTCTATTGTAATACAATATAAATTATAAGTTATGTGACATTTTCTAATTAGACCAACTAATATTTCTGAAATATCAATATTACTATTATTATTTTAATTATTAATTTTAAGCACCCAAACTCTTCATTATTCTAGCGTGGGTGGCCCATCAAAGTAGGCATGAAGGTTAATTATTATTTACTTCTTTTATCATCTATACATATAGATTTAATGGTAAGGGTGAAATTAATTACTCTATTATAACTTAAAGATCACATGTTAATTATGATTAATAGTTATTAATTAATAATTTAGCTATATGTTATTATAAATGAATGCATGGTGTTAAATTATAAAAAAATTTGCATGACTAAACATTATATCAAAATTTCACATTAAGAACACTTGAACAAAAATTATGCAAATTCATATCCAAAGATCGTGAGAAAAAAAATTCCCAAAAAAAAAAAAAATCGTTTAGACAAGTAACTCTTCACCATTTATGTCCCTAAATTAAACCCTCTAATGAGTTCTTTTATGGATTCCCATTTGTATTTGGAGTAAAAAGCCTACTCACTTTTTTCTTTTCTAAAGTTCCAATTAAAGAAGTGGATTAACAGGTTTTTTTTTTCTTGGTTAACCCAAATTTCATGCCTTTTTATTTCCTTTTCACCAGGACCAGGGCATATCGAATTATAAAATCGGCAGGATTTATTGTATACAGGTGTCACTCGTCCCCTGAAGTGGGATAGAGATGACATATAAATATTAAATTGATAGAATTTTTCCAGTAAAAAAAATTATTTTCCGATATAAATAAAGGTAAAGCATATCATGCAACATCATCATCATAACATATATATGATCTCCATGATATATCTCAAAATTAGATTATGTGTCTAAACCTGGCCACAGTTACAGTTCAGAATCGAAACCGAACCGTTGAAAATCGTAACTGAAACCCGTTCAGCTAGGGTAAATTATAATCGAACCGGGCACCAATGGTTCGGTTACAGTTAGCGAACATTTAGAACCGACAAACCGGTGGTTCCAACAATTCCAAACTATAATTGTAAGGTTCCGATTTGGAACCGGTTCATGGGAATTAGGGATCCCCATTTTCCTGTTGCCCTCAAAATTCAATTTTTTATTTTTTATTTTTTTAATTTAAACAAAAAAATATTTATAAGAAGATCCAAAATTACCCTTCATAACAACTGTAATCTAAGAGTATTTTTGGCGTGGTAAATTTATCAAAAAAAAATCTACGTAGTAACTACATTAGTTTTGATTCCTCTATATACCCTAAGAGGATAGGTAGGTAGCAAGCTCTTTGTAATAAAATATTTTCACATTTATTTGTAATCAATTTTTATTTTATATTTTTTTTTATTTTTAAATTAAAAAAAAGTTAACTATATGGTTTGGTTCGGTTACGGTTAACCGTAAGGTTAAGATTAACCTTTGAGGGTGAACTGTAACCGATCGTAGACTTACGATTTGAGTTTAATTACGGTTCACCCTAAAGATGAATAGTAATCATAGAGTTTAGTTACGGTTTCCCATAACCACCACTATCTGTGTCCATATCAAAATAATAAACTCACATAGGGAAGACATAACTAGATATCTCATCTAAAAACATATCAAAAGATACTCTACTATTGGCACAATCTTTCTTTAATAGTAGAATATGATTGAGAAACAACAGATGATAAAATAGATGATCTACTAATCTTTTGAACATGTAAAATGAAGAAAGAAGTAAGCCCACACTTAATGGATCACAACTTAGTGTCGTGGATAAACATGTAACAGAGCAGATGACCGGCGTAAACACACACGTATAACGCAAGCGCACGTATCGTTCAAGTAGTATAAAAATATCGATCCCACGAGGACTTAATTCATACTGTTGTTATTAATTATTGATATTATTTATTTACAAGTATCTAATTATAGGGAGAAGGGAATTGATTGCTTTTGGTTGGTTGAATGTTGATTTGCTAATTAAATAAAAACAGACTCAAAGAAAGTACTAAGGAAAATAAAAGAAAAGACTCAAAGATCTAGGGCCGTGACTCCACACAATATTAATATAAAGATGAATTGATTCTCTTATCTATGTGTAATAAATCAATTTGCTAACCTGGAATACTATATTATGCAAAAGCCTTGGTCGATGGTCAGACGGAAATCCCCAGTATAACCCAATTGAACCATATGTCTATGTCAACCAAATACCTGGATTCATTAAGATTAAGTTCCAATTATGGCTACCCCCGCCCGACAGGTATATGTCTATCCTGTAAGGAAATCTATTAAAGGGTTATCTATCCTCAAGGAAGATCATGGGCTATTAAGTCTAAGGCTGAAACCTAAAATCTCTATGTCTAGTTCATTTTAAGTTTACCATATCAATCTTATTGGTGATCAGGCAACAAGAAACATTAAACTTAAGACTCAATAAACAAACTAAAGAATTACCCAATACATAATTAAATCAATTATTAAGCCTAGTAATATTGTGTTTCATCACTTCCTTAGAATAAAATAAAATGATGGGGGTTAGATGATCCACATTTAATATTTCTTATCTAGGAATCTCACTTATTATATATATAAATTATTTTATGTTTTGCTTTCTCAGGAATTAATAATGTTAAATATTTAAAACCAGCCATATAGGCGGTAATCCATTTAGTCCAATTACACCAGCCATATATGCGGTAATTATCTGTCACATAAAGACCAGCCATAAAGGCGGTAAAGTAATTTATATTTAGACCGACCATATAGGCGGTAATAAAGTCTGCCATTAATTAATCCGATTAAATTATAATTTATAAATTATAATTAAGTGAGATTTATCTAGATAATTATATTAAATGTTTCACCTTTTACCCCAGCGGTAAATTAACTACAAAACATAAAGTAAATAAAAAGTAAATAAAATTTTATTACAAAAAATAAAAGTGCATAATTAAAAATACTAAAAGTAAAAATGCTAAATTAAAATTACAAAAACTTAAACACACAAGATGCAATCATTAGAGTCCTTACAAAACTCAAGGAAGGCATACTTTGAATTCTGAAATTGCGCGGAATTTAGAGGCGTTAGTAGGGGTCTGGCGTCGCGACGCCGGTGATTCTTGACGTGGCACGCTCTGGTTCGTCGGCTCAGATTCTGGATAAGGTGATAATGTGACACGTGGCAAGGTGGTTGAGATCTCAATTATTGTGACACATGGCGGCTTCTGATTGGCCGGCTCAGATTCTTATCCGCCACGTGTTGATTTCGGATAAGTTTGTCAATAATTGATGTTGACGTGGCACACCTGGCGAAATGGACTGTCGGCACCATAGAATTGCGACATGTGGCACGTTGTGATTGGTTGATGATGACGTGGCGATGATATGGCACGTTGACTTGATCAACTGGTGATGTGGATGATGATGTGGCAGACACGTGGCGATGGTGACTGTCGGCACCGTATGATGATGACACGTGGCACATCGCATGTTAGCAGATCGGTTGTGATGGTGACACGTGGCACGACGCATGTTAGCAAAGTCAAACTTTCTCAGATTCTTACTTGTGGACCCGACGCATGTTAGGCGTCACGACGCCATAGGCTTGCGCGTCGCGACGCGCAGAATTACGAAAATGCCCTTTTGTCCAATTTTCACTGTTTTGGTCCAAATCACCTCCAGAATGTCGTGAAACTTTTTTATCTACAAAATAACACAAAACACATCAAAATATTCACAAAACTCAAGAAACTATACAATATATTAGGTTAAATGAGTGAGAAATAGTGATATAATTACCACTCATCAGACCCCCAAACCTAATATTTTGCTAGTCCTCGAGCAAAACATAGAATAAAATAACATAAACATCTTTAAAATAAATCTTAACTAAGCCACTTTCGTAGGGATCACTGTTGCATTTAGCGTATGCAACAAGCCTTTAAACCCTTAGGTGTCCCTAGTGGACGAGTTGTAGTCTCGTGAGGGTTTACAGCAATGATACCCACAAACATTTTACAAAAGTAAAAAGGTAGTGAAACTAATGCACACAAAAGCAAAAAGACAAGAGAAAAGAGAGTAAATAAGTTAGTGACTAATCAGGTGAAACTTCTACTCAAAGTTACTAGTTGTTTTATTTCTTTCTAAATTACAGAATAAGTAAATTCTCCTATTATATTTACCATTCTCCATATACACAGCCAACTAAATATTAAATAACTCATTTTTTCCCACAACAGTCATAAGTGCAGTTGATAAGAGAGTAATATTTTTGTCCTAAAGTTTTATCAGAATTCACACCTTTTTGTAGCAATGAAATAATTTTTCTGATTTTTCTGATTTTTCTGATTTTTTCTTTAATTTCTGATTTTTTTATTTATATACAATATCTTCCGTCTATGTAGCGAGTGTTGGATCGGTGGCTCCCAAACCAGTTGGCTTTAGGGCACCATGTGTTAAGACACCCATACGGACTTAATTACTCAGACTTCAGATATATATATATATTTTTGCAACATCTTTGATCCATGTAGCGAGCTTTGGGCCAGTGAATCTCAAACCAGTTGGTTTTAGGGCACTAGGTGTTAAAACACCCTTACAGACTTAATAACTCGGATCTCAGACGTTTTTTTTTACTCCATCACTTTTTGAGATGCTTCCTCCAATTAAACTAGAGCACTGAATATTACAAACTTTTCAATTTTAGCTCATGTCCGTATGTTATTATGCATGTTGATAATATCTGCTAACTAAGCATATGAAGATCCATTTTAGTCAGTTTAATGGAGAATTCACAAATTAAATAATTCAAAAGGAAATAAACAAAAATTAACTTGTTCCGAAATATGTTTGAAATACGTCTCAGGAGTGGAAACTCCTTACACAACTATCTCTTACCAATTTCACCTTTTTAGTCAAAATAAAAACACAAAAACGCAAAATATTTTTGTAATTTTTGAAAAAATTTCAATTTTTTTGTATTTTTCAAAAAATTTTGGACTAAAAATAAAAACAACACACAAACTAAAAACAAGGTACTAATCAACTAATTTCCTCCCCCAAACTTAAATGAGACATTGTCCCCAATGTCTTAAACAGTAGAAGAAGAGTTTAGAAGATAATACATGGTTAGCTGAAATTCTACATGAAATTAAAGGTTAAGATCCAGATTAATCCGACGCCTCTTACCACGATCGTCCTCGGACCAATTTATCTTTGAAAGGATAGGGTCAACTTTTGGTTCATAGGCTAAGATTTGGTCAATTAGATCCGGAGCAGTTCTGGCAGTAAAGATGAGTTCTTTCATAGGTTTTGACACGAACCCATTTCTCCGAGCATCATCAAGAAACACACAAAGAAAATCATAAAATCCTTCAACGTTGTACAGCCCAATTGGTTTCTGGTGTATGTTCAAGTTCACCCAAGATAACACTATAAAAATTTCCTCCAATGTGCTTAAGCCATCTGGCAAAGCGATAAAAGCATCAGCACGGTTAATCATTTATACTAATCGTTCAGACATACCTGGCACGATCAGTTCCTATCCGTTTGATGGTCCAATAAGATTTGCCTCTACCAAGGGTTTTGAGATGATTCCCAAAACGTGACTGCTTCCTTCCTGTACGGCCTTTGAAACGATCCCCATTAGTCCAAGATTGCCACCGCCATATACTAAGTGCATATTCCTTGCAGCTAATACTCGACCCAATTCATGTGCTGCTTCTACGTATTGTGGCTTAGTACCAACACTAGTACCGCAAAACACACAAATATTTTCAACTCGTCTTCTTGAAGTGGCTTCCATGTTTTATGTATTTCTTTCTCAACTCTGGATGCCTTCAAAAGTGCAATGATGAGTTGAATTTATAACACCTGAAAAGGGTGAGTAATAATAGTACTAGTATCTTCCAAATGATGATTGTTAGCTAAACAATAAAAGAAATTGTGAAAGGTCAAAAAGTCTGGATTCTGTCTACGAAAATAAAGATAATTACAACAAAAAGCAAATCAAAGCAATAATTAAGGCAACAGAATTGTGTACGCAATACGCCATTCGCTTAGCATAAATTCATTAGGATGCGTCTCAAGAATCCATTCCTTACTCAGCCATCGCTAATGAATTATCTTTTATCTTTGCCAAACACCATTCATTCTCTCTTATGCTTTGGTTGAGCTTTTCCCTACAAAAATAACACACAATATTAAAAACTCTACAACATGTATACACAAAATATAAAAACAGAAATTACAACAAATTGCATGGGTTGCCTCCCTGCTAGCGCTAAATTTTTCGTCTTCAGCCAGACGTGACTGAAATCCATTTGTTAATGAGGTTTCAATGTCGTTTTGGATGTCCGATTAAAGACAATCCCGTGAGCGTTGCTTTTGAAGGGTCTCTTCCAACGGTAAGGTGATAAAAAGAATTTTGTCTCATTCAGTGCTCGTGCTACCTTTTTAACATTTGTTGCTCCAGTGGTTCCTGAAAAGAAAGAAATAAAATCAAGATGTCTCGTATGGTGCTTGACTTGGAATGAAAGTTCCATTCTTTCAATCTTCTGGGTGATATCTTTGATTTGTACTCCCCAAAATAGTGATGTTTCTCCTGAATGTTCTGGATCTTTAATAAGTTCAGACATTTGCTCCTCCATTTGCTCTGCTTCTTGCTCCACATTTTCTTCACAGATGTATTTTAAAATTTCCGTATTCAACTCTTCATCTGTCATCTATGAAATGCATGCTCTATAAGTATCTGCCTGAGGATGTAAAGATGTTTCTGACATTAGATCTTCATCCTCTGATACGACTGGAATGGATATTTCAAGTAGATCTTCATCAAACATCATGGTAAAACATGCTCCAAGATCTTCATTTTGATCCTCCGTTGTTGGTGCAGTTGGTACAAATAGATCAGCTTCATCCTCGTCAGAATCTAAATAATAAAAGTCAAATAGAGACTTCGCTGGTTTGGGCTCATGAACTGATACCTCTGGTTGTTGATACTGCTCAGCCTCATCCTCTGTTGAAGTGTCATTGTGAAATGATTGGTACTCGAAGGCTTCATCAGTCATCTGAAACTAGTTCTTGAGGTATTTTGTTCTGGTTTTCTGTTAATTGTCTCGTTTGTTCTGTCTGTCTCTGAATGGATGCTGATTGTCTTTGAATACTTTCGAGTTGATTCTGGTATGTTTCACGCATTGTATCCAACTTTTCATCTTGTTTCTTGAATAAATCTTTGAGCATGTCAACCAATTGTTCTTCCTTTGATCGTTCTGGTTCTTGATGAAGATCATTGTAGGTGGGTGGTGGATAAGATGGAAAGTATGATGGTTCTTCATACCATGAAGGATTTTGATAGCCCTACCACCCTGGATTGTAGTTGTACTCACCATGATCTATCGGGTGGTTACCATTACATATGTCACATCTCCCCATTGCGTCTTGTTGAGCAAATGTGGTATTGCTTGGTTCTGGCATCCAGTGATAGTTGTTGGGCTGGACAACAGGCCTCAGAAAACCGGACTGTTGCTCCCAGATTTGGGGTGTATCTTCTTCTAGTAAAGCTCGTAATCTTTCAATCTCCCAATAATATTCCATTTTTCAATCACCTGAAAACAAAAGAAAGAAATAAAAATTACAGATAAAAATAAAGAAAATTAGATATAAGTAAATTAGATAGCTTCAAAATTAATAACTCAAGAAAAATAAGTCCCCGGCAACGGAACCAAAAACTTGACCGGCGTAAACACACACGTATAACGCAAGCGCACGTATCGTTCAAGTAGTATAAAAATATCTATCCCACGATAACTTAATTTCTACTGTTGTTATTAATTATTGATACTATTTATTTACAGGTATCTAATTATATAGAGAAGGGAATTGATTGATTTTGGTTGGTTGAATGTGGATTGCTAATTAAAATAAAAACAGACTCAAAAGAAAATACTAAGGAAAATAAAAGAAAAGACTCAATGATCTAGGGTCGTGACTTCACACAATATTATTATAAAGATGAATTGATTCTCTTATCTATGTGTAATAAATCAATTTGCTAACCTGGAACACTAAATTATGCAAAAGCATCTGTCGATGGTCAGACACAAATACCCAGTATAACCCAATTGAACCATATGTCTATGTCAACCAAATTACCTGGATTCATTAAGATTAAGTTCCAATTATGGCTACCCCCGCCCGACAGGTATATGTCTATCCTGTAAGGAAATCTATTAAAGGGTTATCTATCCTCAAGGAAGATCGTGGGCTATTAAGTCTAAGGCTGAAACCTAAAATCCCTATGTCTAGTTCATTTTAAGTTTACCATATCAATCTTATTGGTGATCAGACAACAAGAAGTATTAAGCTTAAGACTCAACAAACAAACTAAAGAATTACCCAATAAATATTAAATCAATTATTAAGCCTAGTAATATTGTGTTTCATCACTTCCATAGAATAAAATAAAATGCTGGGGGTTAGAGGATCCACATTTAATATTTCTTATCTAGGAATCTCACTTATTATAATAAATAAATTATTTTATGTTCTGCTTTCTCAGGAATTAATAATGTTAAACATTTAAAACCAGACATATAGGCAGTAATCCATTTAGTCCAATTACACCAGCCATATAGGCGGTAATTATCTGTCACATAAAGACCAGCCATATAGGCGGTAAAGTAATTTATATTTAGACCGACCATATAGGGGGTAATAAAGTCTGCCATTAATTAATCCGGTTAAATTATATTTATAAATTATAATTAAGTGAGATTTACCTAGATAATTATATTAAATGTTTCACCTTTTACCCCAGCGGTAAATTAACTACAAAACATAAAGTAAAAAAAAGTAAAAAAAATTTTATTACAAAAAGTAAAAGTGCATAATTAAAAATACTAAAAGTAAAAATGCTAAATTAAAATTACAAAAACTTAAACACACAAGATGCAATCGTTAGAGTCCTTACAAAACTCAAGGAAGACATACTTTGAATTCTGAAATCGCGCTGATTTTATAGGCGTCAGTAGGGGTCTGGCGTCGCGACTCCAAGCTTGCGTCGCGACGCCGGTGATTGTTGACGTGGCACACTCTGGTTCGTCGGCTCAGATTCTGGATAAGGTGATAATTTGACACGTGACAAGGTGGTTGGGATCCAATTATTGTGACACGTGGCGGCTTTTGATTGCCGGCTCAGATTCTTATCCGCCACGTGTCGATTTCGGATAAGTTTGTCAATAATTGATGCTGACGTGGCACACGTGGCGAAATGGATTGTCGGCACCATAGAATTACGACACGTGGCACGTTGTGATTGGTTGATGATGACATGGCGATGATGTGGCATGTTGACTCAGTCAACTGGTGATGTGGATGATGACGTGGTAGACACGTGGCGATGGTGACTGTCGGCACCGTAGGATGATGACACGTAGCACATCGCATGTTAGCAGATCGGCTGTGATGGTGACACGTGGCACGACGCACGTTAGCAAAGTCAAACTTTCTCAGATTCTGACTTGTGGACCCGATGCACGTTAGCACTGTTCGGCGCATGTTAGGCGTCGCGACGCCATAGGCTTGCGCGTCGTGACGCGCAGAATTACGAAAATGCCATTTTGTCCAATTTTCACTGTTTTGGTCCAAATCACCTACAGAATGTCCTGAAACTTTATTTATCTACAAAATAACACAAAACACATCAAAATATTCACAAAACTTAAGAAACTATACAAAATATTAGGTAAATGAGTGGGAAATAGTGATATAATTACCACTCATCAGCAGATCGAATAAGTTTTCATAATATAAATAAATATATAAATCTATAAACTGGCGTATAAAATATTATAGAATCATTTCTTGAAAATCATAAATCTCATTTACGTAAAAGAATACTATGTATAAACTAAAACAGTTCATTTATCTATATACACACTCGCGACATAACGGCAAAGCTAGTAACATGGTACTTTTCCATGACAATAACAAGCATCCGTAGCAAAACCGGCAACATCAAACCTTATCTGACGATAAATAAATATGACACGTAAATACACACGAAGTGTATCCTAGCATAAAAGTCATTTTCTAAAACATATGCTCAGTTATCTCAAAAGTCATGCAAGTATTTCGATATACTATAAATTCATGATTTATAACATAATCAATATTCAATCCATTCTTTTATAACAAGTTATAAATTTTCCAAAAACTAAATCATTTAATGCATACTTAAAACTCATTTAAGAAAATATACATAACTATATACTTTTGAAAAATATCAATGTTACAAGCTTATATATGCACCCGGTGAGCTGTACTAATGAGAAGAGAAACTACGTAGCAGGACCGTCCCCGCTGACGTTATCTCAATCACCTAAAAATACATAAGAATCTATTGTAAGGAACATGATCCTAGCTAAAATAGATGAAAGAATAAGCAAGAAACATGACTAAATGCTCTCATAATCCTAACGAGATTTCGACATAGTTTCATCTATAATACGAACTTTCATTATACAATTCATCATCATCAAACTTGCAATCATTTTCAATTCTCAATATACATATACTCACATTACCATTCAACATCATTAACCAAAATCTGGGCCTACAATATCTTATCGCACACATTTTTACTCGACCATATTTTCTGATTAAGTTTGTAATTCACTTCCAACCATATAACAACTATTTAAATAGCCTAAGCAAGTAAATTAATCACATTCCAAGGGTAATTAGGTTTTGAAACATATAATATACATAAATCGAATATAATGATGAATTATATGAAAATTGAGATTCCGAGGTCTGTTACTTTACAAAAGGGTCGGGACAACATGAAGGAAGACTCGAGAGAGAGGGGCCAAGATTCTATCTAGCGCGTGGTCCTCAAGCGCCGTGGCTTCTGTACGCACGTGAGCGCCATGCTCCAATACCGCTGATGATTCGTCAATCGGAGTTCTGAATCAACAGGAAATCGAGAAAAATCGAAGAAAGCTTTTTATTGTGAAATTGGCGAAAATTGGTCGTTTCTGACGCCAAGACTATTGTCAAAATATTATCCTCATCAAACTCTACATTTTCCTTAAGAGATTCTGTCGAAATCAACTTCGAATCGGATAGATCAGAACAATTTTTTTTCCTTTTTTTTTTTTTTTTTTTTTTTTTTTTTTTTTTTTTTTCTCTTCCCTCCCACGTTTTTCTCACAACAAAAAAGGTGAAACATGCCGACCTTATATACTAGCATGCAAAATGATATTTCTAACCCTAAACCTTTTATTTATTCCATTCAAAAAAAATATCACTTAAACTTCCCAAAGTACCCTTAAAATTCCAACACACTTTAATAATAAATTAATGCATGATGAACTGCACCATGGGAAGCCATTTTCAAGGCCATAATTTGAACCATCTTGAATGAAAATTGGGAAATTATAGAAAATAATCAGAAATAAAAGCCATCTATCCCAACTAGCCTTTATTATGTTTTCCTATCAAATATTGGCCATCTGTCCCATTTCGTACTAATTTACCATTCTTCTTCTTTTAATGAGTCTCTTTTTTTTCTCACTTCTTCTTCTCTTCTTCTTCTTTTCTCGTTCTTCCCCCTCTTCTTGTTTCCCTTACTCCAACAAGGTGCTGCTTGCATGTAAATTGAAATTTAATATTTATGTTCAAATCCGAACCAAGTTTTAATATACAAACCTTAATTAAAAAAGTCATTAAATTTTACCATAACCATTATAAAATATGTGAACAATGTGATTTTCTACTAGTTTTTGCTATTATTATTAAAAGCATATAGGATAATTCAGAGTTTTTGCAAAGTCAAAGCTACATAACATATTAATGCTTGCTGAAAGAAAGAAAAACCCAATAGCTTTTCTTGGATTTGAAAACTGTGCGACGGTCGCATACTGAAAATACCAAAGTTCTGACCCAACACACCTATGGGGGGAATAGGTGTAACAAGCACTAATTAAAAAATTACTACACTATTCAAAACACGTTTCGAATAGAGTGAAAGCAATGGAAGGACAATCAACCACAATATAAACAAATCATTTAAATAATAAATCCAACATCACAAAAGTAAGATGCTTCAAGAATAAAAGGAGACAAGATATTTGTTTACGAAGTGGAAAACTCGTGAGAGTAAAAAACCACTCCGGGTATAGGCTACCACCCAAATCCACTATAAGAGAAAAACTTACAGAGATGGTGAAAAGACCTAGAGCAACAACTTTGCCGACTCTAATCCCACAACTGTAATCACCCAAGGAACTCCTCGAGCATGCACCAAGCAACTTCCTTCAAACCTTCTGAAGCCTCAATGGATTCAATCTCACAGGTAGTTATGTGTGTATGGTGTGATGTGAATAACAAGAAAATCACTCAAGAAATAAGATATAATCTTAAGGAGAGATTTTTAAAATAAAGGAAGACAAAGGCAAGGGCTCTAAGGTAATGTGTTTTCCTCCACTAGAAAATGGGGGCTAAACATTCTTTTTATAGGTAGGGCTTAGAAGAGGCACAATTAGGTTAAAAGGGCGCATCATTAAAACAGAAAATGCGCTATCCGTTCGAACGCACGAAGAACGTGATTCGAACGCGGTGAAAACTGCAAAGCCCGTTCGAACGATATGGAAACGAAACTCAAACGGGAGCTCTCTGGAATGACAGTGTTCGAACCCCAAAGGAACGGGAATCGAACGACTGCTCACTGGAATGCTCTCGTTCGAACCCAAGTTAGAACGAGACACTAACGCAACCCGTTCGAACTATTTAACGAACCCAACACTAACGCCAATGTTCGAACCTGTTGACCAACGCAGCAATAACTTAGATGTTCGAACTAGAGGAAGAACGCAACACCAACGGAAATCAGAAGCACAACAGTCAAAACCAGTCCAATTGCACACCAATCTTCGCGACAGATTACAACTCAACTGAACTTGTTTTGTCACGGATATAAGCCAATAAAACTGGAACTAACAATCTCCCCCTTTGGCATTCCGTGACAAAACACTACCTAATACAAGAACTACGATAAAAGACCGAAAAAGCAAAAAGTCAACTGTCCACCATCAAAACAGAGACTTATTACAAATGGACTCGATCTAATACCTAACCAAGAGTCTTGAAGGAATAAAAACACCAGCAGATAACCTGTTTGCCTGAAAACATCCACAAACAACAATATACCGTGAAAAGCATTGAGATTAACAAACAGATAAAGCATATATCTCCCCCTGAATCCAAAAGCTCCCCCTGAATCCAAACACCAATTTCTCCCCCTTTTTGGCACGAAATGACAAATGAAGCACAAACCACAAGCATATATGAGAGAAGACAATGATCAAAAATATGCAAATGAGCAAATGTCAGAAATAAACATCAAATGTTGCAATACATCACAAGCGACTACAAAACGGAGAGAGTACAGGTCTACAAAATACAAAAGAGAAGACCCAAAAACGACCAAACCCCTCCTATCGCAAAAAAAAAAATCCGAAAAAGAAAACAACTAGTCAGACTCCGAGCTAGCTGACGACTCATCGGAAACAGAAACAGCACGAGAGGATGACAGGTGACGGGCAAACTGATCCTCGAGGCGGCGAACAGAAGTACGGACCTCAGATAAGCCACCGGAGACCAGGCGAAGCTCAGCGAGAATGGTAGCCTGGGAATCCAAGATGCGCTGGTAAAAATCCGACGAAGGACCAGCGGAAGAAGAGGAAGCAGATCCCGAGGCTGGTGGAGCAGGAGCCGGAGCAGTAGCTGGAGCAGGAGCAGGAGCACGAGCATGAACATGAAGATGTGCATCGCCTGCAGAGACAGTCTGTCGACCAATTGGCTTGAGGAGAGGAAGATGAGGATCATGCACAAAATCTGGAATCAAAGCCGAGATGATCCGGCGAATGAGACACCCATAAGGAAGGGTGTGGGAAGCATAAGAAGCAGAGCGGATACGTATCATCTCCCGCACAATCACACTGAGTATGTCGATGGAAAGACCCTGCTCGATGGCATAGAGAAACGCAATCCGAGCAAAGGACTGAGTGTTCACATGCGATTTGGGCCACAGATTATGGCACACTATACGGTTGAGCAGACGATAGGCAGGAAGCAATGTAGCAACAACAACAGTCCCTCCGCCAAACGGACGATGCTGTCCAGTGGCAACGTCCATGACGAGCTGATCTGAAGGTCCATCGGCAGGGGACCAGAGGAACTGAGGGTAGGGCACCTCAGGAATAGCCAGAATCCGAGATAAAACCGAAGGATCGATATCCAAGTAGTGACCCCGAATGTACACGGAAAAGGAAGTGGCGGAGACAACCTCCAGGTTGGAGTAGAACTCCTGGACAAGCTGAGGCGACGGACCAACGAAACCTGATAAGAGAGGACCCCAACCACGGTTAATCAGAAGAGGTACAATTCCGGAATCACGCATTTCATCTTCCAAGACATTGCGCCCCAGAAACAGACTGCGCTGCGAGAAGTGATCATCGAACAGTTTACCAGCAGCGGGACTGCGAAAACGATCTCGAGGAAGAGAGTCTCGGGGGCGTTTCTTTGAAGCAACGGTCTTCTTAGGCATCTTGATGATGAAGACGAAGCCGAGAATCAGAGGATTAGAGGCTGGATCTGACCAAAAATGGAGGAAAATAGCGAGGAAGAGCAAGATCCAGAAGAGGAAGAGGAGAGGAAAGAAACGTGCGAACATAAAACGCACGAAGGTATTTTAAGACCGACACAGTGTTCGAACGAAAAGTGGAACGAGACACCAACGAAAATAGTTCGAATGAAAACAAGAACAAAACACTAACGAAATGAAGACAGTGCACAGCAGAAGAGCAGTTACAATGATACCCAGAAAAGAAGATGATAATTATGACATGAAACAACATGCATCATTTTGCAATTTGCTAAACACAACACTTATGAATATGATCCAAACACTAAGGCATATTAAACGCTTGCGTGAACAGAAAGAAGGTGCACAACAAATCAAGGCTCAAGATCTTAAATTTATGAGCTGGAGACAGCCACAGAAACCCATTCTAATCAGACCAAGTCCACAAAATATGTGTTCAAACCCAGCACCACTAGGACCTGAAAATAAGCAACATTGGTTGCATGCTATATTATTTACCCCATAAATATCATGAGCTCATATTTAACAACTCTTTCGAGTGAAGGGTTTTTGCCATTATCTTTTGAATTTGGCCATTTTGGCTCTTTTGCACTTGAGTCTCATTTTTTTTTTTAATATATTTATGCAAAGGGGGATAGCAAGGTCATCTAGTCAAAGGTCACACTATTTAGCAAACAGGATAAGATAGAAATTAGATTGCTATTCCAAAAACTCATACATGCGACCAAGCCTTGATAAATTAAAACGTGTATGTGAAGGTGCAAGCACAAGATATACCAAAGGTTTTTATCACACACATTCATGAATATATAGCATCAAGAAAAAATGAAGCATATCATGCATGCACAACCATATATTCTACAAACCGGGATCACATGTATAAGCTATCCATGCCATAGAAGTCTCATTTGCAACACATTTATATATATTTTTTTGAATTTAAGAAAAATAAAATAACAAACAGAGAACAAAAGAAGAAAGAAAAGAAAAGAAAAAAAAATAAATAAAGAAGGGGAAAAAGACTCACTCACACTGACACAAGAAAGGACAACAAGCTACGGGAAGATACACATCCCTATGGCTGACCGAAGGAATTCAAACCGAATGTTGTCAAGAGGTTTTGTAAAGAGATCAGCAAGTTGGTGTTCAGTAGAAAGATACTCAAGGGACACGATCTTAGATTCAACCAGTTCGCGAATGAAATGATGACGGATATCAATGTGTTTGGTGCGAGAATGTTGAACAGGATTTTTGGATATATTTATCGCACTCGAATTGTCACAAAAGACTGTCATAGTTCCTTGTGCGATCCCATAATCATTTAGCATTTGTTTCATCCAGAGAAGTTGAGTGCAACAGCTCCCTGCTGCCATGTATTCTGCTTCTGCCGTGGATAAGGAAACGACATTTTGCTTCTTGCTCATCCAAGCAACGAGATTAGTACCCACATAAAAGCATCCACCAGTGGTACTCTTCCTATCTTCTGCGCAACCAGCCCAGTCAGCATCAGAATAGCCTGCTAGGACGGTATTGGAGTTCTCAGTATACATTAACCCATAGTCGACAGTACCATGAACATATCGAATGATACGTTTAATAGCACATATGGGATTCCTTAGGATTAGCCTGAAAATGAGCACAAACTCCTACACTAAAAGCGATGTCGGGTCTGCTAGCAGTTAAGTACAATAGACTACCTATCATACTTCGATACAAAGTATGATCCACACTTTTGCCAGATAGATCACTAGTAAGTTTTAGACTAGTACTCATGGGAGTTCTAGTATGTTTCTTACTATCCAACCCAAAACGTTTGACAAGGTTCCTAGCATACTTGGATTGAGAGACATATGTCTCAGATCCAAGTTGTTTAACTTGAAGCCCAAGAAAATAGCTGAGCTCTCCTATCATGCTCATCTCAAATTCTCGAGTCATGGCGTTGGCAAACTCATGAGCAAGAGAGTCACGAGGTGAACCAAAGACGATGTCGTCAACATACACTTGAGCAATAATGATTATGCCATCGACCTTTCGAATGAACATAGTTCTGTCAACTCCCCCTCGAGAGTAGCCATGATCTAACAGATAACCAGTGAGACGGTCATACCAAGCTCTAGGTGCATGTTTGAGACCATAGAGAGCTTTCTTCAACCTATAGACGAAGTCAGGATGATTGGTATCCACAAATCCTCTAGGTTGTTCTACATAAACCTCTTCTTGAAGAAAGCCATTTAAGAATGCGCTTTTAACATCCATTTGGTAGAGTTTGAATTTCATACTGCACGCAACAGCAAGAAGAATACGAATAGACTCTAACCTGGCCACATGAGCAAATGTCTCATCATAATCTATTCATTCGACCTGAGTGTAGCCTTGAGCCACCAGACGAGCCTTGTTTCTAGTTATGGTCCCCTGGTCATCAGTCTTGTTCTTGAAAATCCATTTGGTTCCAATCACATTAGAATTCTTGGGTCGATGAACAAGGTACCAGACATCATTTCGAGTGAATTGATTTAGTTCTTCATGCATAACATTCACCCAGCTTTCTTCCAAGAGAGCCTCTTCAACCTTTTTCGGCTCAATCTGAGACACATAGCAAGCAAATGATAATTGATTGATCAATCTCCCACGAAGTATCAATCCCTCAGAAACATCTCCCAGGACATTCTCTTTAGGATGGTTCAGCTTAACACGAGAGGATGGGACCAGTTCACGAGATTTATTATTGTCTGGAGAATTACATCCGGCAGGGCGATCAGAGCAGTCGTGTTGTCAGGGGATCCAATATCAGCAGTTTCATCATTCCTGTCAACAACAGGGACTAATTCCTTAACATTGTCAGAGCTGCATTCAGCATCATTCACAGTCACATTTATAGTTTCCATAACCGTACGAGTACGTTTATTGAACACTCTATAGGCTCTGCTGTTTTGCGAGTACCCTAAGAGTATGCCTTCATCACTTTTGGCATCAAACTTACTAAGATTTTCTCTATCTCTCAGAATATAACAAGTACTACCAAAAACTTTGAAGTATTTGACAGTAGGTTTCTTACCATTCCATATTTCATATGGAGTCTTGTCAGTTCCAGGTCTCAGGAAAACACGATTAATAATGTGACATGCTGTGCACACAGCTTCTCCCCAAAAGTGCAAAGCAATTCCTTTGCTGTGAATCATGACACGAGCCATTTCTTGGATAACTCTGTTTTTCCTCTCAACAGTACCATTCTGCTGAGGAGTGATAGGAGCAGAGAACTCCCGTTTAATACCCTTGTCGGTACAGAAGGATCCGAGGCTAGAATTTTGGAACTCACGACCATGATCAGTCCGAATCCTGGAGATATTCAAATATTTCTCAATCATCAGTCTCCTGCACAAGATCTGGATGATTTCAGCAGCTTCTGATTTTTCCCGTAGGAGATCAATCCAAGTGTATCTTGAAAAATCGTCCACAACAACCAAAATATATTTTTTACCTCCAAGACTTTCAGACTTGGACGGACCCATAAGATCCATATGGAGAAGTTCTAAAGGTCTTTTAGTGAGAATGTGAGAGACATTAGTGTGTTTAGTTCTCGTCTGTTTTCCCAATTGACAAGGACCACACACATGATTACCTTTCTTTCTTAATTTAGGAAGATCAACAATGAGGTTTCGTCTTGAAACTTTAGACAGGTCGTGGTAATTTATGTGTCCTAACCTTTGATGCCACAAGTCAATTTCATCTAAATGAACAACATTACAAACTGAGGATTGACCAACGAAGATTCCGTAACAGTTGTTGGCAGTTCTGAGACCTTTAATAATACACTTGCCTTGGGCATTAAACACATAACATGTTTTCTTCTTAAAACTAACATCTAGACCAGTGTCACAGAAATGACTAATACTCAACAAATTTGCAGTCAGCCCTTCCACATATAGCACGTCATCAAGAACAGGAAGACCAGGTAAGAGATTCTTCCTTTACCCATAATCGGTGCCCTTCATCCATCACCAAAGGTAACATTTCCAGTCATGGTTTCTTCGAGCGATGCAAACATAGCTTTATCTCCACACATGTGTCTGGAGCATCCACTGTCAAAGTACCACATTTGATTGTCCCTAGCCTTGAGGGCTATGTGAGCAACATAGCATTCTTCCTTTCTAATCCAGACCCGTCTGGGATCTTTATTAGATTCAGAGTTCCTGGTCAACAGGGCTAATTTTTCACTAATGACTTTGGTCTGACGAGTAAGTTCAAAAACCTGTTGAGCTAAAGAGCTAGAGTCTTTTTGGTGAGAGGTCTTCCTAGGTCTAGTGTTGTTCTTTCTGAGTTTGAAGCACTTGGGTCGGGTGTGACCAATTTTGCCACAATAGTGACATGTGGGAACAAACCTAGGTTGAGCATTTGAGACTTTTGGCTGATCATCAGTAGAGTTGTTTATGGTGACAGAATGATCACCTGATATTCTAGGGAAAACTTCTCTAACAGGTTTGGCACTCGAGTTTTTAGCAGGAACAAAAACAGTTTTGGAAGAGGAGGCACTATTGTCATCAGTCTTAGCATAACCTAGACCTCTCTTGTCACCAGAGGGCACACCTAGCCCTATCATATGATCAATCTTTTGGGACCCACACGAGAAGGCAGACAATTTAGACTGAGTCTGTTCAAGTTCTCTTTCTAACATCTTGATCCTAGCTTCCAGTCCCTTGTTTCTTTCTTTGAGATCAGCAACAATAATCTGATTCTTTTCAAGTTTGAATTGTGCCTCATTTCTTTCGAGTTCAGTCTCTCTGAGTTGTTTGGTTATTTCAGCATTTGACTGTTTGATGCTCAAACTTTCATTGAACAATTCAGTAAAAGCGGTCTGAATATCGTCCTCATCTTCAGAGTCACTTGGCTCAAAACACTCAGATCTTTCCAACTTTTCGTTGACAACTCCTTCTTCTTCTAGGCCATCCACACTACAGGTAAAAGCCATGTGAGAGAAATTTCTTTCTGATTCTGAGTCATCAGAACATTCCTCATCTCATTCTTCATCATCAGATAGAGACACAGCCATGGCTTTCTTTCCTTTCGATTTCAGGAAAGTGGGACATTCAGCACGAATGTGACCAAAACCTTGACACTCATGACACCTAATAGATTGAGATTTCTTATCCTTCTCTTCTCTATTATCTTTCCTACCTGTGCTATACCGATTGTTATTGTCTCTAGGTTTCCCAGTCCACCGCTTATCAGGATTATTGTCATTTTTCTTAGGGTTCAAGAATTTCTTAAACCTTTTCACAAACATGACCATGTCAGCATCTGAAAGGGATGAAACTTTGTCATCATCAGATTCTTCACGTTTTTCAACTTTCATAGATTTCATGGCTATATTTTTGGTCTTTCTAAAACCTGGAAGTTTACTCTCATAGATTTGAAGATTACCTACAAGGTCATCTAGTTTCAGCTTATCCACGTCTTTGCTCTCCTCTATAGCAGTGATCTTAGGAAGAAATTTTTCAGGGAGAGATCTAAGAATTTTTCTAACAATACGACTGGTGGGAATAATTTCTCCTAAGTTAAAACTAGAGTTGACGATGTCATTTATTTCAGCATAAAATTCATCAAAGGTTTCATCCTCTTTCATCCTAGCCATTTCAAACCTAGTGGCTAGATCTTGTAATCTATTGTTCCTGACGGACGATGTACCTTCGTGAACAGTTGCCAAAATGTCCCAAGCATCCTTAGCAACTTCACACATAGAAACCCTTCTAAATTCAGACGTACAAATAGCGCCATGTATAGCATTGAGTGCTTTACTATTCCTATTGCACTCCTCAAACTCATCCTTGGACCAAGAGAGTTTGTCTTTTGGAGAGGTAACTCCTTCTACAGTAACAACCGGTGGTTTCCATCCATACTCCACCGACATCCAAACTCTTTCGTCTAGGGACTTTAGGAATCCCTTCATACGAACTTTCCAATGGGAATATTCAGTCCCATCAAAGAATGGGGGGCAGTTCAAAGGTTGACTTCTTTCCATTAGGAAAAGGGTCAAGGAACGATGTCAGGCTCTGATACCAATTGAAAATACCAAAGTTCTGACCCAACACACCTATGGGGGGAATAGGTGTAACAAGCACTAATTAAAAAATACTACACTATTCAAAACACGTTTCGAATAGAGTGAAAGCAATGGAAGGACAATCAACCACAATATAAACAAATCATTTAAATAATAAATCCAACATCACAAAAGTAAGATGCTTCAAGAATAAAAGGAGACAAGAGATTTGTTTACGAAGTGGAAAACTCGTGAGAGTAAAAAACCACTCCGGGTATAGGCTACCACCCAAATCCACTATAAGAGAAAAACTTACAAAGATGGTGAAAAGACCTAGAGCAACAACTTTGCCGACTCTAATCCCACAACTGTAATCACCCAAGGAACTCCTCGAGCATGCACCAAGCAACTTCCTTCAAACCTTCTGAAGCCTCAATGGATTCAATCTCACAGGTAGTTATGTGTGTATGGTGTGATGTGAATAAACAAGAAAATCACTCAAGAAATAAGATATAATCTTAAGGAGAGAATTTTAAAATAAAGGGAAGACAAATGCAAGGGCTCTAAGGTAATGTGTTTTCCTCCACTAGAAAATGGGGGCTAAACATTCTTTTTATAGGTAGGGCTTAGAAGAGGCACAATTAGGTTAAAAGGGCGCATCATTAAAACAGAAAATGCGCTATCCGTTCGAACGCACGAAGAACGTGATTCGAACGCGGTGAAAACTGCAAAGCCCGTTCGAACGATATGGAAACGAAACTCAAACGGGAGCTCTCTGGAATGACAGTGTTCGAACCCCAAAGGAACGGGAATCGAACGACTGCTCACTGGAATGCTTTCGTTCGAACCCAAGTTAGAACGGGACACTAACGCAACCCGTTCGAACTATTTAACGAACCCAACACTAACGCCAATGTTCGAACCTGTTGACCAACGCAGCAATAACGCAGATGTTCGAACTAGAGGAAGAACGCAGCACCAACGGAAATCAGAAGCACATCAGTCAAAACCAGTCCAATTGCATACCAATCTTCGCGACAGATTACAACTCAACTGAACTTGTTTTGTCACGGATATAAGCCAATAAAACTGGAACTAACACATACGAGTGTGACACGTGTCATTGAATGTATGTAGTAGCGTAAGATGAGTTGTGCAATAACACCCATCGTATACTTAAAATCTAATAAATTGGACTATTATTTAAGTGCGACGGGAGCCGTCACACACCCATCCTACACCAAGACGATCCCCTTTTGAGCAGTGAGTGTATTGTCGCATTACAATCCAACAACAAGATATAACATTTTTTTGTTATTTGCACAACAACAATATCTAAAGGTTTATTTTTTTATTCTCTGAGTCATTTTATCAAACATAAAATGTGCCACAGAATAAACAATTTTATGGACGCTCTAATTTTTAAGCCAAAAATTTACGCCCATCGCACATGTACAATCATGTAAATCCGAAAACAAAAAAAATAAATTATATCAAATACCGTTGAACGAATATGAGTCTTAGTCTTGGAGAAGTTAACAACTGTTTGACAGTTGTTTTTAGTTTGAAATTCAACCCTCGAATAAACCTCACTCGAATAGTGAATTTATTTGGTTAGTTAGGAACCACATAAATTTGACAAGTAGACAAGGTAAACACAAGAGTTTACGTGGTTCGGCGGGCTCCAACATAAGTCCACTAGTGAAATATGGATATTTTATTATGCTTCTGGGTCAATACCGACTCGAGCTTATAAATAGGGGAATCACAAATACAATAATATAACATCTCGGGTCTTAACGTGCCTGGAACAATTCTCTCAAGTAGTCGGGTAATTGACTAACTTTATCTCTCTATCTCAAGTTCTCAAGTTCTGGATTTTTTAAGTTGTGTAATGCAGAAATTGTTAACCCTTGAAATTGTGAATTCAACTCCTTTATATAGGCTCCCAAATCCACTATTCCCTCAACTTTGACGCCAACTTATATCACTTAGCCATCATTGTTGTCATAATTCTCCTCAACCACCCTCAATCTAGCCAATCATATATGTTTATTCCTTTGCTACTGCACCGACCTATGGCAGCTTATGGCGGCTCTGTTCTGTCACTGTTCTGCCACTACACCGGCCTATGGAGACTATCAGGGCCTACGACCACTGTGAACTGTTGCTTTCCCTCCGTCATCATTAACCTTATGGAAGCACATCTTCTCATTTAGGGCATACGTCACGACCCCAATATTGGTCGACCTTCGATTCCATCTTCATTCTTCGGGTCGGCATACCGAGACAGATGATACTCATCAAAGTCTTGCCCCTCTCTTCAACTAGATTGGGTTCACACACAAGGATCTCATCAGATTAGATTGATACAAAAACTAAATTTATTTCTTCGTGTGGTCGGGTCGGTACTATTTCTAGATTCATCTCCAACATGTTCTGCCCTTGAGAGAACTTCCCCGTACCAAGTGGTCGAGTCTCATTGTCAAACCCCATCTCTCTTTGGGACATTGGGCTTTTACTATCCACTTTTGGCTAAGTACAAACTCTATTATACCCTTCCTCGGTATCTGAACCCTCATCATGATAATAGCTTTCAGAAAACCACCATCAACATCTGTCACATAGTTCTCAATATCAACGAGTTTTTGAGTTGATGCCGGAAACGATGGTGGTTTATGTAGATAATGACTGATCCAATATCCTCGGGTTATGGCCTCTTGATAACTCCGTATCGCCTCAACTCTCCCAGGTCCATCCTCATCGGGAAGGGCTACTATACTTACTGCCAAAAACATCATTTTCTGACGATTGTAATTCTTTCACCGTCATTCAAAATGAGCTCATAGGGTTCTGAAACATCCATAGTAATGTGCAAATATATAATTATCTCCCTTAAATACCTATCAAATCCATCAAATCCATTTTCATTCAATCTCCTCGATGTGCCCAGTGTCACTCATATGTGACTTTCCCGTCAAAACTTAGACAACTAAGATTAACCGAGAACGTGGCTCCTATCCGAGCCCATGATCTAGATTTAACGGTTGCGATTAACCCGACACATGTCACCCATCCATCATCCATATTTCAAACCAATGATCAAGATTAGTTTGAGCAGCCTATTTAAAGGCCATTCTTACTTTTTTCATAACTTTTACAACATCATCTCTTTAAAAACTTCTCTCAAACTTCAATCACTATCTGCAATGCTCGAGCTGCAGCATCCTCAAGTAACCAAATCTCTCAATCTTTATCACCAATCAATCATCTTCATTCAAGTAAGTGTTTCTCGACCCCCCTCTTTAATTTCTCGTTCTGGCCATGCTTTATATTTCTCACCTGATATGTGATGAGTGCATGCTTCAACTGTTAATTATAGCATGTTTCTGGGTTGTTTATGATTTGAGGTATGTGTTTCTGAGTTTCTATTTGGGTGGTTTTTCTTGTATTTCATGTTTGATTTTTGGGTTTATGTTTCACTGTTGCCATATGCATGGGTTTCTAGGCTTTGTGGTGGGATTAGACTCGCATGAATAGGTCGAGTCGGGTTTCTATTTCTGGTTATGTTCTTGCTATGTTAAAAACTTATAATTTCGCCATTGCTAGGGGATTTAGAGTTTTTTTAGGGTGAGCCACTCGGTAAGGATGACAAACTAAACCCTAGGTAGATAATAGGCCCAACTAACAGTAAAATAGGCCCATATGATTTATAGAAAATGCTTAGTTTAACTTGACTAACCTTCCATCTCAGGTCGTCTCATTCTAAGAATATCAAAATCTGAGGCCTCTTCCGCAACTCCCATCGCTGTTCTACCTCCCGAGGTACCCGCTTCATATCATACCGACCCAATCAAAGTGGAAAGCTTGGGATCGACAACTGTTAGGATTGCTGTAAATATTTATGTAAATATTTTATTATGAATAAAATAAATAATTTCTATTATATAACATCTCTTTATATATGGTAAAAACATAATTGACCTTAGAATGATTAGTTATGATACAGTTGCAAACCGTCACAACTGACATTGAATTGTATCATAATAGTATCATTTCTTTAACAGTTCCTAGTCAATGTTTACATTACTTGGTCAGTAAGTAAATCCGTTGTGACCGGTACATGTCATATATTGGAATCTTGGATTCCAATGGTAGATTCTCAATGAACCATGAGTCTTGGAGACTCGTATAGACATGCATATGGATTTTTTGATCATTTCCTAATTAATGTGTATTTGTATTTAATATATGATTTTATTAAATACACATTAATTAATTATCAAATTATGAAATTTGACATATATCATTGATATATGTATTTGGATTATTCAAAGTAAATATAATACATATATTTAGATATTTGTATTTAATGATTATTTAATTATTTACTTATTAAATAATTAAAGTAATTGAAATATAAATATCTAAAGTTATGATTAAGTTAGGAAATGGAATAATATGATTGGTTTAACTTGTTGTAATATATTTAAAGTTGTAGTGTACAATTTGAACAAGTAAATTAATTCTTATTTAATTAATAAAATTGAAACAAAAAATCTAGATATTTATTCCCTAAATTTCGACCATCAAGGGGGAGTATATATTGTTTTGTTTCATTTTTATTTCAGTAGGTTAAGCCTCCAAAATACACAAATCAAAATACTTAAGAGAAAAAGAGAAAGTGCTAAAGAAAAACAAAGAAAATCTTGAAGATTTATAAGTATTTTCAACTTTTCTTTAAATAGAAAAATATTTATATTATTCTAAACTACAAACATATGATGTCTATATATTTTTATACTCTCTTGTTTTTGTGTTGAGAAGTTTGGAAGCTTGAATGAAGGATCTAAGCATGTTTGTAATTAAAGAAAGCTTGTAATGTGTTAATAAGCTCTCTTTTGATCATTAGATGATCTTGTTTCCATTCTAGAGTTGTTAAGCCACTCAATGATGACCTAAAAATTGTTATTGAGTTGTTTCAAAGTGGTGAGATTTGTTTAGTGTTGTAGAGATTAGGTTTTTGTTGTGAGTTTTATTTTGATGTATATGATATGTATAAATCATTTTGATACTGATTTGAAATCACTTAAATTTGTATTTGACAAATTAGGATTAAAATGATTAAAATACAAACATTTGGGGGTCTCACAGTAATTTGCGTTACCCGATAATACCCCATAAAAATCCCTACAAAATGGTATCAGAGCGAGTCTGATTCTGAACACATTTTATGATTATGTCTTTAATTTTAATTTTTAATCTAATCTTTACATTATGCATGCAAGTGTTTGTTTAATTTGATTAAGGCTGTGTTTGGTTGGGGGTTTTGGAGGGGAGGGGAGGGGAGGATTATTTTAAATTTTATTTGTTTGGTTCATTTTTTGAAGGGGAGGGGAGGGGAGGGGAGGAGAGGGGAGCAAAATCCCTCCTAAGTCAATTTTAGCTCCCCTCCAAAAGTGGGGGGTTTTGGAGGGGAGAGAAAGTGATGAATTAAAATTTTAAATGTAATTACTAAATTATCCCTACTTATATTGTTTTACTTTTATTTATAACATGCTATAAGGATAAAATAATAAATTAGTTTTAAAATCTCTTCACAATCAAACATATATTTAATTAAAAACTCTCCCCTCCCCTCCCCTCCCCCCCCCCCTCTCCCCTCCTTTGAACCAAACATATATTTAATTAAAATCCCTCCCCTCCCTTCCCCTCCCCTCCATTAAAATCCCTCCCCTCCCCTCCCCTCCCCTCCCCCCCTTCGTTGAACCAACAGACCCTAAATAAAGTGAATAACATCTTTTGCGGAAAATCCATATTTGAAATAAGGTTTTATATTTAATATGTATTTGATGCATGTTTCTTGGTTCGTCTTGTCAATACGACATATGGATAAATATTATGCGACTATATCCGAGAATGTGCCAAAGCTGTGAGGATATAGACGGTAGAAATTTATTTATATCGGATAAATATATGATATTAGGTAAATTCAAGCGAAAGCGGAATCTTGAATGTGCCAAAGCTGTCAGGGTTACATAAGTATCTGGAATTTATCATTGACAAGTTTAACCTTGGTATGCCTCATTGTGAACGTGCCAAAGCTGTCACAACGAGAAATGATCAGGACCGGAACCCATAAGTCATTGGTGAGTGATTGACAATGAGAACGTGCCAAAGCTGTGAGTTGAAATATATTCATGGGGTCTACTTTTCATTAATGTATATAATTTGATTATTGCATGCTATGTATTCTTTGTGGGGATTACAGTTTTGCATGAAATAGTAGGAGAAAATTTTTTAATTAAAAATTCATGATCTATTTAATGCTTTTGATATTATATGAAATTGTTTTGTCTGCTAACCGTTTATTCGCTATCTATGTGATAGATTTACGATGGTGGCTTCTTCGAACAACCCATTTGCTCGTATGTTGGATACGAATAAGCTCAAAGGCGTTGAGAACTTTGCTGACTGAGATATGGATTTGAGGATCGTCCTCGGATCCGAGAAGCTGAGATATATATTGGAGGGTCCATTATCCCTTACAATATCTGATGATGCATCACCAGAAGAGATTGAGACTTTCCATAAATGGAACGATGATGATTTAAGGGTTAAATTATACATTCTTAATTCACTGACTTTGGAACTCAAGAGTCAATATTTTGAGATGCCTGATGCATATAACATGATGACATAACTCCGTAAATCGTTCATGAACCAAGAACAGGTCTTGGTTCACAGAGTAGCAATGGAACTGTTCCATTCTAAACTTGACGAGAGACAAGCTGTGAGCACACATGTGATTCATTTGATCGATCTGATCTAGCAATTAAGGCGCAATGATTTCCCTCTCAATGATACTCTGGGATGAGGTGTCGTTTTTGGTTCGCTCCCGGCGTCATATCGCCAATTTGTTATGTACTTCAACATTAACGGGATTCACTGTACTTACCGTGAGTTGCATAAGATGCTTCTCACAGCGGAGGATGATTTGAAGAAATGAGTTATGACTCGCATTCCAAAACCCATTTCACTTTCCGCTTCTTCTCACTCCAAGTCGAAGGGAAATAAGATGAATGAAAAGAAAAAAAAGGGTTTCCATGTTCCTTCACATGCTAAGATAGCGAAGCCCACGAGAGCTTCTAAAGACAAGTGCCACCACTGCCAGAAGGTCAGGCACTAGAAGAGGAACTGTCCTGACTATCTTACCCAGATCATGAAGGAAATAGCATCGACATCAGATACTTTAGAGCATCGACATCAGATAATTTTATTTTTCATGTTATTGATATCTCATTAGCTTGTGAAGTTGTCATATCTAGTTGGATTTTAGATTCTGCTTGTCCTATTCATATTTGAAATTTGTTGCAGGTGCTAAAGGAAAATAGATGGCTGAAATCTGGAGAGATGCAGTTGCGGTTCGCGAGTGGTGACTCTCTGGATGCGATTGCAGTGGGCTTATGCGAGATTCCCTTACCTAGTGGGAGACTTTTACTGCATGACTGCTATATTGTACTGAGATGCGTAGTAAATATTATATCACTTTTTGTATTAGATATAGAGGGATATCATGTAAATATTAAGAACTGTTCCTTGTATTTATGTGATAGAAATAATATTCAGATCTTTGTTTTTCCAAATGAGTATGGTCATTACATTTTACACATTTCTCGAGATATCTTGAATATTGTAATTAATAAACGTAAATTATCTTAAATAAATAATATTGAACTTTGACATATGAGATTAGGTTATATAGACGTGAAACACCTAACCCAGTTGGTTAGGAATGGTTTGATTCTGTATCTTACCGTTAAACCTTATCCAACCTGTAAATCTTGCATTCGGGGTAAAATGACCAAAGCCCAATTTTCGGGTGTGGGACACCGAGCCACTGACTTATTGGAACTCATACATTTTGATGTATGTGGTCATATGAGTCAGACTGCTCACAGTAGTTTTTAATACTTTATTACCTTTACCAATGATGTGTAAAGGTATGGTTATGTTTATATGATGAAACGTAAATCGGAAACCTTTTGAAAATTTCAAAGAATTCCGAAACGAAATAGAAAAATAAACTGGACAATATATTAAATGCCTTCGATCGGATTGAGGCGGTGAATATATGAGTGGAGAGTTCACTGATTATTTAAAGGAGAATGAGATTCTCGCTCAATATACTCCTCATGGTTCTCCACAACGTAATCGAGTGGATATGGTCTGATCTATGTTGAGTTTTACAGATTTTCCCTATTACTTATGAGGTTATGCTATTTTAACTGCCGCACATCTTATAAATAAGATTCCTTATAAAGTTGTTCCTACGACTCCGAATGAGATATGGACCGGTATGAAATCGAATCTTAATTATATTAAGGTTTGGGGTTGTCTTGCATATGTCGGGGTGGCTCAGTAGAACAAGTTTTTACCTCGAGGGTAAAATTTTAGGTTTGTTGGATATCCTTCAAATATGAAAGGATATTTATTCTATGATACCGAGCATCGAAATATGAACGTAGCTCACTTTGGAAAATTTCTAGAGGTAGAATTTTTGACCGAAAGAGGTAATCATAGACATGTTGAACTTGATGAAGTACAACCTGAGACCAACGAACCAACAAAGGAACCTGAAGTTCAAGTGGATGAAGAACCTTCATTACCCACACTCTGTAGGTCTGAAATGGTATCTAGACCTTCAGAACGCTTGTATTTGATACAAGAAATGAGTCTTGATGTTCTCGTTGTTTAAGAGATTGACCATTTTACCTATGGAGAAGCGATGTTGGACATCGACTCCGTGAAGTGGCAAGAAGCCATGAAATCAGAGTTAGTCTCAATGCATCTGAATCAAGTTTGGGACTTGGTTCAGCTTCATGAATGAATTGTTCCTATCGGTTGTAAATGGGTTTACAAAAGGAAGCGCATGTCTGATGGAAATGTTGAAATATTCAAGGGCCGACTAGTAGCTAAAGATTACACGCAGTGACCTGGTGTCGACTACGATGAAACCTTTTCGCCAGTAGCGATGCTAAAGTCTATCAAGATTTTATTATCTATTGCCGCTTACCATGATTGCGATATTTGGCAGATGGATGTCAAAATGACTTTTCTAAATGGATTTCTTGACGAAGAAATCTATATGGAATAGCCGGAGGGTTTTGTATCCACTGAAAACTCGGGCATGATATGTAAGCTTAAGAAGTCCATTTATGGACTTAAACAAGCTTCATGAAGTTGAAATCTTCGATTCGATGAGATAATCAAATTGTCTGGTTTTCTCAAGAATTCAGAAGAATCTTGTGTGTATAAAAAGGCCAATGGGAATATGATGGTATTTTTAGTTCTCTATATTGACGACATCCTGATCATTGGGAATTATATCGGGATGATGCAAGGCGTTAAAGCTTACCTCTGTAAGAATTTCTCCATGAAGGACCTGGGTGAAACTTCTTATGTATTAGGCATAAAACTCTATAGAGATAGAGAAATCAAGCTTATTTGGTTATCTCAATCAATGTACATACATAAGATCTTAGAACGGTACAATTTTGATAACTGTAAGACAGCAAATATACCATTTAGACATGGCCTATATCTTTCGAAGAAGATATGTCCATAAATAGCAGATGGGAAAATTAGAATGTCTAATCAGCCTTATGATTCGTGTTTGGGTAGCATTATGTATGCCATGTTATTTACTAGGCCTAATATCATCTTCGCAGTTAGTGTGACCAGCAGATATCAGTCCAATCCAAGTAATGACCATTGGATGGCCATTAAACATATCCTGAAGTATCTTAAAGGTAATAAGGATAAATTTCTGATTTATGGAGGAAATGAACTGTAGGCTAATGGGTATACGGATTCCGATTTCCAATCGGATCCTGATGATAGAAAGTCTACATCAGGATTCGTGTTTACCCTTAACGGAGGTGTAGTTTATTGAAAAAGTTCCAAACAGGGTCCACAACTGATTCCACCACAAAGGCAGAATATATTGCAGCTTCTGAAGATGCAAAAGAAGCTGTTTGGGTTAAGAAATTTATCACAGAATTGAGAGTTATCCTAAATATCGAGAATCTGATTCCATTATACTGTGATAATAATGGAGCCATTGCGCAAGCAAAGGAACCGATGGCTCATCAAAAGTTGAAGCATGTGGAACAGAAGTACCACATCATTCAAGAGATTGTGTCGCGAGGGGACAATATCGTATGCAAGGTCTCGAGTGAAGATAATATAGCAGACCCGCTTATCAAAGCCATTCCTCCGAAGTTATTTGATAAATATGTGGAGTCGATGGGTATGAGATACAATCAATATTGGCACTAGAGCAAGTGAGAGAATTTGTTAGGGTTGGTGCTCGGAGCACCAATTTTCTTATATATTTCCTTGTAAATACTTATGTAAATATTTTATTATGAATAAGATAAACAGTTTATATTATATAACATCTATTTATATAGGGTAAAGACATAATTGACCTTAGAATGATTAGTTATGATACAGTTGCAAAACCGTCGCAACTGACATTGAGTTGTTTCATAACATTATCATTTCTTTAACAGTTCCTGGTCAAAGTTTACATTACTTGGTCAGTAAGTAAACCTGTTGAGATCGATACATGTTGTATATTGGAATCTTAGATTCCAATAGTAGATTCTCAATGATCCATGAGTCTTGGAGACTCGCATACACATGTAGGTGTTTATATTAGATAAACACTGAACGACTCACCGAAGATTCTTAATGGATGGTACACAACGTCAATAAAAATCTTATTGGGTTGAGTAGTATAATGATTCTTTGACTTGAGATACCACTGTAGATATATGAGATATCCTCCACACTTTGATTAGGAGTGGGCATCGGATCGAATCAGACCTGATCCGATATGATTTGATCCAATAAAATCAGATCAAATCGGATTGGATCTGTCTTCCGAATCAGATCAAAAGTGATTCATCGAATTTAAGATTGGATCAGATAAAATTCGATCCGATTCGATCAGATAAAATCTAATCCGATTCTTGTTAGTTTTTGGTTAAGCATTTCTAAAACGACGTCATTTTATACATAAAACCTAAATTAACTTATGTCTTCAATTCTTCATCATCGAGTGAAGTCAACAGTCAGACTTAGTTTTAGTCATTCACAACCATCTCCATTCGCCCATTTCGCCCCATTCTTCAAACTTCAAATCTTCAATCTTCAATCCTCGGTCTTCAATCATCAATTCAGCAGATTCATCACTCTTCACTCTTTGGTTTCACTTTTATATTTCATCAACATTCAACATCAAATCGCCAAATCAGTCATCAGTGAATCAGTTCACTCCTCACTCTTCGTCTTCGTCTTCGAGTTAAGAAGCCATGCAAGGTTGGATTTTGATGGTTTGTATGTATATATTTGTTGGGGCAGTTGTGGAACCCCTAGGGTCGGATCGGTGCCTCGGACAGCGGAAATGGGTCTAACCCATGGAAATCAAGGATATGTGTATTTTAAAATATTTTTATGTAAAACTAAATTTTGATACAAGTTCGTAGAAAAAACGGGGACCCAATCGGAGTCTGGAAGCTCTGGAACGGAGAAAAATAAGTTTTAATATGAATCAGGTCTGAGATTAGCGACACAAGTGCTTGGGCGTCGCGACGCAACCCAAAATGCCAAGAGAATACTGAACATGAATGACGACACATCGCGACGTGAGAGTGTGTGAGTCGTGACACGCAGCTCTGTGTCACGATGCCAAAGGGTTTGTGTCGCGACACAAATCGGACAGTGAGTGATTTTTCATTTCAAAACATTACTAAACACTTCCAATTTTATCCCAATACTTCAAATACATTTAAAATCCAATTTTAACTTCATAACCACCATCAACACATGTTTTACAACTAACATACATGTATTCTAAATACTTATTTGAATTTGTTCGAATCTAATCAAGAACCATTTTAGAATCCCAATTAGAAATGTCTCATGAATAATTCTAGTTCGCCTAAAGCTGGTCAAGTGAATCTAGAATGGTAGCCATAACTCTAAGCTTTAATCTAGAGTTCCAAACTCTTATTAATTGTTCCATGTCCAACATGAATATTTTTGACCTAATACATAAGCATGTTGTGTTTATACTTCTAAAGTATCCTAACACAATTGATTAGCCTTATTTCAATATTAAGCTATGTGATCATGCATCTAATTACATAAATGAACATAGCTTAGGAGAAGATCAAACATTACATAGTAAGCTTGATGCAAGATCCAATCTACTTCTCATTTGTTGAAATTATTGGAGAACCTCCAAGGTGTGCAATCTTGACTTCAAGATCCAACCTTGATTTCCAATGCTAGCAAGCTTCACTTCAAGATCTAATCTTGATTTCTCCTAAATGAAATATTTTAGAGACCTCACAAGCTTCTCTAAACACTTCTCTAACTTAGGCTAATCTCTCAAGAATTGCTTGTGTATAGCTTACTCAAGCTTTTGCTTATGCTTGTACTTGTAATTAAAACCTTCCTTAAGCTTGCTATTTATAGCAAAAATTAGGTAATTTTTAATTAATAAATGTTCTAGTCAACTTCTAAGTGGTTTTGATCCAATTTGTCTAAATATGTATAATTAGGTGTGACTAATCTCCATTGTCTCCCACTTTGATTTAATCCAATTAAATCAAGCCAATGATTTGGAAATGGATTAGTTAAATATTTTCCACTTTGATTTAATCCAATTAAATCAAGCCAAAAAAACATATTATTACATATTTATAATTACCATAATATCCTCAAACGGTAGAGATAATTATGATTTTACCATTAAGCCCTTGTGTAATTATTGAATTAATCCCAATAGGTCAAAGTAAATAATCAATGTTATCTGTAGGCACTGCATTTTTGCATATAAGTCCCGATGATGAGTCTCACATGGAGACACTACCTCTTTAAATTGTGGAAGTCGCGGGAAACGGACGTCGGAAGGGAAGAGTCAGACATTGACATATTGTTGGATTTAATTCGCTTGTTTAGCTTCGGGTTCGCTTGTTGGACCTCTGTTTTAAAACACAACCTTAGCCCAAATCCCCCACAATTCACACCACTCACGCCCATTACCCATGCAGCAGCCACTCACGCCATTAACCTTTATCTAGCCCCTAAACATGCCCAAACCACCCCTGAAGTCAGCCCCTGAACACGCCCGAATGCCCCTGAAGTCAGCCCCTGAACATGCCCAAACCATCCCCTGAACACGCCCGAATGCCCCTGAAGTCAGCCCCTAAACACGCACGAATGCCCCTGAAAACTGCCTCTGATACACGCCTAAGGAGTCCATTCACGCCCATCACCTTCCAAATTAGACAAAAACACATATTAAACACGTGCTAAAATCAAGACAAATCACATTCCCTAATTAAAAGATACAAATCAAATCTCATCAAACGCTTTCCTAATTCGATTAAATTACATACCTAAATAAAAAAAATCAAAAAAAATCAAATATATCATCTTCCTAATCAAATCAAATCATATCTAATCACTTCCCTAATTAAAAGATTTTTCCCTATCACACACTAATTAAAAATATATCCCATAATTGCACAAATCATTTCATTACAAGTGGCATAAATAAGGGACCATTCCGAACCCAACGGTTTGCGGTCTTCCTTTGCGAGGGGTGAGTGCGGCCTTAAATCATTTTCCCCGGTTCACACCAGGTGGCGACTCCATTATTCTCCGGTTTAGTTCTCCGTAGGCTATTCCGTACTCCCGACTAGGCCGCGAGCCTAGAACAACGTCGTCGATTTCTGTGTCCTACATTATCTAATAACACTTGATTATCTTAGATGATAATTATAATATCAAATATTATCTTTTATAAAAAATAATCGGCTACCCAAGTGCTCAACGAGTACACTTCATATTGGGACTCTCTAAGTTCAGACACGTTCGTCATATAAGTCTAGCTAATATGTACGCAATTCGGTCACCTCCGAATTAGCGAAGAACCCAAATGACCATTCTGAACTATATAAGTCGAGGTCATCACATATGTTTAAAAATCCCTTCGTCATAGGCTATCCGAGTTATTCTTAGGAAACATAGAATACACCGTCAAGTGTCCAAGGTGCACATCTCATGTCGATATGTCCATGATTCTTTACAACTGATGCGATGCACCCTAGGTGATCGGCTTTAGCCAAAGTCTTTAAGAATCGTGACTTTACTTACATGGATACCTAAACCCATTATGGTACACATACAGGTCGACAGATCATATCTTACTTCACACTTGATTACTGAGTGCATCAGTCCACACCCAACGAACATCTAGAGGTCAGACCATGAAAGGTTTCTGACATACATGGCATCAAAGTGTGGAGGATCTCATACAAAATCAATGCTATCATATAGTCAAAGGATTATATATGCTACTTGACTCGAGGAAATTCCTATTGACGATTGTGTGTACTTCCAATTATTAGGAATCACCTATGAGTCATTTAGTATTCGCTTTAACGAATACCCACATGTCTATATGAGTTTCTGACCGGCGTTGTCACACGCGTATAACGCAAGCGCATGTATCGTTCAAGTAGTATAAAAAGTATCGATCCCACGAGGACTTAATATCTAGCTATTAATTTTATGAGGCCAAATGATTACTAGTATCTAACAGATTGATTGATTGATTGGGTGGTGACTTTAAAATTAAAAATAAGTAAATAAAATTACAAAAAATGGATTAGGAAAATTCAAATTTATAAAACTATCCAGGGTTGTGAATTCTTCCAATATCTTTTAAAAGATGAAGTGGTTATTTCACGTTTGTGCAATATATTGGCTTATTAACCTGAAACACGAAAATATGTAAAAGCCTCTTCCGATGGTCAGTTACAAATACCCAGTGTAACCCAATTAACCATATTCCTATGTCAACCAAGTTATCTGAATTCATTAAGATTAAGTTCCAATTATGGTTACCCCCGCCGGACATGTATATTCATATCCTGTAAGGAAATCTATTAAAGGGTTATTTATTCTCAAGGAAGATCGTGAGTTATTAAGTGTAGGGTCTTAAACCTAAAATCCATTTTCCAAGTTCATTTTAAGTTTACCAGTTCAATCTTATTAATGTCCAGTTAACAAGAAGCATTAAGATTAATGCTCAATACATAAACCTTTATATTACCCAAACTGTAAAACAACCCATTATTAATCGGTGATATTGGAATTCATCACAACCCCAGATAAAAGGCTTAGCTACGACACATATCTAAGGCTAATAAAAGCTTAAATAAAATAAAAGACATAAAGTAAATGCTGGAAATTAAATAAAGTTAATGCTGGAAATTAAAAATGTAAAAGTACAATAAAAGAAAATGCTGAGGTTAGATGATCCACTTTTAATATTTCAAAATTAGAAATCTCCTTTATTCTCAATGTTTACCGATTAATTAACTAGACCATAAAGACAGTAATTTCATTTGTCTCAATTAAATCCAACATACCATATAGGCGGTAACAAGGTTATTACCTAAACCGACCATATAGGCGGAAACTACGTCTGAAATGAAAAACCGACCATAGAGGCAGTAAATAAGGTTATCACCTAAACCAGCCATATAGACGGTAACTAATTAATCCAAATTTTAATTAAGATAAGAGAGATTAATCTAATTCATTATATTAAAAGTCTTACCTTTTCACCCCAGCAGAATGAGATTACCTGCTCATGCTGTAAAAGAAAACACACAAAATTTTATTAATTAAATAAAAAGAAAATACAAGAAAACTTAAATAAATATACAAGACACTTTCCTTTAGGTTTTCATGGAGAAATTCCTCCAAAGAAAGCATGAAAAAATTACAAAGTTTAGCTTGATATTTATAGGAAAATCTAAAGGCTTCCACCAATTTCTCCACCAATTGCTCCACCAAACATGGCATCAAACATGGCATCAAACATGACACCAAACATGGCATCAAATATGGTCCCAAATTCTCCAACAAACATGCAAGCATGATTAGTGGAAGTTTGACAATTTTTATTTTTTTATTTTATTAATTTTATTTTATATTTTGAAAATGACTATAGTAATTATACAACATACACTAGATTATTCATCAATTTCGGCCTTCCATAATTCAGAATGCTAAAATATTTAAATCTTCAAAGTTGTAGATATTTGTGTCTTCTTTAATCTGGCATTTGAATCAGCTCAATCAGATATCGGATGAAAATGTGATGGCCAAAATACCAAACTTGCGCAAAACTGAAATTTAGGACTGCACTTCGTGACGCGTATAGTAAATTTCCGTTTTCGCCATTTTTTGCTCCGGATTTCATCATTTTAGCCCCGAGTTGATTCCATTAAGTCCCAATACTTTATTTATCTACAAAATACATCAAAACACATCAAAACATTCATCAAACCCGAGAAACTAAATAAAATATTAGGTAAAAGGGACAGTAAATATTGATATATTTTCTGCTCATCACACCCCCAAGCCTAACATTTTTCTAGTCCTCGAGCAAATCAACAAAATAAAATATAAGAAACAATTAAAAATAAACTAAGCCACTTTCGTAGGGATCACAGTTGCATTTAACGTATGCAACAAGCCTTTAAACCCCTAGGTGTCCCTAGTGGACGAGTTGTAGTCTCGTGAGGGTTTACAGCGACGATACCCACAAACGTCTTATAAACTAAAAAGATAGTAAAACTAATGCACACAAAAGTAAAAAGACAAGAGAAAAGAGAATAAAGAAGTTAGTGACTAAACATGTGAAACTTCTTATCCAAGTCAATAATTGTTTTCTTTCTTTCTAAATTACCGAATAAATGAATTCTCCGATTATTTTTACCATTCTCCATATGCACAGCCAATAAAATATTAATCAACTCATTTTGCCCACAATAGTCACAAGTGCAGTTGAAAAAAGAGTAATATTTTTGTCCTAAAGTTATATCAGAATTCACATATTTTTTTAAGCAATGAAATAATTTTTCTGATTTTTCTCTTGATTTTTGATTTTTTTTATTTATATACAATATCTTCCATCTATATAGCGAGCTTTGGGCCTGTGACTCCCAAACCAGTTGGCTTTAAGGCATTAGGTGTTAAGACACCCCTACAGACTTAATTACTCAGACTTCAGATATATATATATATATTTTGGCAACATCTTCGATCCATGTAACGAGCTTTGGGCCAGTGACTCCCAAACTAGTTGGTTTTAGGGCACTAGGTGTTAAGACACCCTTACAGACTTAATAACTCGGATCTCATACGTTTTTTTTTCTTTTTTTTTTCTTATCCCATCGCTTTTTTAGATGCTTCCTCCAATTAAACTAGAGCACTGAATATTACAAACTTGTCAATTACTTCTCATGTCCGTATGTTACCATGTATGTTGATAATACCTATCAACTGAGCATATGAAGATTCATTTTAGTCAGTTTTATGGAGAATTCACAAATTAAATAATTCAAAAGGAAATAAACAAAAATTAACTTGTTCCGAAATAGGTTTGAGATACGTATCAGGAGTGGAAACTCCTTACACAACTATCTCTCACCAATTTCACATGATTAATCAAATTAAAAACACAAAAACACAAAATATTTTTTTGATTTTTGTAAAAATTTTCAAATTTTTTTTTGTATTTTTCGAAAAAATTTAGACTAAAAATAACACAATAAAAACAAGATATGATTAACTATTCCCCTCCCTCAAACCTAAATGAGACATTTTCCCCAATGTCTTAAACAGTAGAAGAAGAGTTTAGAAAACAGTACCTGGTTAGCTGAAATTCTACATCTAAATGAAAAGTTAAAGGTTAAGATCCAGATTTATCCGACACCTTTTACCCTGATCATTATTGGACCAATTTATCTTTGAAATGATACGGTCAATTTGTGGTTCAAAGGCTAAGATTTGGTCAATTAAATCTGGGGCAGTTCTGGCAGTGAAAATTAGTTCTTTTACAGGTTTTGGCACGAACCCATTTCTCCGGGCATCATCAAGAAAGATACAGAGAAAATCATAAAATCCATTAACGTTGTACAGTCCAAGCATTTTCTGGTGTATGTTCAAGTTCGCCCAAGATAGCACTGTAATTAGTTCCTCTCCGTTTGATGATCTAATAAAATTCACCTCCGCCAAGGGTTTTAGGATGATTCCCAAGACTTGACTGTCTTCTTCCTGTACAACCTTTGAAATGATCCCCATAAGTCCAAGATTGCCACCTCTATATACCAAGTGCATATTCCTTGAAGCAATGACTCGACCCAATTCATGTGCTGCCGCTACGTATTCTGGTTTAACACCAACACTAGTACCACAAAACACATAGATGTTTCAACTTGTCTCCTTGAAGTGGCTTCCATTTTTATCTGGATGCCTTCAAAAATGCAATGATGAGTTGAATTTATAATACCTGAAAAAGGGTGAGTAAAAATAATAGCACTGGTACCTGTCAAATGACAATTATTAGTTAAACAGTAAAATAAATCGTGATAGTAAAAAAAGTATGGATCCTGTCAGAGAAAATAAAAGAAAATAACAAAACAAATCACAATTATTAGGAAAAGATAAAGAGATATAATATTTACAAGAAAAGTAGCGGCTTGATTGACATCTATGCGTCAGGGACAAGCTTCCCATCCAATTTTCTTATAAATTGGCAAACATGGTCTTTTTGAGTCAGATTCCCGAGACTTAACTGTTGTCTTTCTTTAAGGAATTGTGTATGTAATTTACGGATGGCTATATGAACATATCCACTGGGATGCGTCTCAAGAGTCGAAGATATATCATCTAAAGACTCCTTACTCAAGCCATCCCTAATGAATTTAATTTTATCTTCGCGATTATCAGACACCATTCCTAAAGAACGACAATGAGTATTGCAATTCCAGCGTGCACATTTGTAACAAACACCCATTTGCTTAGCTCTATGTTTATTTGCATAGGTAATTCTTCCAAAACCAGGCAAATAAGAATTACAAGAATCAGAATACTCACCTGCTAATCGGACCCGTGCTTTGATTACCCAACGAATGTCATTAGGAATACCTTTGATCATCAAAAGTCTCATTCGTTCAAAGCGAGTTTTGTAGACTTTCATCAGAGAGTTTTGAGGGAGAGAAGGAAATTACTTGTGAAGATTTGCGAGAGCTTCTTCCATCTTGAAATGACTTCACCTGCAAAAACTAACACATAAAATAAAACACACCAAATCACAATATATACACAAATTGCATGGGTTGCCTCCCAGCTAGCGCTAAGTTTAACATCGTCAGCTAGACATGACTGCCCGAACGTTAGGCTGGATCTGAAAGTGTGCCACTTTCTTTTTGTCGCTCAAATGATTCTCCCCAGTAGTGCTTGACACTCTGACTGTTAACCTTGAATGTGTTGTTGGACTTGGGGTTGTATATCTCAACAACTCCGTATGGTAACACCTGAGTAATCACAAATGGACCTGACCACTTTGATTTCAACTTTCCAGGGAAAATTTTTAACCGTGAATCGTATAACAACACCTGCTGCCCTGGTTCCAGTTGTCTGCGCACTATTTTTTTTATCATGCGATCTCTTGGTCTTTTTTTTTGTACAATCTAGCATTCTCATAAGCCTGTAGGCGAAATTCCTCCAATTCGTTGAGTTGGTGAAGTCTTTTCTCTCATGCAGCTTGTGGATCAAGATTCAACTTCTTCAGTGCCCAATACGCCTTGTGTTCAAGTTCAACTGGCAGATGGCACGCTTTCCCAAAAACCATTCGATATGGGGACATACCACTGGGTGTCTTGTAAGCTTTCCGGTAGGTCCATAACGCGTCATCTAGTTTTGTAGACCAATCCCTCATTGTTGATCCAACGGTTCTCTCTAAGATTCTTTTGATCTCCCTGTTTGAAACTTCAACTTGCCTATTTGACTGTGGATGGTAAGCAATGGCAACTTTATGAGTAACTCCGTATTTGGATAGGAGTGCATCAAGGTATTTGTTGCAGAAATGTGTACCACTATCACTGATAATTTCCCGGGGTGTTCCGAAGTGAGTAAAAATATTCTTTTTAAGGAATTTAATCACCACTTTTGAATCATTGGATGGCATTGCAATTACTTAAACCCATTTGGAGACGTAGTCTACTACAACCAGGATGTACATGTTTCCGAATGATGGAATAAAGGGCCCCATAAAATCAATCCCCCACACATCGAATATCTCGACTTCCAGAATATTCTGCAGAGGTCCTTCATTTCTTCTCGAAATATTTCCCATTCTCTGGCACCGGTCATATTAAAGAGCAAATAGATAAACATCTTTAAAAAGAGTGGGCTAGAATAAACCCGACTGAAGGACTTTGGCTGCTGTTTTGTTCCTGTTGAAGTGTCCGCCGTTTGGTGATGAATAACAATAGTGCAGAACACTGTTGACCTCATCCTGTGGAAAACACCGTCTCAGTAATTGATCAGCACATCGTTTGAACAGGTACGGCTCATCCCAGACATAATGCTTGACTTCTTTGAAGAACTTCTTTCGTTGCTGAGTCGTTCACTCCAACGGCCATTTTCTTGACACTATATAGTTGACATAGTCAGCATACCAAGGGACATCGTGTTGTTTCATGGAAAAAAGCTGTTCATTCTTGAGCCTCGATAAATGATCTGCCACTTGATTTTCTGTTTCTTTCCTGTCTTTGATCTCCACGTCAAATTCTTGCAGAAGAAGTATCCAACGGATCAATCTGGGTTTGGAATATTTTTTCACGATCATATATTTGATTGCTGAATGATCTGTGTAGACCACCACTTTGGGAACCAGTAGATAAGAGCGGAATTTATCAAAAGCGAACACAACTGCAAGCAACTCATTTTCAGTGGTTGTGTAGTTGAGTTGAGTTTCATTCAGGGTTCTGCTGGAGTAGTAAATGGTGTGGAAAATCTTTGCTTTGCGTTGTCCCAAAACTGTACCTACAGCAAAATCACTAGCATCACACATCACCTCAAATGGAAGGGTCCAGTCTGGTGCTACTATGATGGGAGCATAAACCATCTTTTGTTTTAGGATCTCAAAAGCTTCATGGCATTCTTTGGTGAATTTGAAAGGCACATCCTTCTCCAGAAGATTGCACAGAGGTTTAGCAATATTTGAATAGTATTTGATAAATCTCCTGTAAAAACCTGCATGTCCAAGAAAGCTCCGAATCCCTTTTACAGATGTTGGTGGAGGTAATTTTTCAATTATCTCGTCTTTGCTTTGTCTACCTCGATTCCCTTTTGTGAGATCCGATATCCAAGAACAATGCATTCATGCACCATAAAGTGACATTTCTCCCAATTGAGTACCAGATTGGTATCTTCGCATCTTTGTAACACATGTTCCAGATTTTGCAATCAATAGTCGAAAGAGTCTCCAAACACAGAGAAATCATCCATGAACACCTCCATACTTTTTTCCAGCATGTCTGAGAAGATGGACGTCATGCAACGTTGAAATGTGGCAGGAGCATTACACAATCCAAATGGCATCATGCGGAAAGAAAAAGTACCATACATACATGTAAATGTGGTTTTCTCCTGATCTTTTGGGGCGATGGCAATCTGATTATACCCCGAATATCTGTCCAGAAAGCAATAGTACTCAGGTCCCGCCAGTCTGTCTAGTATCTGATCAATGAATGGCAGCGAAAAATGGTATTTCCTTATTGCTTTGTTCAGCTTTCGGTAGTCCATGCATACTCTCCATCCAGTCACTGTTCTTATTGGAATCAGCTCGTTCTTTTCATTTGTGACTACAATAATTCCTCCTTTCTTCGGCACACACTGCATAAGACTCACCCAACTACTATCTGAGATTGATTAAATGATGCCAGCATCCAACCATTTGATGATTTCTTTCTTCACCACTTCCTTCATAATTGGATTCAGTCTCCGTTGATTTTCCACTGTGGGTTTGTACTCATCCTTCATCAGAATCTTGTGCATGCAAAATGATGGACTAATGCCTCGAATGTCTGCTATAGTCTAGCCAATGGCTCTCTTGTGTTCTCGTAACACTCTTACTAACTTTTCTTTCTGCTCCAATGTTAGCGAAGAAGAAATAATCACAGGTAATTCAGAAGAGTTTCCTAAGAAAGCATACATGAGATGGCTCGGAAGTAACTTCAGCTCCAACTGTGGTGGTTCTTCAATCGAAAGCTTGATTCGATCTTTCTTCGGCAGTTCCAGACTTTCCACTGGTGGTGTTGATTTGAATCGGAATGGCTTGTCAAGATAGTTGATACATTCCAGAATTTCAGAATCTATTTCATGTTGGTGATGCCAGCTTCAAGTTTGTCTGAGGGAATTGTATCAGTTTCCTGGATGATACTATCAACAACATCAATTTTGAAATATTCTTCATCATTTTCATCACTCGGGAATTTCATGGCTTTGAAAACATTGAAGGTAACTTCTTGATCCTGAACTTTCATGGTTAGTTCTCCTTTTTGTACATCAATAACAGTTCGACCTGTAGCCAAAAATGGTCTCTCAAGGATGATAGGCACATCTTTGTCTTCATCCATGTCAAGGATGATGAAATCTACTGGGAGAATGAGTTTATCATCTTTGACCAGCACATCTTCAACAACTCCTCTCAGAAATGCGAGCGTTCGATCATCAAGTTGCAGAGAAACTGAGGTGGGCATTGCTTCTCCAATTTACAGTTTCCTGTAAATAGAAAAAGGCATTAAATTAACACTTGCACCTAAATCACATAAAGCCTTACCGATATAATATTCTCAAATGGTGCATGGGACAGTGAAATTGCCAGGATCTTTCAAATTCAAGGGAAGTTTCATATGAATGATGGCGCTGCATTCTTCTGTCAATGCAAATGTCTCGTAATATCCCAATCTCCGTTTTCGTGAAAGAATATCTTTAATGAATTTGACATAGCTGGGCATTTCTTCCAATGCTTCTGAAAATGGGATGTTGATGTGCAGCTTTTTGAACACCTCCAGGAATCGAGCAAACTGCTTGTCCAATTTGTTTTTCTGAAGACGCTGAGGAAAAAGTGGAGGTGGAGTGAATTTTTCTTGATCTTTTTCCTTTGCTTCTTTTTCTTCCATCTGTGGAACTGTATCTCTTGGAACTTCTTCAATGGATGCCTTGATTCCAACATCTTTGTTGATTTCAGTACCGCTTTTCAAGGTAATGGCTTGACATTGCTCATTCCCTCGGTTCCTTGGATTTGGTTCTGTGTTGCTAGGAAGGTTTCCTGATGGTCTGTAACTCTGAGCATTGGCAAGTTGTCCAATTTGATGCTCCAGTGCTTTGATAGAAGCAGATTGGATTTGAAACATAGCATCATATGTTGCTTGTTGCTTTTTGAACATCTTTGCAATCCATTCTTTCATTTCCGGTTCTTTTTCAAACTCCCGGCCTTTGTTTTGTTGTTGGAATCCAGGTGGTGGATTTTTCTTTAGCCCTGAATTGTTGCTCAATGAAAAATTGGGATGATTCCTCCACCATGGGTTGTAGGTGTTGGAATATGGATTGTTCCCCTGCCTGTTGAAATTGTTGACACAATTCACCGTCTCTTCTTGTTGGTTTGGCTCTGGTGCTCCTCCATATGGTGAACCTGTGGCTCTGGCGATGTTTACAACTTGCGTGTTAAGTGTTTTCAGGCTTTTACACATCTGTTCCAAATTAGTATTCATTGCTGAGTTGGCTCCAACTTCATAAATTCTTGTAATTCTTTGGATCATGCTCATTTCTGTTGGCCATAAGGAATTGCCGTTAGCCATTTCTTCGATTAAGTCTCAGGCTTGATCTTCTATTTTTGCCATCAAAGCTCCTCCAGCAGCAGCATCAATTGTGGTTCGTATCAGTCAAGAAAATCCATTATAGAATGTTTGGACTTGAATCCATTTTGGAATCTCATGGTGAGGACATTTTCGGAGCAAATCTCTGTACCTTTCCCAAGCTTCGTAGAGAGTTTCCGAGTCATGTTGTACAAAGGATGTGATGTCATTCCTCAGTTTTGCTATTCTGGCTGGTGGAAAATACTTTGCAAGGAATTTGGTGGCTAAAGTGTTCCAAGTTATGATAGAACCTGCTGGTAGTGAATGTAGCCAAGCTTTTGCTCTGTCTTTCAAGGAATATAGGAAAACACGCAGTCTCATTGCTTCTTCAGCTCCTCAGTTGTAATTGAAAGTGCCAACTTCCAGGAAGTTGCTGATGTGGGCATTAGGATCTTCAGTTGCATTCCCCCCAAACTGAACTGACTTCTGAATCATCTGAATGCATGTTTTGATGTCACACGCATTTGCTGGTAAGGGAGGAAGTACAATACAGGAAATGAGGCCATCAACCACCAGAATGGTTCTGTCTCGAATGAGAATTGGTGGTGCAACCTCCAAAGGTTCAGGTTCCATGTTGATGGTTGCTTCTTGGCCTTCTCGCCTTTCCCTTCTCAATTGTCTGATAGTTCTTTCAATCTCTGGGTTAAGCGGTCGGATTTCAAAGCTTCTGGTTCGTCTTATGTAGCGTATGAGAACCTGAAACACAAGAAAAAAAAATAAGTAAAAAGAAATTAGATACAAGTAAAAGTATCTAACCCCAAAATTAATAGTGAAAGATAAATAAGTCCCTGGCAACGGCGCCAAAAACTTGACCGGCGTTGTCACACGCGTATAACGCAAGCACACATATCGTTCAAGTAGTATAAAAAATATCGATCCCACGAGGACTTAATACCTAGCTATTAATTTTATGAGGCCAAATGTTTACTAGTATCTAACCGATTGATTGATTGAGTGGTGACTTTAAACTTAAAAACAAGTAAATAAAATTGCGAAAATAGGTTTAGGAAAATTCAAATTTATAAAACTATCCAGGGTTGTGAATTCTTCCAATATCTTCTAAAAGATGAAGTGGTTATTTCACGTTTGTGCAATATATTGGTTTATTAACCTGAAACACGAAAATATGTAAAAGCCTCTTCCGATGGTTAGATACAAATTCTCAGTGTAACCCAATTAATCATATTCATATGTCAACCAAGTTACCTGAATTCTTTAAGATTAAGTTCCAAGTATGGTTACCCCCGACCGACAGGTATATTCCTATCCTATAAGGAAATCTATTAAAGGGTTATCTATCCTCAAGGAAGATCGTGAGTTATTAAGTCTAGGGTCTTAAACCTAAAATCCCTTTTCCAAGTTCATTTTAAGTTTACCAGTTCAATCTCATTAATGGCCAGTTAACAAGAAGCATTAAGACTAAGGCTCAATACATAAACTTTTATATTATCCAAACTGTAAAACAACCCCTTATTAACCGGTGATATTGGAATTCATCACAACCCCATATAACAGGCTTAGCTACGACACATATTTAAGGCTAATAAAAGCTTAAATAAAATAAAAGACAAAGTAAATGCTGGAAATTAAAAATGTAAAAGTACAATAAAAGAAAATGCTGGGGGTTAGAGGATCCACTTTTAATATTTCAAAATTAGAAATCTCCCATATTCTCAATGTTTACCGATTAATTAACCAGACCACAAAGGCGGTAATTTCATTTGTCTCAATTAAATCCAACCGACCATATAGGCGGTAACAGGGTTATTACCTAAACCGACCATATAGGCGGAAACTACGTCTGAAATGAAAAATCGACCATATAGGCGGTAAATAAGGTTGTTAACTAAACCGGTCATATAAGCGGTAACTAATTAATCCAAATTTTAATTAAAATAAGGGAGATTAATTTAATTCATTATATTAAAAGTCTAACATTTTCACCCCAGCAGAATGAGATTACCTGCTCATGTTGTAAAATAAAACACACAAAATTTTATTAATTAAATAAAAAGAAAATACAAGAAAACTTAAATAAATATACAAGACACTTTCCTTTAGGTTTTCATGGAGAAATTCCTCCAAAGAAAGCATGAAAAAATTACAAAATTTAGCTTGGTATTTATAGGAAAATCTAAAGGCTTCCACCATTTTCTCCACCAATTACTCCACGAAACATGGCACCAAATATGGCATCAAACATGGCACCAAACATGGCATCAAACGTGGCACCAAATTCTCCACCAAACATGCAAGCATGTTTGGTGGAAGTTTGACAATTTTTACTTTTATTTTATTTTATTAATTTTATTTTATATTTTGAAAATGACTATAGTAATTACACAAAATACACTAGATTATTCATCAATTTCGGCCTTCCATACTTCAGAATTCGAAAATATTTAAATCTTCAAAGTTATAGATCTTTCTGTCATCTTTAATCTGACACTTGAATCAGCTCAATTGGGTATCGGATGAAAAAGTTATGGCCAAAATACCAAACTTGCGCAAAATTAGAATTTAGGACTACACTTCGTGACACGTATAGTAAATTTATGTTTTCGCTATTTTTTGCTCTGAATTTTATCGTTTTAGCCCCGAGTTGATTCCATTAAGTCCCAATACTTTATTTATCTACAAAATACATCAAAACACATCAAAACGTTCAGCAAACCCGAGAAACTAAACAAAATATTAGGTAAAATGAGCGGTAAATATTGATATATTTTCCGCTCATCAGTTTCCAAAACTCATGGTACATCAGGTTAAACTATTGGAACAACAATTCCAATATACGACATATGCTAGTCTTCCAGGTTATAGGAATTCGACCGTATTCCAAAACCAACGACTATAAATATTTACTTTAAGAATAGTTTATAACTAGTGTCAAGACTATTCTAAGGTCGATGTCATTCTTAGCATATCTATACATCAATCCAATACGCATAATCACAATACCATTATAAGGTATGAAATGAAAAAATGTAGTTATTTTATTAATAAATAATAAAATGTCAAATCGGATTGACACTCTAACTCCATCAAACTCACACTTGCTTAATGCCAATCTGGATGGTACCGTAGTCTCATCTTCTCCACATGTTTATTGAATAACTTAGGAGGTAAAGCCTTTGTAAGCGGGTCTGCTATGTTGTCTTGTCCTTGAACCTTCAAGACCACTATGTCTTTTCGTTCAATGATCTCTCTAATTACGCGGTATTTCCTTTCCACATGCTTAGACTTGGATTACGCCCTCGGCTCATTAGCCTGCGTGATGGCTCCGTTATTATCACAGTATAATCGGATCGAATCCAAAATACTAGGCACAATGCCAAGTTTTGTGATAAAATTTCTAATCCAAACAGCTTCTTTAGCAGCTTCTGAAGCTGCTATAAATTCCACCTCAGTGGTGGAATCAGCTGTTGAGCCTTGCTTTGAACATCGCCAACTAACACCACCACCGTTAAGGGTAAATATGTATCATGATGTAGATTTTATATCATCTGGATCTCCCTGGAAGTCAGAGTCTGTATAACCCTTAACTTGTAGTTCATCTTCTCCATATATCAGGTACCTTTAAGATATTTTAGGATATGTTTCACGACTGTCCAATGATCATTACCTGGATCAGATTGATATCGGCTGGTCACACTGACTCCGAAACTGATGTCAAGTCTAATACATAACATTTCATACATTATGCTTCCAATGCAAGAAGCATATGACAAGTTAGACATCATAATTCTCTCTTCCTCAGTTTGAGGTGCCATTTTCTTTGAAAGATGTATGTCGTATCAGAAAGGTACATTTGACACCTTGCAGTTGGTAAAACCGTACCTTTATAACATCTTATCTATGTACGTCGATTGTGACAACCCTATAAGCTTCCTAACTCTATCTCGGTAGAGCCTTATACTAAGTATATAAGAAGCTTCACCCATATCTTTAATGGAGAAGTTCTTGCAAAGGTAGGCTTTCACACTTTGCATCATCCATATATCATTTTCCATGATAATGATGTCATCTACATACAAGACTAGAAAAACTATCATCCCCCTACTCACTTTCTTATAAACACATGGTTCTTCATCGTTCTTGATGAATCTAGATAATCTAATTATCTCATCAAAACGACGATTCCAGCTTCGAGATGTCTGTTTAAGTCCATAAATAGACTTTTGGAGCTTATAAACCAAGTTTGTGTTGGGTTTCTAAAGTCAAACCAAGATCATTTCAAGCATAAAATAATGTGAATACGCAAAGAAGTATAGCGGAATTATACTTACAAAGATCGGTTGTAGGATGTGTAGAGTTCAAAATTTTTGCTCTCTTTGAAGTTGTTCCAAGCTCCTCCAAGTTGTGTATCAAGCTCCAAGCTTTAACTTTTTGAATTCCAAACTCAAGGGATGTTTCCCTATCACCTTTGTATGAATCCTTGTAAGTGCTAGCTCTTGAAAATTTTGCAACAAAATTTCCAATTTTACCTTTGTAACTCACGGCAATGTGAAGAAAAGGAAGATGAGAGAATTCGGTTTGGGAGAGAGAGCGAGAGAAAGTGTGATGTGTTGACTTGTTTTTGATTTCTAAAAACTAAAAACCATATACCAAAACCAAGTTTAGCTAAATGTCTTTCATCTCACCAACTTGTGTGTTAAACAAGTTATCAACCACCCACCAAATTCCATAAACAAAAAGTTGATTAAAGTGACTAGGTGATGTGACTTGTGACGTGACTTGTGGGCCCCACTTGATTCAAAATCCGAGTGGGCCCGCAAACACATTTCGGGCTCGGGTTCGTTAATTTCAAATTAACGAATTTTCTGTTGCGATATAATTAAATCAAATTTAATTAAATAATTATGCCTAGCAAAATTACTATTAAAGTTGCTCGCGAATTAATTCTAAATTAATTCGTTCGCCCGAATTAAAATCCAATTTTAATTCCGTTATGAAATCTAATTTCATATAATATATCGAATATATTATTTAATCGATTAATTCCGAATTAATCGTTCTCTCTCTTTTATTTGAATTTTATCCCAGATAAATTCTCGCCGTAATTAATCCTAGATTAATTTTCTCTTTCTTCTAATTAATCCCAGATTAATTATGTTCGAGTCATACGTCATCGGTGAATCTTCGGGAAGCAACCCATGAGATCCCTGTATATGTTGGTAGTAAATCCAATCGTCGGACTATCCGAACATGTGCGTACCTCGTACCACGTTTTTACCGATTTACGAGACATGGTTGGCTTCTAGCAAAGCGTCGTGCCTACCCAATTCTCCAGAAATATTCTTTAAGGAATATATAATCTATAACAGGCGTAGGATACGTAGTATTGAGTATTACGATCCAGTATCGGATGTCACATGCAAGGCATGAGGCTGGAATAGTGTCTGCCCCGTACGAAGCATATATCGGATCACAAGAAACTAGTCTCTATAATCGGATAATCATGACCTTGTTATATTATCCCGATAGTTGCAACATAATAGAGAACCAATTATGTATCCCCGCGTGATCATCATCTCCATATGACTGAAGTGATACTTTTATCTTGACATCACACCCAATACACTACGATTCTCAATAAACCCAGAAGAGGCGTACACAGAACCTGTTAAAGTCCCGGACGATCAAAACCAAAGCGTATTGATTGTCGCAAGTACTAGCGATGCAAGTCTCAGGTTAAGACCAAATACACCTACCCTGAAGCGGATTCCCATAGACACATAGCATACTACCAATGGGATTCCGCGGGGTCTATCCAGAGCGAAGCTGTTTCCGTACCATCGGTAAACACAATCTCCTATTACACTTGCATAAGTATCAAATACTTAAATATATGAGAACTATGTTGTTACGCTTCCATAACACGCACAAGTTCAATATTAGTCTATTCTGCATTATAAATGTCCAGTCTCGATAATACTACAACTAGGGATATTTAATGATTAAACCTTTGTGGATTGATATTGTCTCATATCTTATAATCCATAACTAATCATAAGGACTTTTATCATTTATATATACAAGTAATCTAATTACAAAATGATAAAATGAAATTTCCACTTGGCCTATAGCCAGTCACTCAAGCGTATAAAACCTGAACTATGTACATGTCGCTCAAAATTTTGCTGAGGAATAACTTTCGTCAGCTGATCTGCAATGTTGTCCTCTGATGCGACCTTCTCGATCTTCACATCGCCACGATGTATGATCTCACAAATCAGATGGAAATGTCGAAGAACATGCTTAGATCATTGATGAGACCGCAGTTCCTTAGCCTGCGCTATAGCCCCGTTATTGTCACAATACAATGGAACGGGCTCAGCTTCTAACGGAACTACTCCTAATCCAATTAGGAAATTACGGATCCAAACTGCCTCTTTTACTGCTTCAGTTGCAGCAATATACTTCGCTTCTGTTGTTGAATAGGCAATAGTCTCTTGCTTGGAAGATTTCCAGCTTACTGCTCCGTTGTTCAAACAAAATATGTACCCAGATTGCGACTTACAGTCGTCTTTATCGGTTTGGAAACTTGCATCGGTATACCCAGTTACCTCAAGTTCTCCATCTCCATTGATTAATAAAGCATCCTTTGTTCCTCTAAGATACTTAAGGATGTTCTTAACCGCCATCCAGTGACCATCACCTGGATCAGCCTGATAGCGACTACACATGCTCAAAGCATACGAGACATCAGGTCACGTACATATCATGGCATACATGATCGATCCGACTGCCGAGGCGAACGAGATCCGACTCATGTTGTTTCTCTCATCTTGAGTTTTAGGACACATGTCCTTAGATAGAGTGACATCATGTGACACTGGCAACAGTCCCCTCTTAGACTGTTCCATGTTGAATCTCTTCAACACTTTGTCAATATATGTGCTCTGGGAGAGTCCAAACAGCTTTCTAGATCTATCATGATAGATCTTTATTCCTAGAATAAAGGCTGCTTCTTCCAGATCATTCATGGAGAATTTTAATGAAAGCCAAGCTTTCACCGATTGTAGCATGGGAATGTCATTGCCAATAAGCAATACATCATCGACATAAAGGACAATGAATGTCAGTGCTCTCCCACTAACCTTCTTATATACACACGGATCATCCTCATTTTGAACGAAATCATATTCTTTTATGATCTCATCAAAATGTTGGTTCCAAGAACGCGATGCTTGCTTCAATCCATAAATGGATCGATTTAACTTGCAAACCTTGTCTGCATGTTTAGGTACGACAAAACCGTCAGACTGTTGCATATAAACATCCTCCAAAAGGTTTCCGTTAAGGAAAGCGGTTTTGACGTCCATCTACCATATCACGTAATCAAAATATGCAGCAATAGCAAGCACAATCCGAATGGATTTAATCATGGCAACAAGTGAAAAAGTTTCGCCGTAATCGGCACCATGTCGTTGATGATACCCCTTCGCTACAAGCCTAGCTTTGTACGTTTGTATGTTGCCATCCATGTCGGTCTTCCTCTTGAAGACCCATTTGCAACCAATAGGCTTTACGCCTTCTGGTGCATCAACCAGTGTCCAAACTTGGTTGGTGTACATGGAATCCATTTTGGACTTCATGGAATCTTGCCATAAACCGGAGTCGATACCTTGTATCGCTTTCTCATACGTAGCCGGTTCGTCTTCCTCAATAAGATTAATATCTACATGAGGTGAGATCAGAAACCCATACCCTCAGGTTGTTTTATGACTCTCTCCGACCTACGCGGTTCTTGTGTATTCGAAGATTGTGGTACAGTCTCATCCCTGATGAACTGTTCATGTTCCGTTAAGGATTCTGTGCCAGGAACAATATCACTTCGATTTTCATCGAGTTCTACTTTCCTCCCACTAACCACTGCATTTAGGAAATCCTTCTCAAGGAAAACCGCATGTAGAGCAACAAATACTTTGTTCACTTGTGGGTGATAGAAGTAATATCCTTTGGTTTCCCTAGGATATCCTACAAATAGACATTTATCGATTTGGGTTCTAGTTTGGTACCTTCCAAACATTTGACGTATGCCCAGCAACCCCAAATCTTCAGGAATGAGAAACCCGGTTTCTTTCCTGTCCATATCTCATACGGAGTCTGTTGAACAGACTTTGACGGAACCTTATTCAAAATAAGTATTGAATTGTTCAATACATATCCCCATAAGGAAATAGGTAGCTCTGTGCGACTCATCATCGACCTTACCATGTCCAAAAAAGTTTGATTTATTCGTTCGGACACACCGTTCAATTGCGGTGTTCCGGGAGGAGTCCACTATGAAAGAATACCATACTCTTTCAAGTAATCAAGAAACTCATTGCTCAAGTATTCTCCACCACGGTCCGACAGTAATGTTTTAATACTTTTGCCGATCTGTTTTTCAACTTCGTGTTGAAATTCTTTGAATTTCTCAAAGGTTTCCGACTTGTGTCTCATAAGATACACATAACCATAAGCGATGCATCATCCGTAAAGGTTACGAAGTATTCATATCCACCTCTAGCCTGGCTAGACATGGGCCCACATACGTCACTATGAACAAGGGCTAACAGTTTGGTGGCACGTGCACCTTTACCGCTAAAAGGTGTTTTATGCATTTTGCCTAATAAACAAGATTCGCAGACGTCATATGAATTTGGATCAAATCCGTCCAAGTGCCCACTCTTCAAAAGTGTGGATATGCGAGTCTTGTTGATGTGTCCCAGACGACAATGACACATATAAGTTTCATCTTTGTTACTTAGTTTAAGCCTTTTGTTTGTTACATTATATGTTTGAGATTGACTTATATTCAAAATATAAAGACCATTATACACATCAGCACTGCATATCTCCATATCATTTTTATATATAAAACACCCAGTGTTTCTAAAAACAAAAGTATAGCCACATTGGGCCAATAAAGATACATATATAATATTCCTAGTCAAACTAGGTACATAATAACAGTCTGAAAGATTAAGTACATGCCCCGAGGGCAGTTCCAAAATATAAGTCCCAACGGCCAAAACGGCGACTCGAGTCCCATTTCCAACGCGGAGGTCAATCTCTCATGAGGCCAGTCTCCTGCTAATCCGCAGATCCTGCACATCAGTACATATATGAGTACCACAATCAGAATAAAAAATCCAATTTTTAAAACTAGAAGTAGACATGTTTATTTCTATAACAAACATACATGAAGCCGGTGCCTTGCCCGCTTTGATTTCCTTCATGTGAGCCTTGTACTCACGGCAGTCACGCTTCCAGTGATCCCTTTTTCCACACTGCAGACATACATATTGGGATTTGTTCTTGGCCTTCCCAGAGGACTTTGACGATTTGGCCATGCCCTTCTTTTTCTTCTTCTTCTTTATACCTCCAGTTGCCTTCGGCCAAGCCTTGGGAGACTGAGATGTTGAAGCGAAGTGCGCCTCGCTCTTTTTGCCCTTCATCATCATCTCTTTTTCTGCTTCACGCAGCATTGCCATCAGCTCTCCAAGTGTATGGTCTTGGTTCATCATATTGTAGTTCATGATGAACCCGCTCCAACTGTCAGGAAGAGACTACAAGATCAAATCTATAGAAGTCCCAGCCTCAAAGGTTATGCCTAGCTGACCCAACTGTTCAATGTCAACAATCATCTGTGACACATGGTTCTCAACAGATGTACCCTCTGACATTCATGAGCGAAAGAGCTTCTTCTGCAATTCATACATTTGCGATCTAAGGTTAGATCGATGAAAGTCCTTCAATTTTTCCATCATAGTATAGGGATCCAATCCTTTGTTTTGGCGATGAAATTGAGGGGTCATCGCAGCGAGCATGACGGACTGAGCAGTTAAGTTGTCATTGCTATGAGTCTTCCAAAGCTCAAGCTCAAACGGCTACTCATTTCCGGGCTTAGGCCCGATGGGTATCTCTATCGTATAGAGCATCCTCTCAGCCCCCAGGATAATCCTGAGGTTCATATCCCAATCAGGAAAGTTCGCGCCATTAAAGACATTTTCGCCCATGATAATGTCTCTAACTCTGATCTTTACAGTCATCTTAATTGCAATAGTCAAACTATTCAATTAATGATATTTAGGTACAATCCAATTGTTACAAGAAAAATAATAAAATATTAGTCCAACTAATAAATATTTAATTGATGAAATAATTTGAAAGCGCGTAATGCCAAGTATTTGAACAAAATTGAAAATTCAATACTAGCCTCCCACTATTTTTCGGCGAGCCTCTAACCCTCTGTTGAGTACTCGGGAAACCTAGTTTCGTAGTGGGCTAGGATCCTGTTAAATAACACACAACTTTGACTTTGGCCAACAAGCTGTATGATATTTAACTAAGTAGATCTCTAAGATCAATTGGATCTCATCCAATTCCTAGATCCGGTAGGTGGACCTCCAAGTCCGAAACATATATACAATATATATGCCAATATATGCCAATATATTTTCCTAACATTTTTCCTCTAAATCAACTAAGCCTTGGCTTTGGCTCAACAAGCTTAATGATTCCAGTTAAGGGGGACCCATTGACCTTGGAAAGCTTCGTAATCGATGTCGATGAACAAGAAGTGATATTGACTTTGGCCAACAAATCATAACTTGGGCAAGACATACGATATGGAACAAAGCCTTCATGATTCAAATACATCCGCGATGGACAAAGGTCTTGACTTTGGCCAACAAACCAGTGCTAATCTTGGATCTTGAGAATGAATCATTCAATGGAAGGAAAACGCTTAATATTTGTTGAGGGTTTTTCGCGTAATTGTCAACCAATTGATTATCTTTGATTAGGTCTCATCATACACCCTTAAGCATGCATTCTAAAAGCATAATAAGGCGCGGTAAATAAATTAATAATGATATGCGGATGGATATCTCACAAATTATTCCTAGAACAAATCAATTCCTTTCCTCTCCCCGGCTAGCACTATTCTAACTTCTACCCAATTACATAATACATCAAGGAAACCTAATTACATTGAGGGGAATTGGTGAGAAGAGAATTACAAAGAACCGAGAGATAAAGACTGGACACGCAGGTCCAATTTAATAAATTCTAAATTTATTACAATAATTTCCAAAATTGCCCTCACCCATCTAATATCTATCTTATATACATTATTCATACAACACATCCATGTATTCACACAAAGCATGTTATTCAATCAATCTAATCCAATTAATTAATCTTTGAATAAAGTGATCATCCAATGTTCAAACAACGATTTGATTTGCGCGAGTCCAACTCGTTTAAGAATAAGTACTCAAAGTACGAATTCTTGAATTATATCGAACTACAATTTTAAATCCAATTTATTTTGTATTCAATACTAATTCTTTATTTAATTCCAAATTAAATAATTAAACTTTTAATGCGCCTTTACGACTTAGATTCTAAATCTAATCTTATTGGTCTCAAAGCCCAATTAACATCCAATGTCAATTTAATTAAAGTCCAATGGGCTTTCAATTAATTTATTAAGGCATGGACTTTGGCAACCAAAGCCCAATAAGGAATCACCATCTGCCACAAAATTAATTTTGGCCCATTAGGCCCAATTAATTATTTAAAGGCCCATTTATTATATTTGGATTTAATGGAATGGTTTTAGGCCCAATTTGGATCCAATCCAATTGTCCTAAACCAACTTGGCCCAACCAAGCCCATTAGGCCCAAATACAACAATTTTAGCCCAATTCCAAATTAAGCCTAACTAATTAAAATCTAATATTCCAAATATCATGATTTAATTAATTAAAGTGTATAGTCATAATTAATTATTCAAATCAACATTTCCAAAATACCAATTTACATAATTAATCATGCTTTATTATATTCAATACATGTCCAACATTATTGAAACAAAATCAACTCATTTACATGCTCTTATGGTCACGGAAATTAAAGGATCTTTATATCCGATTTTGATTTCAATCCAGTTAAATCACAAATCAATATATCCAAGCATTTTAAGCACATCCAATGGTTTAAAAAACAAAAAATCACCATGACCTAGGGTTCTACAACATTCGGCCAAGCTAATGTTTTTGGGGAAAATTAATTCAATTAATTTTTCATCAAATTGATCATGCATAACACTTAGTTATCATTATGTAAGCATACTCAAACAAAGAATTTGATCAAATCATGCTCAAATCAAAAATACCTAAATTTTAGATTAAGAACCATAATTCAATTTCATGCTCAAAATAGGCTCTGATACCATTGTTGGGTTTCTAAGGTCAAACCAAGATCATTTCAAGCATAAAATAATGTGAATACGCAAAGAAGTATACCAGAATTATACTTACAAAGATCGGTTGTATGATGTGTAGAGTTCAAAAATTTTGCTCTCTTTGAAGTTGTTCCAAGCTCCTCCAAGCTTTAACTTTTTGAATTCCAAACTCAATGGATGTTTCCCTGTCACCTTTGTATGAATCCTTGTAAGTGCTAGCTCTTGAAAATTTTGCAACAAAATTTCCAATTTTACCTTTGTAACTCAGGGCAATGTGAAGAAAAGGAAGATGAGAGAATTCAGTTTGGGAGAGAGAGAGACGAAGTGTGATGTGTTGACTTGTTTTTGATTTCTAAAAACTAAAAACCATATACCAAAACCAAGTTTAGGTAAATGTCTTTCATCTCACCAACTTGTGTGTTAAACAAGTTATCAACCACCCAACAAATTCCATCAACAAAAAGTTAATTAAAGTGACTAGGTGATGTGACTTGTGATGTGACTTGTGGGCCCCACTTGATTCAAAATCCGAGTGGGCCGGATTAATTCTAAATTAATTCGTTCGCCCGAATTAAAATCCAATTTTAATTCCGTTATGAAATCTAATTTCATATAATATATCGAATATATTATTTAATCGATTAATTCCGAATTAATCGTTCTCTCTCTTTTATTTGAATTTTATCCCAGATAAATTCTCGCCGTAATTAATCATAGATTAATTTTCTCTCTCTTCTAATTAATCCCAGATTAATTATGTTCGAGTCATACGTCATCGGTGAATCTTCGGGAAGCGACCCATGAGATCTCTGGATATGTTGGCAGTAAATCCGGTCGTCGGACTATCCGAACACGTGCGTATCTCATACCATGTTTTTACTGATTTACGAGACATGATTGACTTCAAGCAAAGCGCTGTGCCTACCCAATTCTCCAGAAATATTCTTTAAGGAATATATAATCTATAAAAGGCGTAGTATATATGTAGTATTGCGTATTACGATCCAGTATCTGATGTCACATGCAAGGTCTGGGGCTGGAATAGTGTCTGCCCCGTACGAAGCATATATCGGATCACAAGCAACTAGTCTCTATAATCGGATAATCATGATCTTGTCATATTATCCCGATAGTTGCAACATAATAGAGAACCAATTATGTATCATTGCGTGATCATCATCTCCATATGACTGAAGTGATACTTCTATCTTGACATCACACCCAATACACTACGATTCTCAATAAACCCAGAAGAGGCATACACAGAACCTGTTAAAGTCCCGGACGACCAAAACCAAAGCGTATTGATTGTCGTAAGTACTAGGGATGCAAGTCTCAGGTTAAGACCAAATACACCTACCCTGAAGTGGATTCCCATAGACACATAGTTATACTACCAATGGGATTTCGCAAGTTCTATCCAGAGAAAAATTGTTTCCGTACCATCGGTAAACACAACCTCCTATTACACTTGCATAAGTATCCAATACTTAAATATATGAGAACAATGCTGTTACGCTTCCATAACACGCACAAGTGCAATATTAGTCTATTCTGCATTATCAATGTCCAGTCTCAATAATACTACGACTATGGATATTTAATGATTAAACCTTTGTGGATTGATATTGTCTCATATCTTATAATCCATAACTAATCATAAGGACTTTTATCATTTATATATACAAGTAATCTAATTAAAAAATGATAAAATGCAATTTCCATTGTCACATAGTTAATTTATACAAAAACCACAATGTCTTTTACAAATAGTGACGCTATGGGTCATAATTATCCAACAGTTTGAAGTCTCACTGGATACGAAACCCTCTGGTTGTTCCATATAGATATCCTCTTCAAGGAATCCATTTAGGAAAGCGGTTTTCACATCCATCTGTCATATCTCATAGTCATGATATGTAGCAACAACTAAAAGAATCCTAATGGATTTTAGCATGGCTACTGGTGAAAATTTTTCCTCATAGTCAATCACAGGACATTGAGTGTAACCTTTCGCTACCAGTCGGGCCTTAAAGGTTTCCACCTTTCCATCATACCCGCTATTCCTTTTGTAAACCCATTTACAACCAATATGTTTAACTCATTCAGGAAGTTCAAATAAGTCCCAGACTTGATTGACATGCATTGAATCCATTTCGGATTTCATGGCATCCTGCCATTTTCCCGAATCGATATCCAATATCGCTTATTTATACGTAGTCGGATCTGTTTCCTCTAAGAGGAGAACATCAAGGCTCATATCTGATGTTAAAAACAGTCTTTCATGAGGTCTTGATATTCTATTCAACTTACGTAGAACCTGTGTTGTAGATCCTTCACCTAGTTGGATCTCTGGTTCTATCTCAGGTTCTTTAATGTTGGGATCAAACTTATCAAGTTTAATATCTCTACAATTCCCACTTTCTCTTAAAAATTTCTTTGCAAGAAAAGTTACAAAACGAACAACAAATAAATTTCGTTGCTCAGAATCGTAGAATTGATATCCCATGGAATTATCAGGATATCCAACAAACCTACATTTATACTTCTGGGTGTTAGTTTATCCCGCTGCGTAATTCTAACGTATGTAGGACAATCCCAAATCTTTAAATTCCTAAGAATTGGATTTCTATCGAACCATATCTGATAGGGGGTCGTAGAAACAACTTTAGATGGAACCCTATTAAGTATGTAGGCAACAATTTATAAAGCGTAATCCCAAAGGTAATAAGGAAGATATGTATAGCTCATCAATGATCGCATTATATCTATTAAAGTATGATTTCTTCGTTCAGACATACCATTGTGTTGTGGTGTTCCTGGTGGGATATATTGGGCAAGAATTCCATTCTCCCTTAAATAATTTCTGAATTCTTCATTCATGTATTCACCGCCTCGATCTGATCTAAGGCATTTGATGAATTTACTGGTTTATTTTTCTACTTCATTTCGGAATATTTTGAACTTGTCAAATGTTTCCAATTTATGTTTCATCAGATAAACATATCCATATCTAGACTTTTCATCTGTGAAAGTCACATTGTATGTGGAACCATCATGAACGGCATGATTTAATGGACCACACACATCGTTGTGTATTAGCTCCCGTAAATCTCCAGCACGGTGTCCAACACCTTGAAATGGGGCTTTTGTTATCTTTCATTGGATACATGACTCACAAATCAGATAATGATCTAAGGTAAGATTTTCAATCAAACTATTCTTTACCAATTTGGACAGACGTCTAACACCTATGTGGCCCAATCTCATATTCCATAATTCAGTATTATTTAATTCAGAATTTCTACTTGTATTTTTCTCAATATTAAAGACATCTCTACATATTTCCAAAACATAATAACCATTTGATAATAAACATTCACATTTCAATAAATTATCTTTATCATATAAACATAAAGTTTCATCCTCAATATTTATTTTATATCCATCTTTATCGAATATTGGCAGTGATATTATTTGTCTGATAATTGAGGGAATATAATAATAGTCATGAAAATCTAATTTACATCCATTTGGGAGATCTACAACAATTGTTCCTATGGTCTTGCATCCATTGTCTCGCCATTGCCAACTTTAAGCTGGATCTCCCATTTATTCAACCTTCTTTTAACCCTCATTTCCTGCAGGGAATTGCAAATATGTGAAGGACTGCCATTGTTTAATATATTAGTGTCCTATACATGCCCAAGGTCTCTAAACAATGATTTGTGTGTGAATTTATCAAGTAAAGTTTGTAGAATAACTTACATTGATCGGATGAGAATTTTCAAAAATCTCTTTGGATGTAGAAGCTCCAAGCATTGTGTTGAGTTCAAAACACTTGGGTGAGTTTCCCTATCACCTTTCTTTAACTCTCAAAGTGCTAGATTTGATCAATTTTGAAACAAAAATTTTCTCTCCAAGAGTAAGGAAGAATCGGCCAAGCATGAAGGAAAGAGAGAATGAATAGTTCACTTTCAAAAATTGTGTGTTATGTTGACTTCCAAAGTTCAATAAATATTGCCAACCACTTCCATCATCTTTTGAAAAGTTTATGTAAGTTAAAGTGGGTCCCACCATTTTAAATTCCAAATTTAGTTGGCTTACACAACACACTTTGGGCCCAGATTCGTTTAATCAGATTAAATAAATTTTCCATCGTGACGTAATTAAATAATAATGCCCAACAAAATTATTACGAAAGTCACTTACGAATTAATTCGTTCGCCCGAATTAAAATCCAATTTTAATTCCGCATTGAAATCCGATTTCAATTAATATATTCAATATATTATTTAATCGATTAATTCCAAATTAATCATGTTCTCTCTTCTAGACGAATTTAATCCCAGATAAATTCTTGCCGCAATTAATCCCAGATTAATTTTCTCTCTCATAATTAATCCCAGATTAATTTTGTTCGAGTTAAATGTCATTGGTGAATCTTTGGGAAGTGACCCAAGAGATCCCTGGATATGTTGGCAGTAAATACGGTCATTGGACTATCCGAACACGTGCGTACCCACTACCATGTTCTTACCGATTTATAAGACATGGTTGGCTTCTAGCAAAGCACTGTGCCTACCCAATTCTCCAGAAATATTCAACGAGGAACATATAATCTGTATCAGGCGTAGTATACAATATATTGCGTAATACGATCCAGTATTGGATGTCACATGCTAGGCCTAGGGCTGGAATTGTGTCTATCCCGTACGAAGCATATATCAGATCCCATGTATCTAGTCTCTATAATAGGATAATCATGACCTAGTCATATTATCCCGATAGCTGCAACATTTATGTGTACTAGTACCGTATCCTGCGTGATCATCATCTCCATATGACTGAAGTGATACTCTCATCTTGACATCACACCCAATACACTACTATTCTCAATAAACCCAGAAGAGGCGTACACAGAACCTGTTAAAGCTCCGGACGACCAAAACCAAAGTATATTGATTGTCGCAAGTATTAGCAGTGCAAGTCTCAGGTTAAAGACCACATACACATACCATGATTCAGATTCCCATAGACACATAATCATAATACCAATGAAATTTCGAGGGGTCTATCCAGAGCGAAGCTGTTCCAGGTCCAACGGCTAACAGAACCTCTTATCATACTTGTATAGGTATCCAATACTTAAATATATGAGAACTATGCCGTTAAGGTTTCATAACGCGCACAAGTGTAATACTAGTCTATTTCACATTATCGATGTCCAGTCTCAATAATACTATGACTAGGGATATTTAATGATTAAATCATTCGTGGATTAATATTGTCTCATATCTTATTAATCCGCCACTAATCATTTGGACTTTTATCATTTATATATCCAAGTAATTCAATTACAAAATGATAAAATAGCAATTTCCTTTGTCACATAGTTAATGTGTACAAAAAAACCATGTTATTTAAAAATTATGATGCTATGGGTCATAATTGTCCAACAATCTCCCACTTGGCTCATAGCCAATCACTCAAGTATCTAACACATGAACTATGTACATGTCGCTCAAACTTTTGCTGAGAAATAGCTTTCGTCAGCGGATCTGCAATGTTGTCATCTGAAGCGATCTTTTCGATCTTCACATCGCCACGATGTATGATCTCACTAATCAGATGGAAACGTCGAACTATAGCCCCGTTATTGTCACAATACAAAGGTACGGGCTCAGCAGCTAACGAAACTACTTCTAATCCAATTATGAATTTACGGATCCAAACTGCTTCTTTTGTTGCCTCAGCTATAGCAATATATTCCACTGCTGTTGTTGAATCGGCAACAGTCTCTTGCTTGGAAGATTTCCAGTTCACTGCTTCGTTGTTCAAAAAAAAATATGTACCCTGATTGCGACTTTGAGTCATCTTTATCGGTTTGGAAACTTGCATCGGTGAACCCAGTAACCTCAAGTTCTCCATCTCTATAGACTAAGAAAGCATCCTTAGTTCATCTAAGATACTTAAGGATGTTCTTAACATCAATCCAGTGACCATCACATGGATCTGCCTGATAGGGATTGCATATGCTCAAAGTATATGAGACATCATGTCACATTATGGCATACATGATCGATCCGACTGCAGAAGCATACGGATCCGACTCATTATATCTCTCTCATCTTTAGTTTTAGGACACATGTCCTTAGATAGAGAGATGTCATGTGACACTGGAAGCAGCCCTCTCTTAGACTGATCCATGTTGAATCGCTTCAACACTTTCTCAATGTACGAGCTCTGAGAGAGTCCAAGTAGCTTTCTAGATCTATCCCGGTAGATCCTTATTCCCAGAATAAAGGCTGCTTCTCTCGGGTATTTCATGGAGAATTTTAATGAAAGCCAAGCTTTCACCGATTGTAGCATGGGAATGTCATTGCCTAAAAGCAATACATTATCAACATATAGGACAACGAATGTCAGTGCGCTCCCACTAACCTTCTTATATACACAAGAATCATCTTCGTTTTGAATGAAACCATATTTTTTTATGATCTCATCAAAATGTTGGTTCCAAGAACGCGATGCTTGCTTCAATCCATAAATGGATCGATTTAACTTGCAAACCTTGTTTGCATGTTTTGGCACGACAAAACCGTCAGGCTGTTGCATATAAAAATCCTCCAAAAGGTTTCCGTTAAGGAGAGCGATTTTGATGTCCATCTGTCATATTTCATAATCGAAATATGCATCAATAGCAAGCATTATCTGAATGGATTTAATCATGGAAACATGTGAAAAAGTTTCATCATAATCGACACTATGTCATTGACGATACTCTTTCGCTACAAGCCTAGCTTTGTACGTTTGTATGTTGCCATCCATGTCTGTCTTCTTCTTGAAGACCCATTTATAAAGAATCGGCTTAACGCCTTCTGGTGCATCAACCAGTGTCCAAACTTGGTTGGTATACATGGAATCCATTTCAGACTTCATGGCCTCTTGCCATAAAGCGGAGTCGATACCTTGTATCGTTTCCTCATACATAGTCGGTTCATCTTCCTCAATAAGATTAATATCTACATGAGGTGAGATCAGAAACCCATACCTCTTAGGTTATTTTCTGACTCTCTCCGACCTACGCGGTTCTTGTGATGGACTGTTGGTGTTCCGTGAGGGGGTCGGTGCCAGGAACAGTATCACTCCGATTTTCATCGATTCTACTTTCTTCCCACTTATCACTGCATCTATGAATTCCTTTTCGGGGAAAACTGCATGAAGAGAAACAAATATTTTGTTCTCTTATGGGTTGTAGAAGTAATATCATTTGGTTTCCCTAGAATAACCTACAAATATGCACTTATCCGATTTGGGTTCTAGTTTGGTACCATCTAAACGTTTAACATATGCCCAGCATCCCCAAATCTTCAGGAATGAGAAACCCGATTTCTTTCCTACCCATATTTCATATGGATTCTGTCCAACAGAATTTGACGGAACCTTATTCAAAATAAGTATTGCACTGTTCAATGCGTATCCCTAGAAGGAAATTGGTAGCTCAGTACGACTCATCATTGCTATGTCCAACAAAGTTCGATTTCTCCGTTCGGACAAACCGTTTAATTGAGGTGTTCCGGGAGGAGTCCACTGTGAAAGAATACCATATTCTCTTAAGTAAACTAGAAACTCATTGCTTAAGTTTTCTCCACCACGGTCCGACCGTAATGTTTTAATACTTTTACCGGTCTGTTTTTCTACTTCGTATCGAAACTCTTTGAATTTCTCAAAAGTTTCCGACTTGTGTCTCATAAGATACACATAACCATAACGTGATGCATCATCCGTAAAGGTTACGAAGTATTCATATCCACCTCTAGCCTGGCTAGACATGGGCCCGCATACGTCTGAAATTATATACAAGCAATAGCGACAAACTATCTCTATACCCAAGATGGGGGTGAATTGGGTTATTGCTATAAATGCGGAATTATAAAATCTTTGCCGATTTTAAGCTCTTATTACCAAATAGGCTCTTAGGTTAATTTTCTCTATTGTAAATAATAACCTATATACAAGTTTTCAATTCAATAATATAAATTTAAATAAACTTGCAAATAAGTAAGAGTTTAAGGGAAAGAGAAATACGACATCGCGATTTATGGGCCAACCGTGCCTATGTCCACTCCCTCAAGCCTCGCTTGAATATTTCCACTAAAATCAAGTTTCCGTGGTTCACCCGCAACCAAGAGTTTTCCGCAAAGGCGCACTCCAAACCCTTTTACACTTTTTAGGTTCGTTCTTAGGCGCACTCACAACCTTTATACTTTACCCAAACTAATGGGATTTCACAACCACATGTGTTTTGATAAATAAGATTTGAAACACATTTGAGCACTCACAAATATAATGAAGATTGTGTGAGATGCAAACCCAAGTGTTCTAAGCTCACTACTAAATGTATAGAAGGTGTAGTGTGTGAGCTTGATGTATGAGTGTTTATGAATTTGAAGGTTTATGAAACACTCTTGTTTTTGCTTTTTAAGAAATGATATGAAGGTTCAAGGTCAAGGAAAAAATGAATTTGTGACTCATTTATATAGAAAATGAAAACTGTCCATGCATTCACTGCTGATACCGGTATGTAAACCGGTATGGGACCGATATGCCGGTCTCCAATGGATATATTACCGTTGAGAGAAACTAGTCGTTGGACCGGTATGTAAACCGATATGAGGACCGGTATGGTCCGTGCCGGTTCCAATAAGTGTGCACAATGAAGAGCCTGATCGGTATGGTAACCGGTATTTAGATCGGTATGGGCTTGCCGGTTCTAGTAAGGGAACTAGCCTTTGGGATCACCGATATAGAAACTGGTAAGGTCTATGAAGGTTTTAAGGCATTTTATCATGATCTTAATGCATCTAAGTGAATATACATGATCCCTATGAGCTTAGGCACTTGAATATTACAATTCACATTACAATTTAAATCCTAAGCTAAGACTGCGCAATATATTCTTCAATTTGCTGCAAGTCTTCACATTCTCGCTCTTCACCCCATATGCTTCGACACTTTTTGTATTGCCTCGTGTTTGTGCGTCAAAGTCTTCTTTCTTGTTGACATCATCAAAATCCAATAATGCGACCAAGTCACCAACAATCTCCCCCTTTTTGATGATGGCAACCCCTTAAAACTTGTTGGTACTTGTGAGCTTCTAGGAGTCAATATTTGACGATTTTGCTCCCCCTCAATGTGTGATTGTCTTTAATAAAGCTCTATAAAAACTTGACAAACACATTAGTACAATTACTCCCCCTTAAACCAATGGTGAGGGTAAAACAAGTTTTAATCTCATTCTAATGATTTTTCCCCCTTTTTGCCATAAAATTTAAAAAGAAATCATGTATAATACAATTTTTAATAAAAATATGTACTAATGATACTAATTAACATTTTATATCAATGTTTCCAATTATATCATTTTAAGCATGATTTTTCCTCAATTGTGATATCAAATAAAATAAGTCATTACATATCATGATACCTACTAAAATCAATGAATTCATTTCAATGCATTTTTAATTATTGTCTTCTTATAAGTATCTTATCAATAAATAAACAATCAAAATCCATGCTATTCATTATCAATGGAAACTTATATCAATATACATGCATTTCATTTTCATTCCAATATGTTACATGGCAAAAGCATTTTTAATGCAAAATCAATCAAATGATCACATACATGTAATTTAACTCAATAAATTCAATGTGATACTAATTGATAAGAAAAGTGGTTTAAATGTATGATTAAGGCATTTAATGATATCAAATGAACAATTGATACCAATAGAAAGTTAAGTGCATTGCCTAATCACTTTGTATGCTTAAGAAAAATGTTAACCAATTTAAAATATGCATACATACACAAAGAGGAAACGGTACCAATGTTTCCGTAAATACGGATCTTACCTTTATCGTTGCGATTCCTCATCTCTTTGAGCCTTTGGGATCAATTTTGAAATTCTCTTTAGAGATCCATTCCCAAAGCTCCCCTACCAATTTATCAATTGCACTTTGGTACCCAAACTTTCTTGGGTCCATTGGGGTTAATTTTGATTCCTTGAGGAATCCATGCATTCTTAATCACATTCTTATACATGCATTCAAAAATTTTATGTCCCTTTTTATTACATGCATGACATGTGACATTTTCGTTTATAACATTCTTAGTATGAGAATCGGAAGCCTTAACCAAATAATTTTCAAAAATTTTCGTTTAATGTAAGGCCTATATCATAATCCTTCTCTTTTAAATGCACATTTTTGGGATCCAATAAGCATATTAAAATTTTTATGTCCCAATGTAAATTTGCTAAGTATGTTTTGCAAATCTATAACCTTAGTGTTTAATAAAATATTTTCATTTAATATAGATTCGCAAACGCATGTCTTAGAGCTAGATGGCATATTTGATATGGCATTTTCAAGTTCTAGCTTCTTCATTTTTAAACATGCATTTTCATCATTTAAGAATGCAATTTCTTTTTCATGTTTGGCCTTTAAGCATATAATCTCATTATCTACAACATGAATTTTATCCATACAACATGCATGACCATTTTTAAGTGCAGCATGCTCATTTTTAACTAATTTAAATTTCTTTTTAAGCATATCACACAATTCTTTTAAGCCATTAAAATCATTAAGTAGATCATTATAGTCTTGAGAATTGTGTACCTCTTCCTCTTCGCTTTCAAAGTGGAAGTCCTCATCCGTGATAGCCATGAATGCTAGATTTGTTCTTTCTTGTACCTCTTCTTCCTCCTCGGGTGAGCTAGAGTCGCTATCACTCCAAGTTGAAGTAGCTTTCATTGCATTTTTCTTCATTTTCCTTTCATTATTCTCAATGGGCAATCGGTGGCTATGTTACCCGGTTTGTTGCATTCATAACACACAATTTTCTTGTTCTTCCGCGGCCATTTTTCTTCTTTCTTTTCATCCGCCTTTGATTTTCCTTTTTGTTCTTTGCGGATTTGAGAAGCTTCTTTACTTTATTGGTGATGCTTGCCAATTCATCATCACTATCCTCTTCTTCACTTGAGCTTGAGTCGACTCTTTTTCTCGCTTTTAAGGCCAATGACTTTCTTGTCTTTTTCTCATCTTCCTCCTTTTTATCCATCTTGATCTCCATTTCATACTCAAGCAATTTTTCGACCAAATCATCCATCTTTAATGTGTTTATGTCATTTGCTTCTCTAATGGATGAGGTGTAGCTTCTATATTCCTTCGGGAGTGATCTTAAAACTTTCTTCACTTGATCCGATGTCCCGATGACTTTTCCCAAGGCTCCCAAATGATTGATGATGACTGTAAACCTCGAAATCATGTGATCAATTTCTTCCCCAGATTTCATCTTGAAATTGTCCAATTCACACATGAACCGGTTGATCTTCGATTCCTTCACTTGACTTGTGCCCTCATTGACCATTTCCAAAGACTTCCACAAATCATAAGCATTTCCACATTCCGGAAGCTTGCTTACTTGATCCCGATCAATGGCACATAGGAGTTGGTAGAGTGCCTTAGCATTTTGTGAGGCTAGTTTCACATCCTCAATATCCCATTCTAAACTAGGCTTTGGAACATCAACCCCGTTGCTATCCTTCTTCATTGGCACTTTTACGCCCCGTGTAATTACCAAATAAGATTGGGAATCAACGGTAAGGAGATGGTTCAACATCCTCATTTTCCAATAATTATAGTCTGTTCCGGTGTAAAATGGAGGTCTAGTTGTTGAATATCCTTCGGCAAGATTTGACGAGTTGCTTGTAGAAGCCATGATCTATTCTCGGACGGTTAAGTCTTGTAGAGAATACCTCGCTCTGATACCAACTGAAATTACCTACAAGCAATAGCGACAAGCAATCTCTATACCCAAGAGGGGGTGAATTGGGTTATTGCTATAAATGCAGGATTATAAAATCTTTGCCGATTTTAAGCTCTTATTACCAAATAGGCTCTTAGGTTAATTTTCTATATTGTAAATAATAACCTATATGCAAGTTTTCAATTCAATAATATAAATGTAAATAAACTTGCAAATAAGTAAGAGTTTAAGGGAAAGAGAAATACGACACCGCGATTTATAGTGGTTCGGCCAACCGTGCCCACGTCCACTCCCCCAAGCCTCGCTTGAAGATTTCCACTAAAATCGAGTTTCTGTGGTTCACCCGCAACCAAGAGTTTTCCGCAAAGGCGCACTCCAAACCCTTTTACACTTTTTAGTTTTGTTCGTAGGCGCACTCACAACCTTACACTTTACCCAAACTAATGGGATTTCACAACCAAAAGTGTTTTGATAAATAAGATTTGAAACACACTTGAGCACTCATAAATATAATGAAGATTATGTGAGATGCAAACCCAAGTGTTCTAAGCTCACTACTAAATATATAGAAGGTGTAATGTGTGAGCTTGATATATGAGTGTTTATGAATATGAAGGTTTATGAAACACTCTTGTTTTTACTTTTTAAGAAATGATATGAAGGTTCAAGGTCAAGGTAAAAACGAATTTTGGACTCATTTATATAGAAAATGAAAATTGTCCATGCATTCACTGCTGATACCGGTATGAAAACCGGTATGGGATCGGTATGCCGGTCTCCAACGAATATGTTACCGTTGAGAGAAACTAGTCGTTAGACCGGTATGTAAACCGATATGAGGACCGGTATGGTCCATGCCGGTTCCAGTAAGTGTGCACAATGAAGAGTCTGACTGGTATGGTAACAAGTATTTAGACCGGTATGGGCTTGCCGGTTCCAGTAAGGGAACTAGCCTTTGGGATCACCGGTATAGAAACCGGTAAGGTCTATGCCGGTTCCAGTGAGCATGCATAACAGAGCATATCATCGGTATGGATACCAGTAAGGGACCGGTATGCCGGTCTCAATCTAAAATGCAGAGTAATTAAGGTTTTAAGGCATTTTGTCATGATCCTAATGCATCTAAGTGAATATACATGATCTCTATGAGCTTAGGCACTTGAATATTACAATTCACATTACAATTTAAATCCTAAGCTAAAACTTCGCAATATATTTTTCAATTTTCCGCAAGTCTTCACATTCTCACTCTTCACCCCATATGCTTCGACGCTTTTTGTATTGCCTCGTGTTTGCACGTCAAAGTCTTCTTTCTTGTTGACGTCATCAAAATCCAATAATGCGACCAAGTCGCCAACAACGTCACTATGAATGAGGGCTAACAGCTCGGTGGCACGTACACCTTTACCGCTAAAAGGCGTTTTAGGCATTTTACCTAATAAACAAGATTCGCATACATCATATGAAATATGATCAAATCCTCCAAGTATCCACTCTTCGAAAGTGTGGATATACGAGTCTTGCTAATGTGTCCCAGACGACAATGCCATAGATAAGTTTCATTCGTGTTACTCAATTTGAGCCTTTTATTTGTCATATTATATGTTTGAGATTCATTTATATTCAAAATATAAAGACCACTATTAACATCTGCTGTACATATCAAAATATCATCTTTATATACAAAACACCCAGCGTTCCGAAATGCAAAGGTATACCCGCATCGGGTTAAACAAGATACAGAGATGACATTTCTAGTCAAACTAGGTACAAAATAACAGTCACCTAAAGTAATTACATGCCCCGAGGGCAGGTTCAAAACATAGGTCCCAACGGCCAAAACAGCGACTCTCGTCTCATTTCTGACTCGCAGGTCGATCTCTCCTGAAGCCAGTCTCCTGCTAATCTGCAGATCCTACACATCCGTACATATGTGAGTACCACATCCAGAATCAAAAATCCAATTTTTAAAACCAGTAGTGGACATGTTTATTTCAATAACAAACATACCTGAAGCCGGAGCCCTGCCCGCCTTCGCTTCCTTCAACTCCGCCTTGTACATACGACAGTCACGCTTCCAGTGACCCCGTTTACCACAATGTAGGCAGACGTCTTGGGATATCTCCTTAGTCTTCCCAGAAGACTGTGATGATCTGGCATTGCCCTTCTTCTTTTTCTTCACACCCCCAGAAACCTTCGGCCAAGCCTTGGCCTTCTAGGATGTCGAAGTAAGATGCGCCTCGCGCTTCTTGCCTTTCAAAAGCTCTGACTCTATCTCTTTCAGCATCGCCATTAACTCTCAAAGAGTCTTTTCTTGGTTAATCATGTTGTAGTTCATGACGAACCCGCCCCAGCAGTCGGGTAGAGACTGTAAGATCAAATCTATAGAAGTCTCGGCCTCGAAGGTTATGCCCAGCTGACCTAGCTGTTCGATGTCAGTAATCATCTACGACACGTAGTGCTCGACAGATGTACCTTTTGATATATGCGAGGGAAAAAGCTTCTTTTTCAATTCATACTTCTGAGATCTAAGGTTAGATCTGTGAAGGTCCTTCAATTTCAACATCATGTTATAAAGATCCAATCCTTTGTTCTGACGACAAAACTGAGGAGTCATTGCGGCAAGCATAACAGATTGAGCAGTAGAGTTATCATCATAATGAGTCTTCCAAAGCTCATGCTCCACTGGCTGCTCAACTCCGGGCTCAGGCTCGATAGGTTTCTCTATGACATAGAGTAACTTCTCGGCTCCCAGGACTATCCTGAAATTCATCTCCCAATCTGGAAAATTGGAGCGGTTAAAGACATTATCGCCCATGATGATCTCCCTAACGCTAATCTTTCCAGCCATCTTGATTGCTATAGTCTAACTATCGAATCAACGATTTCGGGTACACTCAAAATTTAATGGTTACTATAGTCCAACTATATAACCAACTACAAGTGGAGTAGTGTCTTGTACAGTCTAACTGTTCAAAGAAAACAATAAAATATATTAGTCCAACTAATATATATTTATAACGAAGATAAATAAAATAAAAGAGCGCGTATTAGCAAGTATTAAACGAAATTACAAATTTAATACTAGCCTCCCACTATTTTTCGACAAGACTCTAACCCTCTGTTGAATACTCGGGAAACCCAGTTTCCTAGTGGGCTAGGATCCCATTAAATAACACACAACCTTGACTTTGGCCAACAAGCTGTATGAAACTTAACTAGGTAGATCTCTTAGATCAACTGGATCCCATCCAATTCCTAGATCTGGTAGGTGGACCTCCAAGTCCAAAACATATATCCAATATATTTCCTAATATTTTCCTCTGAATCAACTAAGCCTTGGCTTTGGCTCAACAAGCTTAACAGTGGGAAAGCTTCGTAATCCACGTCGATGTACAGAAGTGACCTTGACTTTGGCCAAAAGGTCACAACTGCCCAAGACATGCGATATATAACAAAGCTTTCGTGGTTCAAACACATCCGCGATGGACAATGATCTTGACTTTGTCCAACAAATCAAAGCCAATCTTGGATCTTGAGAGAGAACCACTCAATGGAAGGAAAATGTTTAATATTAAAGTGAGGGTATTTTCGTAAATTGGCAACCAATTTATTATCTTTGATTAGGTTTCATCATACACCTTTAAACATGAATTCTAAAAGCATAATAAGGCGCGATAAATTAATAATGATATGCGGATGGATATTGTAAGACACAGAAATCGGCGACGCTGTTCCAGGCTTGTGGCCCGGTTGGGAGTACGGATTAGCCCGCGAGGGGACCTAACCGGAGAAATAAAATGGAGTCGCCACCCAGCGTGAATTGGGAAATGATTTAAGGCCGCACTCACCCCTCGCAATGGAAGACCTTAAACCGTTGGGTTCGGAATGGTCCCTTACTTATGCCACTTGTAATGAACGGATTTAAACGATGATATAACCAAGTCTACGCAACATACATACGCAAGAATAACCTACACCTAGTTTGCATACAACCTATATCTAAGTTCGCATATAACCTATATCTAAGTTCGCATGGATAAAAGTAAATTGACATAACGGTAAGCACACAATTTCATGAACACATTAAGCAGATAAATACAGAAATATAAATAAATGATGATTTTCTAAGCGCAAATAATGAAATGATATGATTAATCATGTAGTGCAAAAGAAATGATCAAAGAAGCAAACATGCATGGGATATGACGAAAAGAAGTATGTGCACTGTATGTGCGTTCGGGTAGCGTTTAAAACACATTCGAACGGTAAACATAATATTCGGGTTCGTATAACGTTCAGAAATGCGTTCGAACGGGACAAGACCTGATGCCTGATAAAATAGAATATGTGCGCGTTCGAGTGGCGTTCTAAAACGCGTTCGAACGTAAATGAAATAGAATGTCTGCGTTCGTATAGCGTTCGAAAACACGTTTGAACGGGATAAGACCTGATGCATGACAAAATAAAATACATTTGTGTTCGAGTAGCGTTTTGAAACACGTTCGAACGGACTGAGGCAGAATGCGTATGTTCGTGTAGCGTTCGGAAATGCGTTCGAACGAGATTACCAAAGTGGCATCTGAAATGACACAAACACATGCATGGATAAATAAATACATAATGTAAGACCTCGTATGCTCGATTGAACATATTTCACATTCAATCGAGTGTACCTCATCCGACGCGGCAAAACATTCTGGTAAAGGTAGCCTTTAGGCATTTCCTCGAATAGAGGACCTTTAATCCACCATAGTTAGCTCATGCGCATTAAATTATCAATGCATGAATAAACAAATAAATAATATGGGACCCTGTATGCCCGATTGAACATATTTCACATCCAATCGAGTGTACCTCATCTGACGCGACAAAACATCGTAGTAGAGGTAGCCTTCAGGCATTTCCCTCGAATAGAGGACCTTTAATCCACCCTAGTTAGCTCATGCGCATTAAATTATTTATGCATGAATAAATAAATAAATAATATGGGACCTTGTATGCCCGATTGAACACATTTCACATCCAATCGAGTGTACCTCATCGGCGCGGCAAAACATCGTGGTAAATGTAGCCTTCAGGCATTTCCCTCGAATAGAGGACCTTTAATCCACCATAGTTAGCTCATGCTCATTAAATTATCAATGCATTAATAAACAAATAAATAATATGGGACATTGTATGCCCGATTGAACACATTTCATATCCAATCGAGTGTACCTCGTCCGGCGCGGCAAAACATCGTGGTCAAGGTAGTCTTTAGGCATTTCCCTCAAATGGAGGACCTTTAAACCAACGTAATTAGCCCATGCGCATCATGTAACAATACATGAATAAACAAAATGCATAAAAAGATGAATAACGGGACGATAAGCATAGATGTAAATCACAAAATGAAACACATGCTTGAAAGTCTCTCAAGCGGTATGTGGAGTTGTATCCCAAGTACAGACCGCACTACCGTCCATTCGGATTCGGCTACGGAGTTTACGTCTAGGTTTCCATCTGATATACCGCAAGAGATAGCACGCAATCATCAACTCAATATATGCATGGAATATGATAATGCATGTGATGAAACAACAATAAATAACAGAAACGATAAATAATAAGCTAAGTGCGAAAAATTAAAGGAAAATAAATGACTAAAAATAAATGCGGAATAGTAAAGAGATGTGACCAATGGTTTGGCCGTTTTTAATATAGGGCTTCGCATGCCCGATTGGACGTATTCCACGTCCAACCAAGCATGCCGTGTCCGGGATAACAAAATAAAATATAACAAAAGGTGCCCTCATGTCTTACCTTTTAAATCGCTTCTCGGGAGTGCATTACGTCATCGCCGGAAGGGTTAATGCTCCATTATTTTTCTGGTTTGTCGTTGTTTTGGGCTGGTATTTTTGCTGCTTTCTTCGCTGTTATTCTGCTGTTTTACTCGCTGTTTTGGGGACTGTTTTGGGGGTAATTTATTCATTATTTTGGGCTTAGTGGAGGGCTGTTTGTTTATGGATTTTTTAATCGGTCAAGGGGTTGTATTTTGTGGACTGGTTTTGTGAAGCGTGGAGGGTAGTGTGTAGTTGGCTTAAGGTGTGAAGCCGTGTGGCTGAAGCTCTGGTGCGTGAGTGGGCTGGTTCATTTAAGGTCTGAGCGTGAAGAGTTTATTGGCTTTTGTTCACGGCTTTGCATGAGGTTGGTTCACATCAAGGCTGATATGTGCGTGCAGTAGGGTTGAGGGGGGCGTTAGTGCGTGGCTGTGGGCGTTATTTATGAAGGGATATTGGCTTTGTTTGCTATTTGTTTGTGGAGGGCTGGTGACCGGGGAGTCTATTATGTGTGTGGCTGGTTGGCTGCATGAATTGAGGGGCGTTAGTGGGCTGCTAGGGTTTATTATTTTATTGTTATTTGTTTGTGCTTGTTTCACATGGCTTTGTTGTTATCGGCCAAGGGTCTTGTGTGCAAGGGCTGCTCGTTTTTGGTTTGTCATGCTATGTCTTGGTCCGTGAGTGGCCGTGATCTGTGAAGGGTTATTGTGGACATTGAGGGAAGAGAGGCTAGGGAGCCGAGAGTTTGTAGGTTTAGTTCATTTGTTTTATGGGTTGTCAGGGAGTGGAGAGAGGGAACCGAGAGCTTTAGGGTGTGATTTAGGGTTTGTGGTTGTCTTTGGCCGACAGTTGTTGGGGTTGCCGAATGAGAGAAGAAGTGGTTGAGAGAGAGAATGGGGTGTCCAGAGAGGAATATGGTTTAGTTTATTTTGTGTTAAGGTGTCGTGAGTCTCTAATGAGAGATGATAGAATGTCTAATTTTTGTTTGTTTTTATAATGGTTAGCTTAGGGTTTCCTTGTGTGTGTATGGATTAAAAAGGGAAACAAATCAAATAAATAAGAGAAGTGTTTAATTAAGTTATTTAGGGAAAGAAATCTGTGTAATTTTGGTGGGGGATATCTTTAATTTGGGAAGGGATTTGGTTAAATTAGGAAATGATTTATTTAATTTAGGAATTGGATTTGATTTGATTGGATTTAATTTAATTTGATTTGATTTAATTTGTGACATGTGTTTTAAATGTTTTAATTATTTTTGGATTGGGCTTGGGCGAAATGGGCTTTGGATGGGTGCGGGGGGTTTTGGGCCGAGGCTTAATATTTTAAAACAGAGATTAATCGGGCGAACCCGAGGCCAATTAGCGAGTTAAATTTGTTGATGTATTTATTTTTTTAATTTTTTCCTTCCGACGTCCGTTTCCCGCGACTTCTACAACTTATCAGGTAGTGCCTCCATATGAGGCTCATCATTGGGCTTTTATGAAAAAATGCAAGTGTCTACAGTCGCCCCCACTTTGATTGAACTTGTGCAGTGTGTGACAGTGACAATCCTATCAAAGTTATGCGTGCATTTTTACTTACCTGGTTTGTCGGCTGTCGTACTTACATGCTGCTTTGCGATATGCTTCAAACTGAGTTGATGTGGTGGTGAGGTGTTTGACCCCTGATTCATTCCCGAACCATTACTTGATGAGAGATGGTTCATTTTTTAATCGTTACTTGATGAGAGATGGCTAATTTTTGAACCGTTACTTGATGAGAGATGGCTCATTTTTGAACCGTTACTTGATGAGATGGTCCATTTCCGAACCGTTACTTGATGAGAGATTTCTCATTTTTGAACCTTTACTTGATGAGAGATGGCTCATTTTTGAACCGTTACTTGATGAGAGATGGCTCATTTTTTAACCGTTACTTGATGAGAGATGGCTCATTTTTGAACCGTTATTTGAGTTGAGATGACTCATTTTTGAATCGTTACTTGATGAGAGATGGCTCATTTTTGAACCGTTACTTGATGAGAGATGGCTCATTTTTGAACCGTTACTTGATGAGATGGTGGTCCATTTCTGAACTGTTACTGACTCGCTCGTTTTTGCCGTTTTATCATTTTTTTCTTCGAAACCTGCGAACACAAAAAGACAAATTGCATGTATATGATGTGTGTGTATGTGTGTATGCATGGATGAATTCCCTATTCCGATAGGTTAGGCCTTCATCGTGCTTCTTGGTGCCATTTGCCTACAAAAGTCTTCGGTCGCCCCCTAGGCCTGCTTACTATTTCTTTCTGTCAAGTTCTTGTTATATCTCTGATTTTCGATGTGGTAGACTGATCGCCCCCAGACTTGATTTATTTTTTTTGTTCTTCGTTACTTACACTCGGACAAAGTAGATCATGTGATGCGGTGGTCCATATCAACATATTATATTTCCTTTTATGAAATAGTCCCAATAGTTATACATATTATTGCCCTCAAAGGATGCCTAGTGTCGAAACCAGAGAACCTTCAAAGTATTTGATGCAGCTCAAATCCGACCGTTTGAATAAATGATCTGAACCAGACTCAAAGTGTGTGTGTGTGCAAAGGTTCTTTTACAGCTTGATCCTTAGGTAAGCCAACTCGATGATTTTGTTATAAAGGATGAGGATCAATGGGTCAAACCAACCTATATGTCTTGATCATGCTCCGTAATTACTTCTTCGTACTCAATGTGATATGATTTTCTTTTTCTTTTCTTTCATCTCTTTTTCGTATTCCCTTTTTTTTTACAGCACACATACCCTTTAAGGTAGCATTTCTCCTCATGGTGGTCCTAATACTCGCCCATGGGTAGCTTCACGCTTATCGGTTATAGGTGGTTTATATTTTCTTCTTGAGAGACTTTTCTTTGGTTTCCAACCATACCACATATCGTAACACGAGTAAGTCAGGATGGACATCTAAGCGAACGGTCATTCATCGATCCGCTATCTCTTCAACTAGTCACCTTGCTGACTACTCAGGCTTTCACTGCTAAGATCCTATAATTAAGTGCTCGTGAGTCTAGTCAAGATCAACTACTCAAAATATCGGATGAGAGTACCTCTCACACTTATCGTTTCTAAGGTTTCACCCTAAAGCAAACAATTTCATCATCGGACCCATGCTTAACTATTGAGGAAAAAACTCGAACAAGTAGGCAAAATCAATGTCTTTATTATTAATAAATGCATGACTAAAATTGAATCAGAGCAGGAAAGTAAGCATCTCCGAAATTTGCAGCCTCGCCTTCTTTCGTCTTCTAGCTTCCTTCAAACATCAGATCCTCCAACTGCAGTAGTTCTTTTTCCCATTTACTTCCCCCTTTTGCAACCTCCTCCTTGTCACTGTTCGAGAAGTTTTCCCAGAAATCCCCCTTCTGATCTATCTCATCTTTACTACTGTTGCCCCATATCCTGATGCATGAAGTTTGGTGGTTGTGAGTTTGGAGGAAAAGGCTGTCGGGTAGGCCGGAGTTGATCATGTGGGTAGGTGGAGGGTTTCTATGTGTGTTGGGTTGTTCTTTTTCTGGGTAGGGTATTTTATGGGCATCAATGAGGTCTTGGATTTCATGCCTTAGGCGGGTGCATTTGTCAGTTTCATGGCCTTTTTGCTGGTGGAGGTAACAATATAGGTTTAGGTCAAGGTAGCGGGGCACAGAGTTTGGAAGTGGTTTAGGTTCTAAGGGATTTATGAGTCCTTGTCTTTTCAGTTCTTCAAACACCTCTGACAATGGTCTACCAAAATTGGAGAATCGCCTGTTTCTGATAGGGGCAACCTCAAAAGGAGTGGGCTTGGTCCCTGAAGGTCCCCCAATGGTCTTTCTATTCTGGTTGCAGAACTTCTTATTATTGGCTATATGAGGTACGGTCAAACTGGCCACAACATTGGTCAAAACTTGTAGTTGCTTGGTAATTTTAGTTACTTTGGTCTCTAATTGATCCAGACGGGAAAACTCATTATCTGACTCGCTCATGCTTTCTAACTGTTTTTGACAAGTCTTCTTTCTTTTCTAACCCAACGGATATTTATGATGGCTATCGAAACTATGAGTTAGCATGGTACGTGTATGCATGCGATGCATGAAATATATAAATCGCGTGAGGTAATCAAACAGAATATATCCTTCCGACCTTATTCCTCCCACACTCGTGGTATGTCCATTTTTGTCCTAGGTATGGCTTATTTTATGCACCAATATTGGGTACACAAAATCGTTATCTCCTATGCTATAAGGGTGAACCTTGGCTACCCCATTCCCTTTCCATCGGTAAAATACAAAGACCGCCCATTTACAATATGGACTAAGCCTATTATGGGATCATGTCATTGTCTAGAAATGACGAATTGGGCTTTCAGCAATCGCGGTCATGGGGATGAACTTGGAGGTATCCAAAGTAAACATATATGTCATAACAGGGCGTATCCTTTCTGGATGAAAGCCAGTGCGAATATCAGACTCATGCTTCTAGCATATTTGGATCATGTTTGGACTTTCTAAGCCCATCAAGGTTTTCATACAAGTTGGCCCATTATCATTTCAAAGTATTCAATCATATTATTGCGAGGTGTAAACTTGTCCCAGTTGAAAAAGGCCCAACAGGTTTACACTTTTGTAATAACATGGCTAAACAACTTCAAATGATAGGGGGCCCAAACACAAAGTGGCCCATCGATATTTTAGAAGCTTTTGGCCCAATTATCATAAAACACAAACTCGTCCCAGTTTAAATGGCCCAACAAGTTCACATCTCATGACAAGAAGTCCAACTGAATCCAAATGATGATGGTCCCAAACACAAACATAAAAGGGTGGCTTCTATAAGTCATACAACTATGGTTCACATGCGGGTTTATAGGAGTATAGATAAAGGTTCCCGCCGGCGAAGGATTGCCCACAACTAAGTCTCCCCACTCAAGGGTTCGAGCGACCAAGTGAGCGCACCTTTTTTATACCCTAAGGTACGTGCCAACGAGTGATGGTACCATATAACGATCCACCGCTTCAAGCAAAAATGACTTCACGATACATGAATAACTGTCAAATGGATTCCTCTATTGAGAATTCCCCAGATGGGGGGGTGGAGCGAACTCTCTTAAATACCCTTACCTCTTAGGCTCTTATCGCCTTGGTGACATGAATAAACGACAGATCATCCAAATTAGTCCATCACTTTAAGCTTCGGGTAAATGATTATCTAGGTGCCTTCACAGCTTTTCCTTTCAGCTATATAAAGGTAGTGAGTGAAGGAAGACACCAAACCATTACCTAGCTTTAATAATGCCTTTAATTAAACCCCTTTCAACCCATAGTAGACACGGTTAATAAAAGCACAAATCACAAACATTACAAGACATTATTTCGGGGCCGATTCTCTATCCTCAGTGGAGTCGCCAAACTGTAGGACACAGAAATCAGCGACGCTGTTTCAGGCTCGCGACCCGATCGGGAGTACGGATTAGCCCGCGAGGGGACCTACCCAGAGAAATAAAATGGATTCGCCACCCAGCGTGAACTGGGAAATGATTTAAGGTCGCACTCACCCCTCGCAAGGGAAGACCTCAAACCGTTGGGTTCGGAATGGTCCCTTATTTATGCCACTTGTAATGAACGGATTTAAGCGATGATATAACCAAGTCTACGCAACATATATACGCAAGAATAACCTACACCTAGTTTGCATACAACATATATCTAAGTTCGCATACAACCTATATCTAAGTTCGCATACAACCTATATCTCAGTTCGCATGCATAAAAGTAAATTGACATAATGGTAAGCACACAATTTCATGAACACATTAAGCAGATAAATACGGAAATATAAATAAATGATGATTGTCTAAGCAAAAATAATGAAATGATATGATTAATCATGTAGTACAAAAGATATGATCAAAGAAGCAAACATGCATGAGATATGACGAAAATAAGTTTGTGCACTGTATGTGCGTTCGTGTAGTGTTTGAAACACGTTCGAACGGTAAACAGAATGTTCGTGTTCGTATAGCGTTCGGAAACGCGTTCGAATGGGACAAGGCCTGATGACTGATAAAATAGAATATGTGCGCATTCGAGTGGCGTTCTGAAATGCGTTCGAACGTAAATGAAATAGAATATATGCATTCGTATAGTGTTCGGAAACGCGTTTGAATTGGATAAGACCTGATGCATGACAAAACAAAATACATTCGCATTCGAGTAGCATTTTGAAACGCGTTCGAACGGACTGAGGCAAAATGCGTACGTTCGTGTAGCGTTCAGAAACGCGTTCGAACGAGATTACCAAAGTGGCATCTGAAATGACACGAACACATGCATGGATAAACAAATATATAATGTAAGACCTCGTATGCCCGATTGAACATATTTCACATTCAATTTAGTGTACCTCGTCCGGCGCTGTAAAACATCGTGGTAAAGGTAGCCTTTAGGCATTTCCTCGAATAGAGGACCTTTAATCCACCATAGTTAGCCCATGCGCATTAAATTATCAATGCATGAATAAAAAAAAAATAATATGGGACCTTGTATGCCCGATTGAACACATTTCACATCCAATCGAGTGTACCTCATCCGGCGCGGCAAAACATCGTGGTACAGGTATCCTTCAAGCATTTCCCTCGAATAGAGTACCTTTAATCCACCCTAGTTAGCCCATGCACATTACATTATCAATGCATGAATAAACAAATAAATAATATGAGACCTTGTATGCCCGATTGAACACATTTCACATCTAATCGAGTGTACCTCGTCCGGCACGGCAAAACATCGTGGTAAAGGTAGCCTTCAGGCATTCCCCTCGAATAAAGGACCTTTAATCCACCTTAGTTAGCCCATGCGCATTAAATTATCAATGCATGAATAAATAAATAAATAATATGGGACCTTGTATGCCCGATTGAACACATTTCATATCCAATCGAGTGTACCTCGTCCGGCGCGGCAAAACATCGTGGTAAATATAGCCTTTAGGCATTTCCCTCAAATGGATGACCTTTAAACCAATGTAATTAGCCCATGTGCATCAAGTAACAATACATGAATAAACAAAATGCATAAAAAAGATGAATAACGGGACGATAAGCATAGATGTAAATCACAAAATGAAACACGTGCTTGAAAGTCTCTCAAGCGGTACGTGGAATTGTATCCCAAGTACAGACCGCACTACCGTCCATTTGGATTCGGCTACAGAATTTACGTCCGGGTTTCCATCCGATATACCGCAAGAGATAGCACGCAATCATCAACTCAATGTATGCATGGAATTTGATAATGCATGTGATGGAACAACAATAAATAACAGAAACGATAAATAGTAAGCTAAGTGCGAAATATTAAAGGAAAATAAATGACTGAAAATAAATGCAGAATAGTAAAGAGATGTGACCAATGGTTTGGCCGTTCTTAATATAGGGTTTCGCATGCCCGGTTGGATGTATTCCACGTCCAACCAAGCATGCCGTGTCCGGGATAACAAAATAAAATATAACAAAAGGTGCCCTATGGCCTTACCTTTTAAATCGCTTCCCAGGAGTGCGTTACGTCGTCGCCGGAAGGGTTAATGCTCCATTATTTTTCTGGTTTGTCGCTATTTTGGGGTGTTATTTCTACTGTTTTCTTCGCTTATTTTTCTGCTGTTTGCTCGCTGTTTTGGGGACTTTTTTGGGGGTAATTTATTCACTATTTTGGGCTTAGTGGAGGGCTGTTTGTTTATGGGTTTTTTAATCGGTCAAGGGGTTGTATTTCGTGGACTGGTTTTGTGAAGCGTGGAGGGTAGTGTGTGGTTGGCTTAAGGGTGTGAAGCCATGTGGCTGAAGGTCTGGTGCGTGAGTGGGCTGGTTCGTTTAAGGTCTGAGCGTGAAAGGTTTATTGGCTTTTGTTCACGGCTTTGCATGGGGTTGGTTCACGTCAAGGCTGATATGTGCGTGCAGTAGGGTTGAATGGGGGCGTTAGTGCGTGGCTGTGGGGGTTATTTGTGAAGGGTTATTGGCTTTGTTTGCTATTTTTTTGTGGAGGGCTGGTGACCGGGGAGTCTATTGTGTGTGTGGCTGGTTGGCTGCATGAATTGAGGGGCGTTAATGGGCTTCTAGGGTTCATTATTTTGTTGTTATTTGTTTGTGCTTGTTTCACATGGCTTTGTTGTTCTCGGCCAAGGGTCTTGTGTAGGGGTGGCAAGTTGGTTCAGGATTCGTTTATTCGTTCGATTCGATTCGCTTTAAAGCGAATACGGGTTGAAAAAATGGATCGTTTAATAAATGGGTCAATTCGATTCGATTCGCTTATTAACAAATGACGAATTTAAGCTCATCGATTCGTTATGTCGTTTATGATCGTTTTATTATTTTTTTTACTAGTTCTTGTTAATTTTCAATTAAGATTCGAGAAATTATAGCTAATTATCATAGAAAAATTAATATTTTTAATATTGGTGAGATATTTTTAGTAAATATAGTAATTACATATTTCATATGTATATATTTATGAAGAATTAATGTAAATCAAGTGTGGTAAATAATTTTATTAATAATATCATTGACTAAACGAATAAACGAATATTTGTATTCGATTCGTTTAATAAACGAATCGAATACGAATCCTGATATTAGGATTCGTTTAATAACAAATCGAATACGAATCCATCACATTTTGATTCGATTCGTTTAGGGATCGATACGAATTCGATTCGTTGATTCGTTGGACACCCCTAGTCTTGTGTGCAAGGGCTGCTCGTTTTTGGTTTGTCGTGCTATGTCTTGGTCCGTGAGTGGCCGTGATCTGTGAAGGGTTATTGTGGACGTTGAGGGAAGAGAGGCTAGAGAGCCGAGAGCTTGTAGGGTGTGATTTAGGGTTTGTGGTTTTCTTTGGCCGAGAGTTGTTGGGGTTTCCGAATGAGAGAAGAAGTGGTTGAGAGAGAGAAGGGGGTGTCCAGAGAGGAATATGGTTTAGTTTATTTTGTGTTAAGGTGCCATGAGTCTCTAAGGAGAGATGAGGGAATGTCTAATTTTTGTTTGTTTTTATAATGGTGAGCTTAGGGTTTCCTTGTGTGTGCATGGATTAAAAAGGGAAACAAATCAAATAAATAAGAGATGTGTTTAATTAAGTTATTTAGGGAAAGAAATCTGTGTAATTTTGGTGGGGGATATCTTTAATTTGGGAGGGGATTTGGTTAAATTAGGAAAGGATTTATTTAATTTAGGAATTGGATTTGATTGGATTTAATTTAATTTGATTTGATTTAATTAGATTTAATTTGATCTGATTTAATTTGTGACATGTGTTTTAAATATTTTAATTATTTTTGGATTGGGCTTGGGCGAAATGGGCTTTGGATGGGTGCGGGGGGTTTTGGGCTGAGGCTTAATATTTTAAAACAGAGATTAATCGGGCGAACTCGAGGCCAATTAGCGAGTTAAATTTGTTGATGTATTTATTTTTTTAATTTTTTCCTTCCGACGTCCGTTTCCCGCGACTTCCGCAACTTATCGGGTAGTGCCTCCATATGAGGCTCATCATTGGGCTTTTATGAAAAAATGCAAGTGTCTACAGATATATAATACAATTTGTTCCTAGAACAAATCACTCTCTATTTCCTCTCTCCCGCTAGCAATTTACATTCTTCTAACCAATTACATAATACATAAAGAAACTTCTTTTACATTGAGAGGAATTGGTGAGAAGAGAAATACAAAGAGATAAGGAGGTGAAAGGCTGGACACGCAGGTCCAATTTAAATAAATTCCAAATTTACAACATTTTCCAAAATTTCCCCCACCCAACTAATATCCATCTGATATACATTATGTATACAAATACATCCAAGTATTCACACAAAGCATGTTGTCAATCAATCTAATCCAATTAATTAATCTTTGATTAATGACCATTCAATGTCCATACAATGATTTGATTTGCGCGAGTCCAACTCGTTTAAGAATAAATACTCAAAGTAAGTATTATTGAATTATATCGAACTACAATTTTAAATCCAATTTAAATTGTATCCAATACTAATTCGATTTTAATTCCAAATTAAATAATTACACTTATTTTGGTGTCTTTTAGACTTAGATTCTAAATCCAATCAAATGTGGTCTCAAATGCCCAAATAGCATCCAATGTCAATTCAATTAAAGTCCAATGGGCTTTCAATTAATTCTTTAGGCATGGGCTTTGGTCATTATGGATCAAACCCAAAATGCCAATGCCCAATTAGGAATCACCCTATGCCAAAAATCAATTTAGGCCCAATTAAATTATTAAAGGCCCAATAGTCATATTTGGACTTTATGGAAATGGTTTTATGCCCAATTGGATCTAATCCAATTGTCCAAAACCATACTTGGCCCAACCAATCCCATTAGCCCAAATACAATAAATTAAATTAACATAATATTTCAAAATCATATTAATTAAATTAAAGTGTAATTAACACAACTAATAAATTAATCTAATATTTCCAAAACATCAATTAATCCAATTAATCATGCTCAACTTTCAAATTCATGTCCAACACAAAATTGAAGCAAAATCAATTCTACAACATGCTTCATACTTACGGCAATCACATGAAATAACATTCAATTTTGATTTCAATCCAATTAAATCAACAATTAACATTCATTTCATGCCTTAAACATATCCAATTGTCTAATTAACAAAACAATCACCATGAGTTTTCTATGGTCAAGTTTCAGCCATGATGAAATATTGGGGAAAATTAATCTAATCAATTTTTTTACAAATCCAATGATGCACACCCCTTAGTTATCATCATCTAATCACAACCAAACAATCAATTTGGAAAAATACATGTTCCAAGCAAAATCCACAAACTCAAGTATATAAACCCTAGATTTCAAATCAAGTTAGATTGGCTCTGATATCATTGTTAGTGTCCTACACATGCCCAAGGTATTTAAACAATGATTTGTGTGTGAATTTATTAAGTAAAGTTTGCGGAATAACTTACATTGATCGGATGAGAATTTTCAAAAATCTCCTTAGATGTAGAAGCTCTAAGCTTTGTGTTGAGTTCAAAACTCTTGGGTGAGTTTCCCTATCACCTTTCTTTAACTCTCAAAGTGCTAGCTTTGATCAATTTTGAAACAAAAATTTTCTCTCCAAGAGTAAGGAAGAATCGGCCAAGCATGAAGGAAAGAGAGAATGAATAGTTCACTTTCAAAAAGTGTCTTTTATGTTGACTTCCAAAGTTCAATAAATATTGCCAACCACTTCCACCATCTTTTGACAAGTTGATGTAAGTTAAAGTGGGTCCCACCACTTTAAATTCCAAATTTAGTTGGGTTACACAACACACTTTGGGCCCGGGTTCGTTTAACTCGATTAAACTAATTTTCCGTCGCGATGTAATTAAATCCAATTTAATTAAATAATAATGCCCATCAAAATTATTACGAAAGTCGCTTACGAATTAATTCCAAATTAATTCGTTCGCTCGAATTAAAATCCAATTTTAATTCTGCATTGAAATTCGATTTCAATTAATATGTCCAATATATTATTTAATCGATTAATTCCAAATTAATTGTGTTCTCTCTTCTAGACGAATTTAATCCCAGATAAATTCTTGCCGTAATTAATCTCAGATTAATTTTCTCTCTCATAATTAATCCCAGATTAATTCTGTTCGAGTCAAATGTCATTGGTGAATCTTTGGGAAGCGACCCAAGAGATCCATGGATATGTTGGCAGTAAATATGGTCATCGGACTATCCGAACACGTGCGTACTCAGTACCACATTCTTACCGATTTACAAGACATGGTTGGCTTCTAGCAAAGCATCGTGCCTACCAAATTCTCCAGAAATATTCAACGAGGAATAAATAATCTGTATAAGGCGTAGTATACAATGTATTGCGTAATACGATCCAGTATCGGATGTCACATGCTAGGCCTAGGGCTGGAATTGTGTATGCCCTGTATGAAGCATATATCAGATCCCGCGTATCTAGTCTCTGTAATCGGATAATCATGACATAGTCATATCATCCCGATAGCTACAACATTTAAGAGTACTAGTACCGTATCCTGCGTGATCATCATCTTCATATGACTGAAGTGATACTCTCATCTTGACATCACACCCAATACACTACTATTCTCAGTAAACCCAGAAGAGGCGTACACATAACCTGTTAAAGCTCCGGACGACCAAAACCAAAGTATACTGATTTTCGCAAGTATTAGCGATGCAAGTCTCAGGTTAAGGACCATATACACCTACCCTGATTCGGATTCCCATAGACACATAGTCATAATACCAATGGGATTCCGATGGGTCTATCCAAAGCGAAGCTATTCCTGGTCCAACGGCTAACAAAACCTCTTATCACACTTGAATAAGTATCCAATACTTAAATATATGAGAACCATGCAGTTAAGCTTCCATAACGTGCACAAGTGTAATACTAGTCTATTCTGCATTATCGATGTCCAGTCTCGATAATACTACGACTATGGATATTGAATGATTAAACCGTTCTTGGATTAATACTGTCTCATATCTTATTAATCTGGTACTAATCATATGGCTTTAATCATTTATATATCCAAGTAATCCAATTACAAAATGATAAAATAGCAATTTCCTTTGTCACATAATTAATTTGTACAAAAACACCATGTCTTTTACAAATAGTGATGTTATGTGTCATAATTGTCCAACATAATACCCATGTCCAACATGAATATTTTTGACCTGATACATAAGCATGTTGTGTTTATACTTCTAAAGTATCCTAACATAATTGATTAGGCTTATTTCAACATTAAGCTATGTGATCATGTATCTAATACATAAATGAACATAGCTTAGGAGAAGATCAAACATTACCTAGTAAGCTTGATGCAAGATCCACTACACTTCTCCTTTGTTGAAATTGTTGGAGAACCTCCAAGCTGTGCAATCTTAACTTCAAGATCCAACCTTGATTTTCAATACTAGCAAGCTTCACTTTAAGATCTAATCTTGATTTCTCCTAAATGAAATATTTTAAAGATCTCACAAGCTTCTCTAAACACTTCTCTAACTTAGGCTAATCTCTTAAGAATTACTTGTGTATAGCTTACTCAAGCTTTTACTTATGCTTGTACTTGTAATTAAAACATTCCTTAAGCTTTATATTTATAGCAAAACTTAGATAATTTTTAATTAATAAAAGTTCTAATCAACTTTTAAGTGGTCTTAATCCAATTTGTCCAAATATGTATAATTAGGTGTGACTAATCTCTATTGTCTCCCATTTTAATTTAATCCAATTAAATCAAGCCAAAACCACATATTATTACATACTTACAATTACCATAATATCCTCAAATGGTAGAGATAATTATGATTTTACAATTAAGCCATTGTGTAATTATTGAATTAATCCAATTAATCCAATTAGGTCAAAGTACATAATCAATGTTATCCAATAACACTTGATTATCTTAGTTGATAATTATAATATCGAATATTATCTTTTATAAAAAATAATCGGCTACCCAAGTGCTCAACGAGTACACTTTATATTGGGACTCTCTAAGTTCAGACATGTTCGTCATATAAGTCTAGCTAATATGTACGTAATTCGGCCACCTCCGAATTAGCGAAGAACACAAACGACCTTTCTGTAATATATAAGTCGAGATCATCACATATGTTTAACAATCCATCCGTCATAGGATATCCGAGTTACTCTTAGGAAACATAGAATACACCATCAAGTTTCCAAGGCGCACATCTCATGATGACATGTCCACGATTTTTTACAACTGATGCGATCCACCCTAGGTGATCAGCTTTGGCCAAAGTCTTTAAGAATTTTGACTTTACTTACATGGATACATAAGCCTCTTATGGTACATATACAGGTCGACGGATCATATCTTGCTTCACACTTGATTACTGAGTGTATCAGTCCACACCCAACGAACATCTAGAGGCCAGACCATAAAAGGTTTCTGTCATACATGGCATCAAAGTATGGAGGATCTCGCACAAAATCAATGTTATCCTATAGTAAAAAGATTACATATGCTACTCGAATCGAGGAGATTTCTATTGACGGTGGTGTGTACTTCCAACTATTAGGAATCACATATGAGTCATTCAGTATTCACTTCAACGAATACCCACATGTCTATACGAGTTTTCAAAACTCATGGTACATCGGGTTCAAACCATTGGAACTCCAATTTCAATATAGGACATGTGCTAGTCTTCTAGGTTATAGGAATTCGACAGTATTCCAAAACCAACGACTATGAATATTTACTTTAAGAATAGTTTACACCTAGTGTCAAGACTATTCTAAGGTCGATGTCATTCTTAGCATATCTATACATCAATCTAATACGCATAATGACAATACCATTATAAGGTATGAAATGAAAAATATAGTTATTTTATTAATAAATAATAAAATGTACAAATCAGATTGGCACTCCAAGCACCAACTCCATCAATATTGCTATATTGGTTGCATGTATGTTTTTATAACAGTAAGATTGATGATGATAGATATGTTGATTTGAGTTTGTTCAGAATGATGATGATATTGGAGGAAACTGAAAATTTATATATAGTTTTGACAAACAAAAATGGAATTTTGTTAATAAATTTATGTGAAACTAAAGGAGAGCTAAAATTATAGTGTTATTTAAGAAGAAAATATGTTTCACTATATAATATTCTATTTGTTTAGTTGTATATCATAAAATGCTTCTCCATATATATAGAAATAAAATTAACAGTATTGAGTAATTAAGGGTTGTATGAAATAGGATCATTGGAATATTATATAGAAAAATATGATAAAGGCTTCACAATTGCTAAGAGTAGTTGAATCTATCCTATCTGCAATGGCTACGCTACATCTTTTTTCTAATTATAGTAGCCACGTCATTTGACTCATTTCATAATAAGATATTTGATACTCTTTGTGACAATATATATACTACAAAAATTGGACCTTAGTTTTTGAATACTGCCTAAGATATTAAGTCTCATCACCAATAAGATGTTTGATACTCTTTGTGACAATATAATATTAACCTTTGAACCTGCATAGAATTCAACCGATTGAATTGCTTGCAAACTTGCTGAAGAACTCTGATATATGTTTGTTTGTATGGGCATATGTAAGTGTATTCCATATATGTTTGTTAGTTGGAATGGTTACCAGATGTATAAATTTATACATCCATTGTAGATATTAGTTGGAATGATTTCTGGATGTATTCCATATATATCTATTGTTCAAAACTTTAATGTTCACTTCTATATTTTCATTGTAAATGAGTGGGTTTGGAAGCTCACTCAACAGCAGTGGGTCAGAATCAGATTCTTTTTATGTACAATTAACAGAAATAAGGAAATGGAAGGAAAAATTCCCATCAAACTCTGATAGACTGCCATTGTCAAAAAAAATTGATTCATCACCATCAATCACATCAGTAGTAACTAAAACAATAGCTAGAAGATCTGAAATATGGAAAGTTTTCCGCATGAGTGAAGATAATTCGGATAGGGCTGTATGTATATATTGTCATAAGACTTATGCTTATAGTGCGAAGGATCGAACCACAACCAAATTGAAGATGCATATGTAGAATTACAAATCATACTTGGCTTATTGTGAAGAACAGTGTGTCTTGGTTGGGGTTGGTGAAGAGGGAGGCACATGTGGAAATCTCTCCGTGAGAGATAATCATTCCAATCAAGCAGTGTGTCGGAAAGCAGTTGTGAATATGATTATTGTTGACGATCTACCATTTAGCTTTATAGAGAAATATGGTTTTTTCGACATTTCTGTAGTGTTGCCATCCATCATTTTGATGTCTCATCTCGACGGACTATAACTAGAGATATCATACAGTTGTATGCTGATGAAAAAGTTACGTTGAAGAGTATTTTATCTGCGGGTCATCAAAGAGTTAGTTTGACCAACGACATATGGACGTCAATTCAAAACATTAATTACATGGTTATCATTGAACATTTCATAGATAGTGATTGGCAATTACATAGGCGAATCTTTAGCTTCTGTCCAATTACCAATCACAAAATGGACATTATCATAAGTTTAATAGACTCTTGTTTACAGCATTGGTATTGACAAGATTTTTACTATAACTGTGGATAACGCCAGTGTCAATGTTGTAGCCATCCAACAGTAGGTCAGGAAGATGAGGACATGGATGGGAGATGCATAGGTGCTTAATGGAGAGTATGTGGAAATGCAATGTTGTGCTCACATATTAAATTTAGTTGTGTCTGATGGTCTAAAAGAATTGGATGACAGTATTATAGCAATTCGCAATGTTGTTAAGTATATGAGATCTTCTCCATCAAGATTGGAAGCATTTAAATCGGCGGTAGCACGTGAGAGGATAGAGAGCAATGGAAGTATGGGGTTGGTGCTCGGAGCGCCAATTTTCTTATGTATTTCCCTATAAATACTTATGTAACATTTTATTATGAATAAAATAAACAGTTTCTGTTATATATAACATCTCTCTTTATATGGTAAGGACGTAACAGACCTTAGAATGATTAGTTATGATACTGTTGCAAAAGCTTCGTAACTGACATTGAGTTGTATCATGACGTTGTCATTCTTAGACAGTTCATGGTCAAGGTTTACACTACTTGGTCAGTAAAGTAAATCTGATGAGACTGATACATGTCGTATATTGGAATCTTGGATTCCAATGGTTTCTTAATGAACCATGAGTCTTGGAGACTCATATAGATGTGTAGGTGTTTATAGCGGATAAACACTTAACGACTCACCGAAAAACCAGCATGCTCTTTTAGTAGTACCAACAAAGTAAACGAAACTCTCTCATAAACTTTCAGGAGCGACATTCAGCACTCTCATGGGTGACATGTCAAGACAAGATTATATGAAATTTTGAAGCGTTCGACAGCAAATTCTTCAATGATATCAAGGTCTATCAATTATTAAAAGAACCATGAAAAGAATATTATGTAATATTTAAGTACGTGAAATAATTACATTTTCAAAATTTGACAAAAATAAATAAAATGGTAAATCAGAATCGAACCGGAATCAGACCAGAGCTGATTAATCGGGTACCCTATATAATTAGGTATGTTCCAGTTCCACTTAATTAGAAACAGATTTTTTCCCGGTAGATTCCGATTCCACGCGGAACCGAAACTGAAATCGATTTTGCCCACCTCTAGTCAAAAAGTGTATTGTTTTTTCATATGCTTTAGACTGTATGTTTTAATAGTTTTGTTTTCTTACGATTCAATTATATTTAAATTAGAAAAAATGATATTTAATTATCCTTCAAATTTTTATAATGGTATTTTAATTTATATAATTTTTAATATATAATTTTTAATATATTGTTAAATATTTTTCGTAAATTTTGAATCTTTTTTTCCAATTACTATTAAATGAATTGGATACCCATAAAATATCTAAAGATAGTAAAAAAATATTTTAAAATTAGATAAAAATGATCTCATTTAACAAAAAATTTAACGATAATGACTAGAATTTGTATTTTTTAAAATTATAGAGACTAAAATATTATTATGATAATTTATAAAATAATTAAATATCATTTCTCTTTAAATTACTATATAATAACAAACAAAAAATACAAAGTTTAATTCACCATCAAATCTAAGGGGATGTATTCAATTAAGATTTTAAAAGATTATTTATGGATAAATAAGTTTAGTGGATTTTAAAAGACTATTTAAGAATGTAATGACTTATAATAAATTTTATTACAGTTTTTTTAATCAGGAATTTTTACTTATTGGATTTTAAAATATTTATATCATAAGAATTTAAAAGATTTGAAAGGACCACATATAAATTTTTTTTTATGATGTTAACCAACCAAATTTTAATCGGATTATGAGTAATGTCTATCTAGTTCAATGAGACATTCTTTTCTTGGGCTATTCTCGTCTAGGTCACCCCTCCACTGAATTAACAATGCTATAATTTCTAGCATGGTTAGGTGGGGATGCCTCAACCATTACAACTATATTTTCTTTACAAGCTATATTTGCAGTAATATTTCTTGGACTTAAGCAATCTAACAATATTTTACTAACAGTGTAAATAACTTTACTGACGAAAATGCTTAATTATCTCATATTATTTTCTGAGTTTCTGTGACATAATGTCATGTCTCTGACCTAGGAATAAAAAATAACACATCGGCATCAATGATCTTAATAATTGATAAATATTTTTTCCTTAAATTTGGGTTTTTTTAAAAAAAAAATTACAAGTAAAAAATTAGCGAGGAAAAAATCCTTATTGTGCTAAATTCACTATGTACATTATCATTTATGCGATTAAAGAAGTTTTGTTGGCCTTAAAGAAAATCTAGGAAATTATCTTTAAATGTGATAGAATTTTCCTCCTCGAAAATGAAATTCATTAAGAAAAATGGTTGGAGGAATGACATTATCAGTTGCATTTAAAAGAAAGTCATTGTTTTGTTTGAAAGAAAAAAGAAGAAATTACTAATAAGCAAGTAACTTGTTCACGAAGAGCTAACATGTATGTTCATCTTCTGTTTTTTAACCGTAAAAAAAATCTTATGTAAAAAGTCTCATCGGTTATGATAAGATTTTTTTATAGAGTTTGATATTTATAATTATCACTAAAAAGTCAAACACAATCACACATATAAAAAAAATCCTTCAAAATAATTATGTTTTTCAATATCATAAGACTTTATATTACTTGTTTAAAGTCCTGATTGAATATTATTATATTTGAATATACTCTTTAAATCATAATAGTCTTAATGAAATACCACCAAATCAATAGAGTTGAGCAACGGTTTACAAAACAAAACAGCAGCAAATTCGAAGGCCATCCATAACAATACCGTACACTTGGAACAACACATGCAATAAAATGTGTAAATGCTCAAACTCCAATGCCGCTGCATGAATAGCAGCTGTCTGAATACACAACTGTACGTGGACCGACCTCGCTGCATATTTGGCACTCACCAACAAGAAGAATTACAATCAATTGGAATTGGAAAAATCAAAACAACAAATTAAGCACACAATAAGAGTTCTGTTCATTTTGATTGCCATAAACAAACACATTACGTTGAACAATGTGTATAGCAATGTACTTGTTAATTACATAATCTAATGGATCACATTAATTGGAGGCAAACCCAGTGTGAGTTCCAATCTAACCTCGCCATTTTCATTTTGTCTGTTGAGGTTCACAAGCGAACCCTCAACAGTTTCAACAGAGAATATGCTCTTATCATCTTCTCTGCTCAGCTGATCACTCTGCACTGTCCCCACAACCGGGCCTTTGAGCCGGCGGTTCCAAGACCGTTTGACCCGGATCTTGGTCCTGTCCGAACTGGCTGCCGACGGGTCCTTTGACACGTGGCGTATGTCATATATTTTGAGAGGAGGGGTTAGGACGTTTAAAGCCAATGCAGCTGTAGGTGCATTATTTGAAGTGCTTAATGATGATGAAGAAGAAGAAGAAGCGTTTGGGATTATGGGTTTGCCTTTGAGTACAGCATCGACCGCTGCTTGGCATTGGTCCCACTTCCCTGACCAAAGCAACCCCACTGACCCAAATATTGGATCCACAGCACGCCCGCATGCCTCGTATAATAGTGACATAAATATACCTGCAACAACAAATGTGTACATAGATTAATAAATTATATTAAAAAAAAACCTAAATATTCTAAACTTCAAATAAAATAAAACCCATTTCTCATACCAGGACGAAGGCTTTTGGGGCCGGCTTCAATGAGGTTGATGAGGCCAGCGCGGCCGTAGAATTTGGCAAGGAAGAGGGTGGCATTGGCTTGTGCATCAGAGGATTTGATCCAGTCAAGGCAAGGCCTAATGATGCAGTCATCACTGCAGCCTTTGCGCAAGATTCTGCACCCATTGCAACTCGTCCTCATGATGGTTATTAAATTTGGATTTTGAGAGGAGAGTTGAGAGTTTGGAGGGTATTTAAGAGAGGGAGAGGGGGGGCACAGTGGTTTTTTATTCTCCAAAAGGAGTGTTACTGGTGGGTGAAGTGTGGAGTGAAAGGGAACCTGAAAACCAGGGGTTATATTCCTAAAATTTTAGCTTGTTTAGGTAAAGTTTGGGAGCAAACGCCTTCTTTGGAAAATTGGAATATGACCCAGATTGTGTTTTCATGATCTTTTTTTCTTTTTACATGTTTTAGAATCACCCCACATGCACTAATTTATTACAACTCAACCATATATGCTGCTGCTACTTGTTTTTTTCATAATAACATTATCATGAAAAATAGTAACTCTAAAAGCTTGCATATAATTTATAAAGGATAATGGAGAATAGAGATGTGTGGAGAAGATTTTAAGTTGAAATAATTAAGGGGTTTTTATAATATAAAAGAGAACTGATCAACTTATTAATGTTAGAGATACAGCAAAAGTTTTGAATAGTATATATATATGTTAACTAAATTGTTGGTGTATGTTAATTTAACTTATAAAATTTCTTAGAGTGGTATAAAAGATTTGGACTATAAATCTGTACTCAATTATAAGATTGAATAAATTAAAATAGAATGAATTATTAGTGATTTAAATTTTATTTATTTTATCATGACACCACCTCACGCATCATAAATATATATTTTGTTAAATTTAGTAAATTTGCTCTCATGAAAATGGGGATTCTAATTTCTAATGAGCTAACTCTTCGTTCATTATGATCCTTAATTGTTACAGAAAGTCATAATCATGAAGGGCAAATATGAAAATTCCTTGTAAAGGAGGATCAGACAGCAGATGAAAGGTGGCAGTCATGCAAGAGGATGACGGAGCAAAGCCACGTGCAAAGCACGAGTTCAGACCACCCACTTTCTCATTTCGAGCAACTCAACTACTCCATATTTTCAGGAATCCGTACAATCAAACTCACAAAAAAAAAAAAAGGGAAATTCTAAATAAATTAAATATAAAGTTACAGACCACTAGTGGTTTTATAAATCGTGGTTTTGGAAAATATTTGACCTGTCTGTTGGCGCAGACAGTGAGACAGAGAGACAGAGCCAATGGTTTTTAAATTTAAATTTAATTTCTATTTTAGCCTAAAATTATGGAACCAGTCCCCTGAAAAATTTCACATGTTTTTGTTTTCCTGAATTGTTATTTCTTTTAATTGAAAAGTTTTACTTGTGTTGAGATTTTGTTTTATATATTTATGGATTTTATGAAAATCTATAACTTAGAAATTAATTAAAAATTCAAGTTGTACATGACCTGTACAGATTTAGTTAATGGATCAATCATAAAATTATTAGATAAGGTCACATGTATGTAATGCATCAAAATTTTAAATTAGATTGAATTGTTGAATTAATAAATTCATATATAAATTTGACTCGAGTAAAGATTCAAGACATATTTACACATGAAAAAAAATAGCAAAACTCCCGCTAATATTTGATGAAACTAACGAAACATCATAATATTTTAAAATTAAAAGAAATGTGCTTTATATAGGATTTTGATATAAATATTTTAATTTTTGATGTAAAAAATGAGGTGGTGATCACAATCGAGACATCTTGTTCTCATCTCGTTCCATTTCGATTGTGATTCAAGACAATAAATTATCTTAAATACCGACCGATATTTTAAATTGGAACAAAAAAATCATCATGAATAATTATGAATTTTGAATCCCGATCGAGATTATGAATTTTTTATATTATAATTCTTAATTTTTAAACATGGGGTCTCACTTAATTTTAAAACATGATAAGGATTTCGCTTAGTTTCACTTAACATTATGAGGTTTAGCTCATTTTCCTCGTTACACACATGAACGAACACAATGGTAAAAATACAAATTTTTATTGAATTGCACGATATCAAATATTTATTTTATTTTTTAAAAAAAAATTACAAGTAAAAAATTAGCGAGAAAACGAGGAAAAAAATCCTTGTTGTGCTAAATTCCCTATGTACATTATCATTTATGCGATTAAAGAAGTTTTGTTGGCCTTAAAGAAAATCTAGGAAATTATCTTTAAATGTGATAGAATTTTCCTCCTCGAAAATGAAATTCATTAAGAAAAATGGTTGGAGGAATGACATTACCAGTTGCATTTAAAAGAAAGTCATTGTTTTGTTTGAAAGAAAAAAGAAGAAATTACTAATAAGCAAGTAACTTGTTCACGAAGAGCTAACATGTATGTTCATCTTCTGTTTTTTAACCGTAAAAAAAATCTTATGTAAAAAGTCTCATCGGTTATGATAAGATTTTTTTATAGAGTTTGATATTTATAATTATCACTAAAAAGTCCAACACAATCACACATATAAAAAAAATCCTTCAAAATAATTATGTTTTTCAATATCATAAGACTTTATATTACTTGTTTAAAGTTCTGATTGAATATTATTATATTTGGATACACTCTTTAAATCATAATAGTCTTAATGAAATACCACAAATATAATACAAATCCAAATCGATAGAGTTGAGCAACGGTTTACAAAACAAAACAGCAGCAAATTCGAAGGCCATCCATAACAATACCGTACACTTGGAACAACACATGCAATAAAATGTGTAAATGCTCAAACTCCAATGCCGCTGCATGAATAGCAGCTGTCTGAATACACAACTGTACGTGGACCGACCTCGCTGCATATTTGGCACTCACCAACAAGGAAGAATTACAATCAATTGGAATTGGAAAAATCAAAACAACAAATTAAGCACACAATAAGAGTTCTGTTCATTTTGATTGCCATAAACAAACACATTACGTTGAACAATGTGTATAGCAATGTACTTGTTAATTACATAATCTAATGGATCACATTAATTGGAGGCAAACCCAGTGTGAGTTCCAATCTAACCTCGCCATTTTCATTTTGTCTGTTGAGGTTCACAAGCGAACCCTCAACAGTTTCAACAGAGAATATGCTCTTATCATCTTCTCTGCTCAGCTGATCACTCTGCACTGTCCCCAACACCGGGGCTTTGAGCCGGCGGTTCCAAGACCGTTTGACCCGGATCTTGGTCCTGTCCGAACTGGCTGCCGACGGGTCCTTTGACACGTGGCGTATGTCATATATTTTGAGAGGAGGGGTTAGGACGTTTAAAGCCAATGCAGCTGTAGGTGCATTATTTGAAGTGCTTAATGATGATGAAGAAGAAGAAGAAGCGTTTGGGATTATGGGTTTGCCTTTGAGTACAGCATCGACCGCTGCTTGACATTGGTCCCACTTCCCTGACCAAAGCAACCCCACTGACCCAAATATTGGATCCACAGCACGCCCGCATGCGTCGTATAATAGTGACATAAATATACCTGCAACAACAAATGTGTACATAGATTAATAAATTATATTAAAAAAAAACCTAAATATTCTAAACTTCAAATAAAATAAAACCCATTTCTCATACCAGGACGAAGGCTTTTGGGGCCGGCTTCAATGAGGTTGATGAGGCCAGCGCGGCCGTAGAATTTGGCAAGGAAGAGGGTGGCATTGGCTTGTGCATCAGAGGATTTGATCCAGTCAAGGCAAGGCCTAATGATGCAGTCATCACTGCAGCCTTTGCGCAAGATTCTGCACCCATTGCAACTCGTCCTCATGATGGTTATTAAATTTGGATTTTGAGAGGAGAGTTGAGAGTTTGGAGGGTATTTAAGAGAGGGAGAGGGGGGGCACAGTGGTTTTTTATTCTCCAAAAGGAGTGTTACTGGTGGGTGAAGTGTGGAGTGAAAGGGAACCTGAAAACCAGGGGTTATATTCCTAAAATTTTAGCTTGTTTAGGTAAAGTTTGGGAGCAAACGCCTTCTTTGGAAAATTGGAATATGACCCAGATTGTGTTTTCATGATCTTTTTTTCTTTTTACATGTTTTAGAATCACCCCACATGCACTAATTTATTACAACTCAACCATATATGCTGCTGCTACTTGTTTTTTTCATAATAACATTATCATGAAAAATAGTAACTCTAAAAGCTTGCATATAATTTATAAAGGATAATGGAGAATAGAGATGTGTGGAGAAGATTTTAAGTTGAAATAATTAAGGGGTTTTTATAATATAAAAGAGAACTGATCAACTTATTAATGTTAGAGATACAGCAAAAGTTTTGAATAGTATATATAATATGTTAACTAAATTGTTGGTGTATGTTAATTTAACTTATAAAATTTCTTAGAGTGGTATAAAAGATTTGGATTATAAATCCGTACTCAATTATAAGATTGAATAAATTAAAATAGAATGAATTATTAGTGATTTAAATTTTATTTATTTTATCATGACACCACCTCACGCATCATAAATATATATTTTGTTAAATTTAGTAAATGGGGATTCTAATTTCTAATGAGCTAACTCTTCGTTCATTATGATCCTTAATTGTTACAGAAAGTCATAATCATGAAGGGCAAATATGAAAATCCCTTGTAAAGGAGGATCAGACAGCAGATGAAAGGTGGCAGTCATGCAAGAGGATGACGGAGCAAAGCCACGTGCAAAGTACGAGTTCAGACCACCCACTTTCTCATTTCGAGCAACTCAACTACTCCATATTTTCAGGAATCCGTACAATCAAACTCACAAAAAAAAAAAAGGGAAATTCTAAATAAATTAAATATAAAGTTACAGACCACTAGTGGTTTTATAAATCGTGGTTTTGGAAAATATTTGACCTGTCTGTTGGCGCAGACAGTGAGACAGAGAGACAGAGCCAATGGTTTTTAAATTTAAATTTAATTTCTATTTTAGCCTAAAATTATGGAACCAGTCCCCTGAAAAATTTCACATGTTTTTGTTTTCCTGAATTGTTATTTCTTTTAATTGAAAAGTTTTACTTGTGTTGAGATTTTGTTTTATATATTTATGGATTTTATGAAAATCTATAACTTAGAAATTAATTAAAAATTCAAGTTGTACATGATCTGTACAGATTTAGTTAATGGATCAATCATAAAATTATTAGATAAGGTCACATGTATGTAATGCATCAAAATTTTAAATTAGATTGAATTGTTGAATTAATAAATTCATATATAAATTTGACTCGAGTAAAGATTCAAGACATATTTACACATGAAAAAAAATAGCAAAACTCCCGCTAATATTTGATGAAACTAACGAAACATCATAATATTTTAAAATTAAAAGAAATGTGCTTTATATAGATTTTGATATAAATATTTTAATTTTTGATGTAAAAAATGAGGTGGTGATGGCAATCGAGACATCTTGTTCTCATCTCGTTCCATTTCGATTGTGATTCAAGACAATAAATTATCTTAAATATCGACCGATATTTTAAATTGGAACAAAAAAATCATCATGAATAGTTATGAATTTTGAATCCCGATCGAGATTATGAATTTTTTATATTATAATTCTTAATTTTTAAACATGGGGTTTCACTTAATTTTAAAACATGATAAGGATTTCGCTTAGTTTCACTTAACATTATGAGGTTGAGCTCATTTTCCTCGTTACACACACGAACGAACACAATGGTAAAAATACAAATTTTTATTGAATTGCACGATATCAAATATTTATTTTATTTTTAAAAAAAAAATAGCTTAGTTTTTTTTTTTTTTTTTTTTGAATCATTAGAAATCCCGCCACCAAACAACCTCTCTCGGGTTTAAGTGGAGCAGGTAAAATCATCGACTGTCCCATGCTCTTATAAGAAACGGACTCATTGGATTCTAACTCAGAACCTTAAGGTGAGATCCTGAACCCTACACCAATCTCATTGGAGACTAAAAATAGCTTAGTCCATTACTACATATGCATTAATTAAATGATGAGTTATGCAGAAACTAAATGACAACTAAAATAACCGACAAAGTACACATATTTTGTTATTCAAATAATTTTAATCACAAAACACACATACTTCATGAATGATTTTAGTCTTCATTTAATGTTGTGTTTGATATAGAGTTTGATGAATTTATATGATAGCTTATACTTTAAGTCCGGTACTTATAAGCTAATGTTAGGTTTGGATTCGAGAGCAACCTAAATTAAACTCTTCAAATTGTTGTTAAGATTATGAATAGCTAGTTGCTTTACCGCTTATATTATGTTTTGGCCTCACTCACATGGCTTGTAACAAACTCTCACGTCCCTATTTATTTGCTTAACTAACATATTGAGTTTTCCCACTAAACAAAACTAACTCGAATTGCCATTGCTTTCATCTGCGTTTTGGCTTACACATTCTATGCTTTTGACTTATACAAAATCATTAAATCGTCTGGGCTTGATCCTAATCCTGTGGTCTCTCACACCTCTACTCTGCTGAGCCTCATTTCGCACCAGTTGTTGTTGGTCATTCTGTTCCTTCATATTGCATCGATCCCTCCTGGAAAAGAACCTTGTCCTCAAGGTTGAAGTTAGGATAAAAAGCTTGAAATGTATTCAAGTTTTTCCCCAAGTAGCATCATCCATGGGTAAGTGGTCCCATTGAACTAAGAGTTGGGGTACTTATAGGGCTCCATGTTGTACCAAACGAGTGCTGATGACTGAGATAGGTTTCAAGAGAAAATCATTGTCCATGTCAGGTAACTAAGTGACCATTGTCTCCTGAACTGGGGTGCGAGACCTATAAGCCTTGAGCTGGGAAGCTGGTAATTGGAGTTTGTATGCTACAAGACCAATGCGATGAAGGATGAGGTAGGGGCCAAAGTACCTCGTGCCCAATTTATTAGAGATCCTTTTGGCCAAGGATTGCTCACGATATGGTTGAAGCTTCACCCACACTCAATCCCTCACTACAAACTGCTTGTCCACCCTATGCTTGATAGCCACTTGTTGCATCCGTAACTGAGCCCTCTATAGATTTGAGTTTCAGCTGAGTTAATACAACATCCCTTTCAAGTAAGTCATAATCCAAGGCTTCAAGAGGAGAGCTGTTGGAATGGAATGAGGGGGTTGGTTATAAACGATCTGGAAAGGGGTCATGCCAGCACTAACATGATAAGAAGTGTTGTACCAAAATTCTGTCCAAGGCAAAAAAAAAAATAGTCCATTTGTGTGGACACTTAGAAAGCATGGCACCTCAGATATTGCTCTATACACCTGTTAACCACCTTAATTTGGCCATCAGTTTAGGGATGATAGGCACTGCTGGTTTGCTAATGTGGTCTCTGCTGATGCAAACAAAGCTTTCCAAAACTTGCTTAGAAATATGAGGTCACGATCAGACACAATAGTCTTGGGGAAGCCATGTAATTTACATACCATTTGAACAAATAGTAAGGCTACCTGTGTTGCATTAAACTGCATAGGCAATGCCCCTAAATGAATGTACTTACTAAGTCTATCAGTGGACCCTCTGGACAATGGCAACCCAACAATGAAGTCTATAGAAATGTCCTCCCATGGTTGCTTTGGAATGAGAAGAGGCTGTAATAACCCTTGGGGATTAGTGGTATGGTACTTAACATGATGACAAACTGAACTGCCATCAATGTAATCCTTGATGTTTTGCTGCATGCATTTCCAGAAAAAAATTAGCTTGGATCCTCTAAAGGGTCTTGAAGACTCCATTGTGTCCCCCACAAGCAGTAGCATGTAATTCAGACATAATTTTCTGTTTTAATGTGGAAATAGCATTGATGAAAAATTTGCCTTTGTGATATAGCAACCCATTGATGATTTTATAAACAATGTGCTGCTCAGGATGGTCAGTAACTTTTGCTAGGAAGTGTTAAACATATGGCAGGGACTTAGTTTCATCCTTGAGTTGATCTAGATTCCCTAAGACAAGAACTGTAAGAGCCATCGGCTGTGGAATTTTTTTTTTTTTTTTGAAATCGTTGGAAACTCCACCGCCAAACCAACCCTTCCGGGCTTAAGCGAAGTAGGTAAAACCCTCGACTGTCTCAGGCTCTTATAAGAAACGCACTCCCTGGATTCGAACCCATGACCTCAAGGTGAGATCCTAAACCCTACACCAACAAGCCACGCCCCTTAGGGACGCTGTGGAATTCCCGACATGACATCAACTATTGGATTTCATAATCAAATCTCAAATGTTTAGGTAGATATTATTGCTATTCAGAGGTTTGAATAACCTGCTCCATTAGACTTTTCAGGCTTTTGTGATAAGTTCTTATAATAAAATGTCTACCTAATAAGTATTGCCACCATTTATTGGCAGCTTCCACAATTGTTACTAATTCTCTAACATAAGTGGAAGCTCTTTTCATCTTATCACTGAGTTTTTTGCTAAAGAATGTAATGGGGTGATGCAGTTGCATTAAAAAATTCTCCAATACCCTCAGTGCTAGCATCTGTTTCAATCACAAGTGATTCATTCAAGTTTGGTAATGACAATACATGTGTAGTAGCCATGGCTTGTTTCAAGAATCTAAAGCAACTTATGTTCGTGCATTCCAAGTAAAAGAGTCTCCCTTCAACAAGCCAGTGAGTGGTGCAGCTATCACTACATGATTCTTCATAAACCTCTTATAATACCCAGTACCAAGAAATGCTTTTAGCTGTTTGACAGTGAACGCGGAGAAATGATTTCCCTAGTTCGTACGGAAAAACCCAACAGAGGATCTTAGCCGAATTCTATGGGTTTTAAAATTTTTCTTTTACACAATAAAAAAACACACATATATATATATATATAATAGTATAGCATGTATACCTCCCGTGAGCTCAATCTGAAAAGCGAACCATCTCCGGTTACCTCCAAGCGTATCCACACCGAATCGGCTGACGAAACTTGCGATTTATTATTTGAGAGACTATCCAAAGCTCACAACACTTTATCCAACTCAACTTTCTATAGAAAAAGGAAGCAACTAAACTTAAACTTTGAAGAATAAACTTAAAGGAATCAAGTTCCTTTTCTTTTTTATCTTCATGTTTAATCTCTAACACTTCAGAAAATCAAAGAATATAAATTTCCCCACCAAGAACAAGCTTGGCTGAATTCCTCTATAACTGTTAGCCTTGGATTTTTGTTTCATATGTGTATTATATATATACACAATAACCTTTAACCTAAGTCACCAAGAAACTTCCACCTATTATCACAAGTAGTAAGTAAAGTTTTCCTTTCATTTAACCTACAAGTAACTTGTTATAGCAAGTAATAAGTTACTTGTCATGTTTTACTTGTTAATTAGTTAACATAAAACAAATTAGATATTTGTGATATTTACTTAATATTAAATATTTTATAAAATCAAATATCTTATATTTAATCTTATTAAATAAAAAATTTAATTACTTAAAATAATTTAATTAAATCCACTTCATTGATCAAATATCTAATTTGATGGATTTAATTAGATCTTGACACTTATCAACAAATCATAGTGTCAAGTGTCATCTTAAGACTTTAACAAATGATCAAATCAAAATTTACCATAATAAAGTAAATTAAATATCTAGATATTCTTATTTATTTACAAATAAATAAATATTTAATTTTAAATAAAAAATCAAATATCTTGTATTTAATATAAGCTTGATATTTGGAAAAATCACATGATGATATGTGTAAGCTTAAGAACTTGACACTTGTTCAAATCAAAATTTGACATGTGTAAAGCAAATAAATATCTATATATTATATTATAATTACAAATATCTCTTTGTCTCAAAATATCTTTATCAGTCTCTCAACTGTCCGTAAATCACATTTACAGTATTTCTAAAATCACTGGAATATTTCCTGAATAAGCGGGTGCTAGCGCGTCCATGACCTCATCGGTAACGATATTAACATGATTTGTTAAAGTACTTTGGTAGGCATTCATTGGACTCCTATAAGGGATTCTTAATTTCCTTAATTTTCCCTCCTGCAATAGAGCTAAATCCACGGCCTCCATGATATTTGCATTTCTCAGGGCAATCATTTCCCTTCTTATATCAGTTTTCAACCCATATATGAAACAATTTAACAAGGAGCTAGCATATAAGTCATTTACTTTATTAGAAAAAAACCTCAAACTCCTTCATAAAACCTTGACATTCGAAGTTTGAGACAATTTGAATAGAGCTCCCTCATGATTCTTAAACACTGAATCTCTAAATCTTGATGTCACAGCCTCCAGAAAGGTTTTCCACGACCTTAGTTGACCATTCTTTCTCATCCAAACATACCAAAATAAAGCTTCACTTTCCCAATGATAGGGAGCAACTGAGATCATTTTCTCATCTGGTGTAGGATATGTGTTAAAGAAGTGTTCTATCTTTAACATCCACTCAGCCATGTACAAGTCAGTGACTGGTGCAGCTATCACTACATGATTCTTCATAAACCTCTTATAATACCCAGTCATACCAAGAAATGCTTTTAGCTGTTTGACAGTGAAAGCGGAGAAATGATTTATGTGGGACACAGAAACTGGGCGACGCATGATGTTCCGAGCTCGCGGCCCGGTTGGGAGTACGGAATAGTCCGCGGGGGAACTAAACCGGAGAATAATTGAGTCGCCACCCGGTGTGAATCGGGACAAAGATTTAAGGCCGCACTCACCCCTCGCAAAGGAAGACCTTAAACTGTTGGGTTCGGAATGGTCCCTTACTTATGCCACTTGTAATGAAATGATTTGTGCAATAATTTAACCAAGCCTAAGCAACATATTTCCAAGAGTATTCTACTTTTAAGTTCACATGCATGAAAGTAATCATCATAACGACGAACATGCAATAACACACAGCAATCTCATGAACATACTTCGATCATATAATGCGGAAAACAAAGAACAACCTAAACATAATGCAAATTCCAAACGCAAAATAAATGACTAATCATGCTTGAAAATGAACAACTAAATAGGCTAAATCATGCTTAAGAACCAAGTAACATACTAACGGCCTAATCATGCTTGAATACCATCTCATGAACACATCAAATAGATAAATGTAGGGATACAAATAGTATGATTGATTACATGATACAAGAGAAATCACCTAAGAAATAATTATGCATGACATGTGATGAAAATGACTCAGTTCAGTGTATGCGCGTTCGTATAGCGTTTGAAAACGCGTTCGAACGGTGAACAGAAGGTTCGCGTTTGTATAGTGTTTGAGAACGCGTTCGAATGGGACATGACCTGATGAAACAAAACACATTCGCGTTCGAGTAGCGTTCGTAAACGCGTTCGAATGGTAAACAGAAGGTTCGCATTCGTATATCGTTTGAGAACGTGTTCGAACGAGACCAGACCTGATGCATGATAAAACAAAGGAAATACGTGCGCGTTCGAGTAGCGTTAGTAAACACGTTCGAACGGTAAACAGAAAGTTCGCGTTCGTGTAGCGTTTGAGAACGCGTTCGAACGGGACTGGACCTGATTAAACAAAACACATTCGCGTTCGAGTAGCGTTCGTAAACGCATTCGAACGGTAAACAGAAGGTTCGCGTTCATATAGCGTTCGAGAACGCGTTCGAACGAGACCAGACCTGATGCATGAGAGACGACGCAACACATACATAAATATGCAAATCCACAATGTAGGACCTCGTGTGCCCGATTGAACTCGTTCCCATTCAATCGGGTGTATCTTGTCCGGTGCGACAAAACATCGTGGTAAGGTAGCCTTCAGGCATTTTCCCTCGAATAGAGGACCTTTAATCCACCCTAGTTAGCCCATGCGCATTATAATGCAATACATGCATAAATAGAACAATGATATGCATAAAGTCAATGACATAACAAAAAGCGCGGCAAAACATCGTGGTAAGGTAGCCTTCATGCATTTTCCCTCGAATAGAGGACCTTTAATCCACCCTAGTTACCCCATGAGCGTTACATCACAATGAATAGAAAGTAAAGACAATGATATAGGACTTCGTATGCTCGGTTGAACATATCTCACATCCAACCAAACATACTTTGTCTGGCGCGGCAAAGTATTGGCGTAAATGTAGCCTTTTGGCCTTTTCTTCCCTCAAATGGAAAACCTTTAGATCAATATGCTAAGCCCATGCGCATCACATCATCAACACACAAACAAACAACATACAGAAAGTAAAATGGCGAAATATAAGATGCAGATAATAAACAATCAAGATAAAATAAAGGGAGATATGTGCCGTTTACTCAAGTGGTATGTGGAGTTGTATCCCAAGTACAGACCGCACTACCGTCCATTCGGATTCGGCTACGGAATTTACGTCTGGGTTTCCATCCTATAGACCACAAGAGACGACACATTTTCCCTTTCATTCAAAGGCCACAACATGCATCCACAAACGACTCTCATGCGAATAAAACTATAAAAAAAAAAACGAATGACAATAAATAGAAAAAGTGACATCAGGTCTAACCTTTTAAATCACCTCTCGGACGTACGGTACACGATCGTCGGAAGGGCTAACGCTCCGCAACTCCTCCGGTTCACTGGTTCACTGCTCTCGTTCGTTGTCTCCCTGTTTTGAGTCGTCATTCTCCATGTTTTACGGCTGTTTTTACTGTATTTCGCTGCTCTTTCGGTGACATTTTTTGGTCACTGTTTCAAGTATTTTAGGCCACTATTTTGGGGTATTTGGGGCTGATGTTTTGGTGATGTTAAGGGCTGCTGTTCAGGGGTGAGTTTCGGTAGTTTGGGGGGTGTTCCAGGAGCAGTTTTTCGGTCAAACAGTGAATGTTTTAGGTAGTGATTTTCGGTAATACAGTGGATGTTCTAGGGGCTGTGATTTTCGATGATCTAAGGTGTTTTTGGGGCTATAATTTTTCAATTATGGAGGGAAGAGGAGGAGAGAAAATTCTTTGTTGCTTCTTGAGTGTATTGGGCGTGAATGGATAGGCTTTTTCTTTGGTGTATATGGGTGAGAGTTAAGACCGGTTCAAGGGTTGGAATAGCTTTGTTTTTTATAGGCAAATGGGATGGGTGAATCTTTGCTTGACAAGGAATGGATTTGTGCATTAAAGGAGGATTTGATTTAGTGTTAAATAAGGAAAACCAAAGACTGATGAGAGACAAGATTATGCTCAATTAGGAAGTTCATATATTTAATTTGTTTTGTTTAGGCATGATATTTGTTTAGTTAGGAATATAATAATCTTGATTGATTTTAATTATGCATGATTTTATTTTAAATTGGTATATGATTTTTGGATTTTATTTAATTTTGTCATGTGTTAAATATGCATTTTATTAATTGGATATGTTTTATGGGCTTTGGTGGGCTAATTGGGCTTGAGTGTGAGGCTAGCAGCAAAACCAGAAATACCGACACCGTTCGAACGCCGATTCGAACGCTACACGAACGCCCGCAATCTGCTTGACGTTCGAACGTGGTTGCGAACGCAGCACGAACGAAAACAGTGAACTTGTGAAATGAATCTGATGACATACTTATTCTGAATTTCCCTTTCCGACGCCCGTTTCCCGCGAATTCCTTGACTTAAAAGGTAGTGTCTCCAAATGATACTCATCATAGGGACTTATATGCAAAAATACAGTGCCTACAATTTCCCTACCTGTGGCTACGGCGAACTGTGCGGAAAAACCCAACAGAGGATCTTAGCCGAATTCTATGGGTTTTAAATTTTTTCTTTTACACAATAAAACACACACACACACATATATATAATAGTATAGCATGTATACCTCCCGTGAGCTCAATCCGGAAAGCGAACCGTCTCCGGTTGCCTCCAAGCGTATCCACACACCGAATCGGCTGACGAAACTTCCGATTTATTATTTGAGAGACTATCCAAAGCTTGTGAAAATAATTTTCACAACACTTTATCCAACTCAACTTCCTATATAAAAAGGAAGCAACTAAGCTTAAACTTTGAAGAATAAACTTGAAGGAATCAAGTTCATTTTTCTTTTTTATCTTCATGTTTAATCTCTAACACTTCAGAAAATCAAAGAAAATAATTTTCCCCACCAAGAACAAGCTTGCCTGAATTCTAGGGGTGGGCGCGGTTCGGTTTGGTTCGGTTTTTGTTAAAAACCGAACCAAACCATATTTTACGGTCCGGTTTTTTTATCTCTCAAACCAAACCATTAAATAACGGTTTGGTTCAGATTGAAAATTTTTTAAACCAACGGTATACGGATTGGTTCGGTTCGGTTTACGGATTATTCTACTTAAAACAAATTTTCACTCTATTTAAGGGAAAATTTAAAGTTCACATATGATAAATTACAATATATAAAGACATCTGCAATCAAAATATTTTTTTAGAAAGAATTACTTTGCCTTAGTTTACCCACAAGAACACCGAATTGATTAGTAGCTAAGATGAAAACTTAAATCTAGAAAATGGTGTAAGAAAATTGTTGTGATATTTTCTATCGTACCACAAGTGTACGGTGTCAAGTTTTAGTATAAATCAGTGAAAGAGTGTCGAACCCACATGGATTGTGTTAACTCGCACTAAATACTACAATTGATAATCCTAACCTTATTTAGACGATAATTAACAAAGATTTATTTAAATAAATAAAATATAAAAATAATAAAATAAGATGAACTAACACGATAGAGATTCTAGATCCTGATTTCACCTAGTTGTCGCCTATGTATTTTTCATGCCAATTGATCCATGTTCCGTTATATTGTCTATAAGTCAAGACTCCTAAAATATCAACTTCATCTCTCGAGTGCCGAGTGAAAATATCATCAACTACACTCCGATATCTCTATAAAAATCTAATAGTTAACAACTCGTTACGCTTTGTGATTCTATGTTAACGACTTCAAAGGACTACAGATTCTCTCGAACTCTATAAAATCCTAGGTTATATTCTCTAGATCTATTCAAAATCTCCTCTCTCGAGTGATAGATTCTAAACATATATCATCATATTTGTGGCCAGCAAACACAAAGCATTAAACTCATAAGAATATAAATAAATCAATAAAACTTCATAACAAAATAGATAATTAAAATAAAGGTTTAAGCATCAGTTACATCATTCTCCATAATTAAGAAGTTTAGTTCATGACTAAAGATAAAAACATTGATAAACAAGTCATGAATCTAATGGAGATCATTAGAGTTCTAAGAAAGAAACTAGAAGATAAAACCCGAATTGAATTTCTTCATCTTCGGACGTCACCGCCTTCGTCTCCTCTTATTGCTCTTCAATCCTCCTCATTGGATCTCTAAAAATATGTATTTTGGTGTTTTGTGCTGTATATTAGCCTCCTCTTGAGTTTTGGACGAACTAATGTATTTATAATAGAGCATTGGGGTCATTAAACATCTAAAAAACCCTAAAATCATGTTTCTGGTGCGCGCTGGGCGCCGCGACGCTTGCAGATTGGCGCTGCTGCGCCAAAGCCCCTGTATTTTGTATGGAACGCATATATGTCTTTGAGTAGATGCAAATTGATATATTATGGGTCTCATAACTCTTTCTAAATCAAAAGTTATAGCCTTTTTAAATTCAGTGCGCAGCTGATGCTGGTTTTGCCTGTTCTTGAGTCTGATGCTTCCAATAGGTCCGGAAACACGCGTATTTGCTTCATTCTTCATGTTCTAATGCTTCCTACAAACAAGATATAAAATGAACTATAAATGACATTAAATGACTTGATCCATAACAAAATAATAGGCTAATGATGTCGGAATAAGTGGGTATAAACCGCACTTATCAAAATCTAATGCAATTCTTGTGTGTTTTAATCATGGAAAATAAAATTTATGTTTCATTTTCTAGAACCCAAAACATAAGTTCAATGATCATGCTTACTAATCAAAACCACATCCGTGTTGGGAAATCGATCTAATTGAGCGGATTCATACCCCAATAAGAGTGAAACCTCAAAAAATTTCAATTTAAGGAATCACTTGGGATAATATTGACAGTAAAACCAATCATGGTTGAAAATTTTGTAGTCGTTTTCTTATCAAAGAAAGATTACATGTCATTTAAGAGCTTAATTACAAGAGTCAAATCTCTCAATATTTCCAAAAGATAAAAGTACCTTTTAAGTTTTTGATCTTAGTATAATACACTTTGCAGAAATTCTTCGTTTTAATTTTACTTGGTTCTATTATGTTACTTGGTTCTATTGTGAATTTTATCAAACATTTGATATGCATAAAAATAAAAGTATAATAAACAATAAACAATAAACCCCCACGAAAAAAACAAAAATCCAATAATAGAACAACAAAAATATAATAATGTAAATAACAAACCTGAATAAATGTAATGGTAATATTTTTTTCCTTTTTTTTTTGGCTCACTCTCAAGGCTTTCTTTCTGGCGTTGTGTCAATAATTTCCGGAGTGATAGATGAGGAAAAATCTAGGAGAGATGAAAGAAAAGTGATGGCGAGAGCGAGAGAGAGAGAGTGACAGGAAGAGATGAAAGAAGAGTGATGAGCGGCAGAGAGAGATTGAGAGATGAGGAAAAATCTAGGGTTTTGTTTTAATTATAACGGTTCGGTTCGGTTTAACAGGTGCAGTTCGGATTCGCACCTAAACCGAACCGTAAACCGTTTGGAGTGGACCAATCCGAACTGTTAGAAAAAAACCGTAAATTCGGTCTGGTTTGGTTCGGTTCGCGATCTGATTCAGTTCGGTCAGTTTTTTTGCCCACCCCTGCCGAATTCCTCTATAGCTGTTAGCCTTGGATTTTTGTTTCATATGTGTATTATATATATAAGTCACCAAGAAACTTCCACCTTATTATCACAAGTAATAAGTAAAGTTTTCATTTCATTTAACCCACAAGTAACTTGTTACAGCAAGTAATAAGTTACTTGACATGTTTTACTTGTTAACTAGTTAACATAAAACAAATTAGATATTTGTGATATTTACTTAATATTAAATATTTAATAAAATAAAATATCTTATATTTAATCTTATTAAATAAATAATTTAATTAAATCCACTTCATTGATCAAATATCTAATTTGGTGGATTTAATTAGATCTTGACACTTGTCAACAAATCATAGTGCCAAGTGTCACCTTAAGACTTTAACAAATGATCAAATCAACATTTATCATAATAAAGTAAATTAAATATCCATATATTCTTATTTATTTACAAATAAATGAATATTTAATTTTAAATAAAAAATCAAATATCTTGTATTTAATATAAGCTTGATATTTGGAAAAATCACATGATGACATGTGTAAGCTTAAGAACTTAACACTTGTTCAAATCAAAATTTGACATGTGTAAAGCAAATAAATATCTAGATATTATATTATAATATCTAAATATTATAATTACAAATATCTCTTTGTCTCAAAATATCTTTATCAGTCTCTCAACTGTCTGTAAATCACATTTACGGTATTTCTAAAATCACCGAAATATTTACTGAATAAACGGGTGCTAGCGTGTCCATGGCCTCATCAGTAGCGATATTAACAGGATTTGTTAAAGTACTTTGGTAGGAATTCATTGGACTCCTATAAAGGATTCTTAATTTCCTTAATTTTCCTCCTGCAAAAGAGCTAAATCCATGGCCTCCCTGATATTTGCATTTCTCAGGGCAATTATTTCCCTTCTTATATCAGTTTTCAACCGGTATATGAAACAATTTAACAAGGAGCTAGCGGATAAGTCATTTACTTTATTAGAAAGTACCTCAAACTCCTTCATAAAAGCCTTGACATTCTAAGTTTGAGACCATTTGAATAGGGCTCCCTCGTGATTCTTAAACACCGAATCTTGATGTCACAGCCTCCAGAAAGGCTTTCGACGACCTTAGTTGACCATTCTTTCTCATCCAAGCATACCAAATTAAAGCTTCTCTTTCCCAATGATATGGAGCAATTGAGATCCTCCTCTCATCCGGTGTAGGGTATGTGTTAAAGAAGTGTTCTATCTTTAACATCCACCCAGCCATATCATGTCCATCGAATCTTGGTACCTCCAAACGAAGATTCTTATACCTCAATGATTTTTCCATGGATTCTGTGTCACTAATGATTTTTGGAGCTATTCCGCCTTTAGAATCCAACCGTGTGGTGAGATTGCGCAAGATCACTTCTATTTCCTAAACTGCTGATTCTGTCTCAAAAATATTTTATGTCAGTTCATCAAACTGTTGCTTGCAAGCCTGCAATTTGTGAAGAAGACTCACCATTGCCATTGCTCTTCCCCATCTCTCAACGCGAGCACCTATTATTAGGTTTGGATTCGAGAGCAAGCTAAAACTCTCCAAATTATTGTTAAGATTCTTGAAAAAAAAAGTTTGATGATATTCAATAGCTAGTTGCTTTACAGCTTATATTTTTTTTGGCCTAACTCACGTGGCTTGTAACAAACTCTCACATGCGCCTCGAGGCAGTCGGCTGATCGGTGAAATCACACACGTAACACAAACGCACGTATCGTTCAAGTAATATAAAATGTATTGATCACACGGGGACTTAATACATATGCTATTAATTTATTGAAGTTAAATTTCTACAAATATCTAAAAATTGATTGTTGTTTGTGTTGTGAATAAACACACAATAATATAGGTGATTGGAGAGAAAATTCTTCTTATATTCACAAACAAAGAATACAAAGCTTACAACCTTAAGCTTAACAAAAAACTCTCACACCACTTTACTCTCTATCTTTACTCACACATTTGGGATGCTTAACAATGGTCCAGGGGCTCAAATTTATAGAGCCAAAACCGCGTGAACAGTGTCACGCGGTTTGGCACACACACACACAGCTCATACTCACTTTGCCAGCCCATACACGTTTTGCTGGCTTCATCACTTTGCTGGCTTTGCATGCCAACCTTCAGCATGCTGTCTTCACACAGCTAGTTTCATGAGCTGGCTTCAACAAATCTCCCCCTCGGTGAAGATTTCCTAAAATCTGAGCCGACCATCAATCATCCAAATCCGGATCCTCCAAAGGATCCTCCCCTGGCTGCATCTGTATGACTGCCTACGTACCCTGAGTTGGGATCAAGCCAATCGTAGTTCTCTGAATCTCCCCACTCTGACTATGTGGAGAGTTTTGTCATCCCGGCTATGTCACGACAGATTTCAAGCTTCTCCTTCGGTAAAACCTTTGTGAACATATCGGCACCGTTGTCGTCGGTGTGAATCTTCCTGAGTTCTAACAGCCTTGAGCTCAGGACGTCCCGTATCCAATGATACCTTACATCGATATGTTTTGACCTCGAATGAAATGTCGAATTTTTACCGAGATAGATAGCACTCTGGCTATCGCAGTACAAAATGTACTTCTCCTGCTTGAAACCCAATTCCTGAACGAATGTCTTCATCCACAGCAATTCCTTGCAAGCTTCCGTCGCTGCAATGAATTCCGCCTCTGTTGTAGAAAGTGCAACACATCTCTGCAACCTAGACTGCCATGCCACAGCTCCTCCTGAGAGAGTAATCAGATACCCCGAAGTAGACTTTCGGGTATCCACATCTCCTGCCATATCTGAATCGGTGTAGCCTATCAACACTGGCTTATCGCTGCTTCCAAAACATAACCTCATTTTGGATGTGCCTCGTAGATACCGCATGATCCATTTAATAGCATTCCAGTGTTCCCGTCCTGGGTTTGACATAAACCGGCTGACCAATCCAACTGCGTGTGCTAAGTCTGGCCTCGTGCACACCATGGCATACATAAGACTTCCCACTGCTGAGGTGTATGGAACCTGTTTCATTTCCTCCTTCCCTATCTCAGTAGAGGGACTCTGCTGCGTACTCAATCTAAAGTGGGTAGCAAGAGGAGTGCTAACCGCTTTAGCCTTGTCCATCTGGAATCTCTGAAGTACCTTCTCGATGTACTCCTCCTGTGACAAGTATAACTTCTTGGCTTTCCGATCACGACCGATCCTGATGCCAAGAATCTGTTTAGCTGGCCCCAAGTCTTTCATCTCAAAAGACTTACTCAGTTGCTGCTTCAAGTTATCAATCCTCGATTGATTCCTGCCAACTATCAACATATCATCTACATATAATAGTAAGATGATAAAGTCATCGTCAGAAAATTTCTGAACGAAACACAATGGTCTGAAGTAGTCTTCTTGTATCCCTGCTCCCCCATACTGACTCAAACTTCACGTACCACTGTCTCGGTGCCTGTTTCAAACCGTATAGGCTTTTCCTGAGTCTGCACACAAAGTCCTCTTTCCCGCTGACTCTGAAGCCTTCTGGTTGCTCCATATAAATTTCTTCTTCCAGATCCCCGTGAAGAAATGCGGTCTTGACATCCATCTGCTCAACTTCCAGATCAAGGCTTGCTGCTAAGCTGAGTACCACTCTGATGGATGACATCTTCACAACTGGAGAGAAGATTTCATCAAAGTCAATGCCTTTCCTCTGATTGAATCCCTTGACAACTAGTCTGGCTTTGTACCGGGGTTGTGAAGTGTGCTCCTGTTGCTTCACCCTGTACACCAATTTGTTCTTCAAAGCCCGTTTGCCTCTTGGCAATTTCACCAACTCAAAAGTGTGATTGTCATGCAAAGATTTCATCTCATCTTGCATGGCTTCCTCCCACTTTTCTCTGTCCTCTGTTTCCACAGCCTCCTGGTAGCTTCGGGTTCTCCCCCGTCAGTAAGCAGCACATACTCATATGCAGAGTATTTGGTTGAAGGTCGCCTCTCTCTGTCAGACCTTCTCTGTGGAACTGTTGGTGGAACTTCTGGTACTGGTGGTTGATCATGATCATCATCTCTCAGTCTCTCTGCTTATCACCTGTACCCTCTGTCTGGGAACCTCATCTTCAACTCGTACTGGCACCGGTGTATGAGGTTCTGGATTCACATTTCTGTATTGATGGGGCATTGTCTTCAATTCCTTTCTGATATCTTCTATGGTCTGGTCTTCAACAAAGACAACATCTCGGCTTCTGACAATCTTCTTCTCCACAGGATCATACAGTTTGTAGCCGAAATCATCCTGACCATAGCCAATAAAGACACATGCATCAAGCTGGATGCATCCTTGGATCTCTCGTCCTTTGGGATGTGTACAAAAGCTTTGCACCCAAAGACATGTAAGTGCCCGTACGACACTTCTTTACCTGTCCAAGCTTGGTTAGGAACATTACCTTTTAGTGCGACCGCTGGGGACATGTTCAAAACATGTACTGCTGTGATGAGTGCCTCCCCCCAGAATGTCTTCGGCAGCTTGGCTTGTGACAGCAAGCTTCTGATCCTCTCGCACAAGGTTCTGTTCATCCTCTCAGCTAGGCCATTCAGCTGAGGTGTCTTCGGAGGTGTCGTTTGATGTCGGATTCCTTGCGTCTTGCAGTATTGATCAAACGGACCTCTGTATTCTCCACCGTTGTCTGTTCTGATGCACTTCAGTTTCTTGCCGGTTCTCTCTCACCAAAGCATGAAACTCCTTGAACACTCCAAACACTTGATCTTTTCTCTTCAAGGTGTATGCCCAGATCTTCCTTGAATGATCATCAATGAATGTCACATAATACAGTGACCCTCCGAGTGTTCGTGTCTGCATCGGACCGCATACATCTGAATGTATGAGATCTAGTACCTCCGGTTTCCGTTGAGGCGGGGAGCTCTGGAAGGATACTCTGTTCTGCTTTCCAGCCATGCAGTGTTCACACTTCCGTAAGTGTGAGTTCTTCAATTCCGGAAGAACATTCCGCCTGCGTAGTATCTCCATCCCTGTTTGGCTCATGTGACCGAGCTTTTTTATGCCATAGCTCGGCTGCCTCATTACTGTTTACTGTATTTATGCTACTATTTGAAAGCTTAGCATGCATCAAATACAGAGTTGAATCTTTCTTACCTCGTGCCACGACCATTGATCCTTTAGTGAGCTTCCAGCATCCGTCACTAAAGGTGCTGCAGAAACCTTCATCATCCAGCTTGCCTGTTGAGATCAGGTTTAACCGGATATCTGGGATGTGCTTGACTCCCTTCAACACTAGCCTGTCCCGTTCTCTGTTTCAAGGCAGATGTCACCAATACCGACGGCTTTGGACTGTCCGTCATTCCCCATCCTTACAGCACCGTAGTCTCCTGGTGTGTAAGATGAAAAGAAGTCTCTGCGTGATGTGGCGTGTATGGATGCGCCACTATCTATCACCCAACTGGTCTCGTGGCTGGTAAGATTCACAACATCTTCTTCATACATTATACAGAAGTCTTTGGAGGTTTTCTCGGTTGTAGTAGCAACTCTTTCTTGATTAGAGTCACCATCTCTCCTGGACTGCTCGTTCTTCAGTTTGTAACAGTCCCTCTTTATATGGCCTTTCTTTTTACAATAATAGCACTCAATATCTCTAGTTTTAGATTTACCTCGGTTCTTGTCTGGTCTACCTGGGCCTCGGCTTTTACTCCTCCCCCTTCTGTGTTCTTTTCTGTCACTAGAGCTTCTGAGGTTGAGGCTGATGCTGACTCCTGCATTCTCGTCCTCTTTTCTTCCTCGAAGATCCTGGTCTTTGCCATCTCCATAGTGACTTTCCCATCTGCGGCTGAATTGATTACCGTAGATCTGAACGTTTCCCAAGATTCTGGTAACGTATTAAGGAGTATTAAGCCATTTACCTCATCTCCGAAGTCTATGCCCAATCCAGACAATTCCTTCATGGTTCCGAGGAAATCGTTGATATGGTCCGCCACAGCTGTACCTTCCTGGTATTTCAAACCCATCATCTTCTTGATGTAGTACAGCTTGTTGTTTCCAGTCTTTGCTCGAAAAAGCTCCTCCAGCTTTCTCCATAAGACACGTGCATTTATCTCTTCACTGACATGGTTCACGATACTGTCGTCGATCCACTGACGAATAGTACTGCATGTTTTCTGGTGAAGGTTAGCCCACTTTCCATCGGTCATTCCTTCTGGTTTCTGCTCCAGAAACACCGATCCATCATAGTCCTTCACATACAGAAGGTCTTTCATCCTTCCTCTCCATGTGAAATAGTTTGTACTGGTTAACAAAATCATTTTTCCGTTGCTCCCCTCCATCATAAAAATTCTAAGCAGAATTTCAAAAAACGGACCTCACCGTTGCGTCCGGAATGGCCGAAAATGGTGGAAATGACACTTCGTTTGTCAAAATCCGACACAGGGACCAAATTGCAAATTCCAGAAATTACAGGGGTCAAAGTGCAATTTCCAAAAGTTCAGGGGCCAAAGTGAAATTACGGAAACGTTCAGGGACTAAATTGCAATTTCCAAAAAGTCCAGGGAATAAATTGAAAATATCTGAAAGTATAGGGGCTAAACTGTAATTTTCAGAAAGTTCAGGGACCTATCTGAAATTTACCAGGCACCGCTGACGTGGCAGATGACTGGACTGCTGACTGTGCGCTGACGTGGCGCTGACTGTGTGCTGACTGTGCGCTGACGTGGCGCTGACTGGGCGCTGACGTGGTCGTCTTCTTCGTTGGGTTGGCGCGTGCGGCGCGTGTCTGCGCGTGGAGCGCGTGAAGAAGCTACTGACCGGCGCGTGCGGCGCGTGCGGCTTCGTCCGACCTCCGTTCGATCGCCGGAAAATATCACCGAGCTCGTCTCGCCGTGAAACGTCCGATGGTGTGCTCAAAATCGATTTTTGACAACTTTCGTCGGAATCGACTTTCCGAACCGAAGCTTCGTTTCCGAATTTCGGGATCCCTCCGTGGAACCGTAGCTCTGATACCACTTGTTGTGAATAAACACACAATAATAGAGGTGATTGGAGAGAAAATTCTTCTTATATTCACAAACAAAGAATTACAAAGCTTACAACCTTAAGCTTAACAAAAAACTCTCACACCACTTTACTCTCTATCTTTACTCACACATTTGGGATGCTTAACAATGGTCCAGGGGCTCAAATTTATAGAGCCAAAACCGCGTGAACAGTGTCACGCGGTTTGGCACACACACACACAGCTCATACTCACTTTGCCAGCCCATACACGTTTTGCTGGCTTCATCACTTTGCTGGCTTTGCATGCCAACCTTCAGCATGCTGTCTTCACACAGCTAGTTTCATGAGCTGGCTTCAACAGTTTGGTTGGTGATTTTTATCTAAAACAAACAAGTAAATAAAACTAAGGTAGATTTCAAGATTAATTAATGATATGAAAATATTCAGGGTTGTGAATCCTACCAATATTCTTATAAAGATGAGTTGATTATCTTATGCTTGTGTAATGTAGTAGTTTATTAACATGGAACACGAAAATATACAAAAACCTATTCCGATGGTCAAATGCAAACACCCAAAGTAACTCAATTAACTATATTCATATGTTAATTAAGAAACTCTGAATTCATTAAGTTTAAGTTCCAATTATAGCTACCCACGCCCGACATGTATATGCCTATTCTGGAAGAAAATCTCTAAGGGGAGTGTGAGATCGTGAGCTATTGAGTTTACGGCTAAAGCTAAAATTTATTTTCCAAGTTCATTTCAAGTTTACCTAATCAATCTTATTAGAGGCTAATTAACAAGAAGCATTAAGAATTAGACATAATAAATAAACCTATACATCACACAAGACATAAGAAAAGTCAGCTTATTAAATCATTGATATTGGTTTGCATCACAACCGTAGACAACGTATTTAGTTACAACACATATCTAGGACTACTAAAGACATAAATAAACAAGACATCATACAATAAGTTGAAAATTAAAAAGTAAAAATTACAACAATGAAATAAAATACTAGGGTTAGGAGATCCACTTTTATTATATCAAATCTAGAAATCTCTCTTATTATAATATATAAATTTGTATTATATTTCCAACCGACCATATAGGCGGTATCCTGATTAAGTCATATTTTAATTAATTTCAACCGACCATAAATGCAGTATCCAATTAAGTCAAGTTAAAATTAATTTAATTAAGTCTAACCGACCATAAAGGCGGTATCCAATTAAGTCAAGTTTTAAGATAATTTATATATTATAAAATAAGGGAGATTAATCTAAATTATAATAATAAAAGTTTCGTCTTTAACCCCAGCAGAAATAAGTTACATACTCATGCTTTAATAAAAACACACACAATTTTATTGCTAAAATAAAAAGAAAATACAAGAAAGCTGAAAATAAACAAACAAGATACTCTCTTCTTAGTATTCTAAGAAATTCCCCAGAAGAAAATATGAATTTTCCTTCTGATTTCAGCTTCTATTTATAGGCTCTAAAAACGGGCTGTGTCACGACGCACCAAGTCTTCTACGTCGCGACGCGTGCTACAGTGAATGGCGGCTGAATTATTATATCGACATCGCAACGCGTTAAGGGTTAGGCGTCGCGACGCGTGCTACAGTACTGACGTCATGATGACGCAAGTGATGACGTGTGTCGGCAGATGAATTATTGGCCTGGCGTCGCGACGCGTTGAGGCTTGCGCGTCGCGACGCATGAACAGTAAATCTCTCATTTTGCCCTTTTTGATATATTTTTCATCGTTTTAGCCCCGATTTGATTCCAATGAGTCATAATATTTTATTTATCTATAAAATAAACACAAACGCATCAAAATATTCATAAAACTCGAGAAATTATACAAAATATTTAGTAAAAGGGTGACCGGCGTAAACACACACGTATAACGCAAGCGCACGTATCGTTCAAGTAGTATAAAAATATCGATCCCACGAGGACTTAATATCTAATCTATTAATTTTATGAGGTCAAATGATTACTATTATCTAACAGGTTGTTTGATTGATTTGAAATGGTGACGATTCTAAATTTAAAAACAAGTAAAATAACATTGTTCGAAAGTATATTTTAAGAAAATTTAATATTAAAAACTATCTAGGGTTGTGATTTCTTCCAATATCATTTTAAAGATGAAGTGGTTATCTTAAAGTTGGGTAATATATTGATTTATTAACCTGGAACACTAAATTATGTGTAAGCCTCTGTCGATGGTCAGACACAAATACCCAGTTTAACCTAATTGAACCATATGTCTATGTCAACCAAATTATCTGGATTCATTAAGTTTAAGTTCCAATTATGGCTACCCCCGCCCGACAGGTATATTCCTATCCTGTAAGGAAATCTATTAAAGGGTATCTATCATCAAGGAAGATCGTGGGCTATTAAGTCTAAGGTCTTAAACCTAAAATCCCTATGTCTAGTTCATTTTAGATTTACCAGTTCAATTTTATTAATGGCCAGTTAATAAAAAGCATTAGGATTAAGACTCAATAAATAAACATTTATATTACCCAAACTATAATTTAACCCCTTATAAACCGGTGATATTGGATTTCATCACAACCCCAGATAACTGGCTTAGTTACGACACATATTTACAGGTAGTAAAAACTTAAATAAAAGAAAAGACATAAAGTAAAATACTAAAAATTAAATACTGAAAAGTAAATGCTGAAAGTAAATTGCTGAAAAGTAAATTTCCGAAAAGTAAATAAAGTAAAATTACAATAAAAGAAAATGCTGAGGTAAAAGGATCCACTTTTATTACTTCTATTTTAGATATCTCCCTTAATATAATATATTAACTTTGCATGATAATTACCAACCAGCCATATATGCGGTATCCAGATTAAGTCAAATTAATAATTAATTACCAACCGACCAATCAGGCGGTATCCAGTTTAGTCAGGTTAAAACCAATTTAAATAATTACCAACCGACCAATATGGCGATATCCTCGTTAAGTCAGGTTTTAACTAGTTTATATATTATAATTAAGGGAGATTAATCTAAATATTAGTAATAAAAGTTTTACCTTTTACCCCAGCAAAAGGGAGTTACCTCCTCATTACTGAAAAGTAAAAACTGAAAATTAAATAAAAGAAAAGTACTGTGCGTAAAAGTAAATTGCGGAAAGTAAAAACTGAAAAGTAAAGAAAAGAAAGTGCGAAAACGAAAATTAATTACTGAAAGCTATAAATAAATAAACAAGATACAATCTTGTTAGTATTCTTAAGGAATTCCTTAGAAGAAAGTATGAATTTTACAAATGAAATGGCTTGGTATTTATAGGCAAAATTTTGCCTCCATCAAATCATCCACCAAATCAATTATTAATTGCTCCACTAATTGCTCCATTAATTGCTCCACCAAATCCATTATTAATTGCTCCACTAATCTCTTATCATGTTTGGTGATGATTTGATAATTTTTATTATTTATTTATTAATTTATTTTTTGCTTTGAAAATGATTGAAAGTGACTTTAATAATTACACACTAAACACTTCTGGATGGTTCATCAATTTCGGGCATGAAATCTTCAGAATTCGAAATTATTTTGTCTTTCAAAGTTGTAGATCTTTGAGTCTTCTTTAATCTAGAACTTGAATCAGCTCAATCCGATATCTAAGTAAAACGTTATGCCCAAAATACGACAGATGCGCAAAACTGGAATTTCCAAAACTGCACTTCGTCAAAACGCCCTTTCAAGTTTCCAATCTCCAAAATTAAAATATCAAGTCCAATAATTGCCCTTATTTGACCCATATTTCGTCCTAAATGATTTCATTAAGTCCCAATATTATTTTATCTGCAAAATAAACTAAAACACATCAAAACGTTCATCACACCCGAGAAACTAAACAAAATATTAAGTAAAAGGGGCGGTAAATATTGATATATTTTCCGCTCATCAAAGGGCGGTAAATATTGATATATTTTCCGCTCATCATCGGCCATTGAGGTGCGAGGCAGACAGCCTCGAGGCGTTCGACCGTTGAGGCGCGAGGCTGGCGCCTCGATCCAAAAATCAGGAAAAAAAATTAAAATCATAATAACAACATAATAACAATATCAACAATCCAAAATGCATTCATTTATCCATCTTTCATAGTATTTTCAAAAAATAATTGATAACTAATCCCTAAATATGTTATCATTTGTGTTTAACGGCATGAAACTTAGGTCAAACCCCCATCATCATCAAATGGGTTATCCTTCAAATAGTCTCATTCACTTGTATTGTCTTCATCCACTAATTGTGGAGTTTTTCATTTCCCTAACAAATAACATAAAGTCGTATTATTTTTTAATTTGTATTATATAAATTGCATTATTTGTAAATATTAACTTACTTTGGTCTCTGCTCTTCTTTTGTGCAGGTGGTCTACTTCCACTTGGTTGTTCAATGGAAGTTTTCTCAATAAAGCTTTCTCCAACCACCCACTCATCATCAGAAGGCAACTCATCCTCAATCAAAGGATCATCATCCGATTGCAATGATTATTTTTCATGTATTTTTGCTTCAATCTCATATTGTACATTATTTACACTAATGAGTTCAATTTCTGGGTGGATAATCTATTTCTCTTTTTTGTATGAATCTACAAAATATTTATTCAAATTATAATAATTAAATATTGAATAAATTAAGTATTCACAAGTTATTATTATATCATACCATATTAAATGTACTCTAATTGCAATTAAAACCACGAGGATGAGTATCTTAGACTTAAAATTTTTATTGTTAAAGACTGCAGTTGAGGGGTTTCATTGTCAAATGCTCTCCATCAGTCAGTTATAATAAGAATCTTATAATGACACAAAAGTGATAATTCACATACCAAGACTATGATTGAATACGGTGTTTTTAACCAGACTGAGGCCAAATAATCCTTGCTTATTTAGAAATTTATCCGCTTGTATATCTGCCGAATATTGATCTTCAGGATCGGGCAACAGTTTGGCCATGCATAAAAAAAACCCACGTCTAATCTCCAGATACTTTGAAGGATGATTGTCTGCATATTGGATATGAGGATTCAAAAAATAGGCGGCCGCGTGCAATTGGCGTTGCAACTGGGACTCTCACCTATCATCAATTATTTTCCATATCTCCTTGTGTGCACCAACCTCGTTTCCCAAATTTATTGTTATCTCCTCCTTTACTCTATCCATGGCACCATATATAAATCTCATACAAGGAAATTTTTCGCTATTTGTCATCCTCAACACATGAACTAGAGGTTTGGTGGTTTTCATTGCATAAGCAACACAAGTCCAAAACCTATCACTCAAAATTATTTTTTTCACATCTTTCTCTTCTGAGTTATTTAAGAAACTAATGTCATTCCACTATTTTGAAGTAAATATTTGCTCCAATGATTGCTTCAGACTATACATATTTTGTAATGTTAAGAATGCAGTTGCAAACCTTATCAGAGCGGGGAGAACTAAATCTTTATTTGTGAAACTTCTCATTAAAGCCAACATCGTTCTATGATTATATATGAAATTACTAACCTGTTAAATGACAGTAACAATTATGAATTTATGATCTGAAATAATAAGATATGTAATAAAATATATAAGTTTACTTTTTTCACTTTTAATAATATATTTTTATGTTGAGGTACATTTCCAATACATTCAAGCATTAAATCAATACAATGCGCCGCACACAGCGTCCACCACAATCGTTTCCTCTTTTCCATTAAAAGTTCACGTGATTTCTTGTAGTTTGATGCATTGTTTATAATCACTTGAATCACAATGTCTTCTCCCACTTCTTCAATAATATCATCGAGCAGGTTGAACAATAAGTTTGCATCATTGACTCCATCACTAACATCCACAGATTTAAGAAAAATAGTTCTAAAAGGATTGTTCACAATGAAGTTTAACAATTGTCTTCCTCTCATATCCTTCCACCCATTTGACATAATGCTCACTGATGTTTGTCTCCATATTTTCTTCACTTCATCAACAACTGCTCTCGTATTTTCTAATTCCTTGTTCAGTATAGTTGTTGATAACTCATATGGTGTCGATGGTTTTAGACCACGGCCAAAATTTCCAATTGATCGCACCATATTGGCAGATGATGGACTATTAGCAACATTAAAAGCAATGTCATTCTCATAAAAAAAAAAAAAAAAAATCCTACGAATATCTTGCGTTGTCTGATCACAAAAATCTTGAATACTTCATTGTGAATGGTGTATCAGATTGTCCTCCAATTCTCCCTCTTCAATATTAAGCATAAATTTATCCATTGGCCCTATAACTTTTCTCTGAGATAAACTATTTGAACTACCAAAAAATGTAAGGTGTAGGGAGACACCTTCATCAATTCTTTATTCTTGATAAAGTTGTGCAACATTTTTGTATCTTGTTTTTTCTTCATAAATTCTTTAATCTCGGATTGTACTTCTGCAGGAACCATTGTACATGGCGCGACATTACCCTTAATACCCGCAAGATGTTCTTTAATTCTATACACACCCCATTTGATTGCCCTAGTGCAAAAATGACATTCAATATATTTATATCATCTCTTTCCATCTTCCGCTTGAACTTCATACCCGTACTTCCAAGCCGGATCTGTTCAAGTCGACATCTTACTGAAAATTAAGTAAATCCCGCCAGAGGCGGGCGCCTCAACACGCTGATGTCGAGAGGCGGCGACACGGTGCCTCGAGGCGACGTATTTTTAAACACTGCACATGCCTAATTACTTGCTTAACAAACTTAACTAACATACTGATTTTTCTCGCTAAACTAACTAACTCGATTTGCCATTGCTTTCATCTGTGTGTTTTGGCTTACACAATCTGCTCTTTGACTTGCACAAAATCATTAAATCGTCTGGGCTTGATCCTAATTAATGCTATGTGGTCTCTCACACCTACTCATTTCGCACCAATTGTTATTGGTCCTTCTGTTCCTTCATATACAGCTGCGTTGAAATACGATTAATAATTAACTTATACTCTAAACCATCAATAGACTAGTTATATAACTTATATTGCACGCTTAATCAGTGTCTCGTCAATAAATGCTTAATTGATGGGATTATTATACTGGCCAAAGAGTCTTCGATGGGACTAAACAAACATACCATTTTATGTGCATGTTTATTATCATATTCGATCAATTACTAAAAATTTATATCCAATTCTAAGAGTATAAGTTGTATAATTGATTAGGATATATTTTTTTTTAAAAAAAAATTGAAGAATTTAAATATACGACATTTTTTTATGAATACATTTAAGTCTGTAAATATCACTAACAGGTTTTTTTTTTTTTTTTTTTTTTATAAGAAATGAGATTTTGATTCTATGGTTTCGTTTGTTTTGTGGTAAAATAATTTTCGCAAGTAAAATATTTTCATGAAAATCATTTTTCGAAAAAAAATGTGTTTTCAGTATTTGATTGTCGCCCGAAAATATTTGTCGAAAAAAACGTTTTCGAATATTTATCCTATCCAAATTTTTTTTTTTAAAAAAAAAAAAAAAAAAACTTACTTTTGGTGGTTAGAAATAAACTATGGAGAAGATAATTTTCCAAAAAAGGGTTCAGTAATATTTTTCGTAAGTGTCTCATATATCAAAAACGCGTTTACAGGGAAACATATAGACCCTCCTTCATAATATGGTGTTAAAAAAAGATATTAAAGAATATTTTGATAAGCATATTTATCTTTAAAAAATCAGGAGGTTTCTGACAAAACGCTAATGTTAATAATAGTTAATTGAGATGTGTGAGGGTTCGAGATTCCCATGTGTATTAATTAGTGACGATCCATTTTCTTTTAAATATTTAGTAATAGAATTGATATGTCCTGATCTTTTATATAGTCGGATTGTACAATTGTAAAGTTCATATGAGGTTCCAAATAACTCTTGAGAAAAATGAATATATAGTAGCTTTTTAAAAATCGAATTGATGATCGGTGATCTAAAAGATTTAATGGATCAATGGTTCAATTTGTTGAACGTTCTGATTGAATCGGTAAAATCGGATAATATCATTAATAATTTTAATTAATTAAAAAATATTATGAACTGACCGATTCAATTCATCAATTTTAATTGATTTTTTAACATCTTATTTTTAGGATTCAATTGACTGGTTCGATCCGATTTTAAAACCATGACGTAGGGTCTAATTGGACAAGCTTTTCTAAATATTTGGGTACCACTGTATCCTCCGAAACATGAGTTTATTTTGCTGTTACTAGTAATAACTCTATATTTACTTTAAGAAAAAAAAGAAATCATCCGTAATTTTCCGGTTGGAAATAAGATGATTACTGAGCATTTTGTTGGTAATTTAATGTCATTAAACAGTGATACAACATGAAAACAACAGATCTAACTACCAGAAAAGTAGATCTAGATGCAATAAAACCATAAAACAATAAGAACCAGAAAAACATGATTTGATACTCCAAGTCGAGATGATCTCTGTCCTTAAGAATTTATTGGCTCCGTCACAGCCAGGTGCTTTATGGATTCGTTTTGCCAACGTTCTCCCAGGATTACTTGGATTCTTCTTGTTCAATGAGCACTCCTTAACAAGTGTATGAACTTGGATCCAAATGGTGGATCTCTCTCTCAAACAAAGAAAACAACACAGTGCCTTTTTTAATTCTTGGATATTACTTGTATATTTCTGTCTTTGACATTTGGAATAAAAGCCTCATTTTATAAGGCATTGAGGGGTGCCAATAGGACACCCCTTGGGGTGGGTTGCAACCCTCCAAGGATTGCAACCTCCCATACACCACTTGAAAATCCCAATTATATGCATATCCTATTTAATGAATTTGAGGAATTTACTATGGAAGCGGCCTCACTTCTTACTTGAAATAGGCGATCTACTATGAAGAGGTAATCTGTTTTTACCCTCATTAGGACTCATCTCCTAATATAGTGATCATTAAAAGCCTTAGCTTATCCTAACCAATGACAGACAGCACTCAACGTCATTATCGGAATGGGAAAGAGTATGAAACTCTTCAGTGCTTGTTTTGAATTGCACAAAGTTTCTGTTGTCCATTTTGAACCTAGATCTTGGGATCTCCAGTCAGCTAGGTTGGGTTTCCACAGTGACAATTCTTAATTTATAGGCTTCAAGCCAATTCCCCTCGATGACTTCTCAACTTGCTCTCGAGGTAAACCTTTAGTTAGTGGATCCGCTAGGTTTTCCTTCGACTTAACATAATCGATCGTTATTATGCCACTTGAGAGCAGTTGACGTATGGTATTATGTCTCCGACGTATGTGTCGTGACTTACCATTATACACTGTATTTTGGGCTCTCCCAATTGCCGATTGGCTATCACAATGTATGCTAATCGCTGGCACCGGTTTGGGCCAACTAGGAATATCCTCCAGGAAGTTTCTAAGTCATTCTGCTTCTTTCGCTATTTTGTCTAATGCTATGAACTCTGATTCCATAGTAGACCGGGCAATACATGTTTGCCTCGAGGATTTCCATGACACGGCTGTATTACCAAGTGTGAAAACAAATACACTCGTAGATTTGGAATCCACCGTATCAGATTCAGTTAGCATCGTTGTATCCCTCTAGTACAACATGATATCTCTCGTAATGTAGCCTAGGGGTGAGCAACGGTTCCGGGTCAACCCGGAACCGATTGGAACCGGACCGGAAATGCGGGTTTGGAATCGGAACCGGTTGTAACCGGTCCGGTTCCGGTTCCAAATACAAGGAACCGGTTGTAACCGGTTCCGGTTCCGGTTCCAGAATAATCGGAACTGGAACCGGACCATAGAACCGGAACCGGAACCGCATTTCAGAACCGGATTAGATACCCGGTTTTGATACCCGAATTTAATACCCGATATTGGACCCGATTACATACCCGATTATTTACCCAAATTTGGAACCTTATTTAACTTTCCCTAAATCTCAACCCTAAATTTCTTTTTCCCTAATTCTAAAAGCCGGCAGCAGCAACCCTACCCTAATTCATTTTCCCTAAATCTAAACCAGCACTCAGCATTCAGCATCCTTCTTCCTTTGCGACCTGCCTCCATAGATACCATATACATAATTTATTCCCTTGTAATTTTTATTAAAAATGTAATCAGTTACTTTAACAACAAAAAACTTCATTAAGGCGACCCTGAAGATGAATTAATACTTTACTGTGCCTTAATATATATTAAAGGCCATAGATACCATATACATAATTTCTACCTAGGGTACAGAGATAGTAGCATTCTCTGTCGATTTGCAAACTACAAAAGGTTAAACTAATCACATTCTCATCAATGAATACCAGCCTAACCTATATCTGTGCATCTGTAGAATTCTCTGTTTTGTAAAGCCTTCATTCATCACGTTGGTTATTAATATTGCTATCTCAGTTCTGAATCTTCTGATGGAATTATCGTTTGGTACAACCACATCAAGTTAATAGGGTAATTCGGAACCAGACCGGAATCAGACCGGAACTGAATTGGAATTGAATAATAGGGTACCCTATTTAATTGGGTAGGTTCCGGTTCCACGTAGTTAGGAACCGAATTTTTCCGGGTAGGTTCTGGTTCCATGCGGAACCGAAACCGAATCCGGTTTTGCTCACCCCTAATGTAGCCCATATTTTGAAGTTTCTCTCAGATACCTCAAAACTCTTACTATGGCTTTCCAGTGGTTATGTCCTGGATTGCTCGTATATCTGCTTAGCCGATTCACAGCTTGAGCGATATCAGGTCGTATGCAATTCGTGAGATACATCAGACTTCCGATGATTCTCGAATACTCTAATTGCGATACGCTTGAACCATATTCTTTGATAGATGAAGAGTTGGGTCCACAGGGGTTCTAGCCACATTTAGATCTCCCTTGACATATTTATCAAGTATCTTCTCAATATAATGAGTCTGAGATAATATATATATGTCTGATGTCCTAGAAATCTTAATTCCTAGGATCACATCAGCTACTCCCAAGTCTTTCATATCAAATCTGCTGGATAACACGTTTTTGGTAGACTGAATCACTTCATGATTACTACCAATTATCAGCATATCGTCTACATAGAGACACACAATGACATATCATTTTTAAGTTGATTTGGTGTACACACACTTATCACACTCATTGGTTTTGAACCCACTTGACAACAATTCTTTGTCAAATTTTCCATGCCATTGTTTAGGTGCTTGTTTTAATCCGTACAAGAATTTTACAAGTTTGCACACCTTCTGTTCTTTTCCAGGAACACTAAACCCTTCTGGTTGTTCCATGTAAATCTCTTCTTCCAATTCACCATTCAAGAATGCCGTTTTTACATCCATTTGATGTATTTCAAGACCAAATATAGCTGCTATGGCTATGAGCATTCTTATCGATGTGATACGAGTCACTAGTGAATAGGTGTCAAAGTAATCAAGGCCTTCCTTTTGTCTATAACCTTTTTATGAAAAGTCTTGTCTTATACTTATCTATTGATCCATCTGTTTTCATCTTCCTTTTGAATATCCATTTGTTGCCCAGCGGCTTACAACCTGGCGGAAGATCAACCAACTCCCAAGTATGGTTCTGTAGGATTGAATCAATCTCACTGTTAATAGCCTCTTTCCAAAGAGGTGCCTCCGGAGAAGCCATAGCTTCTTTATAGCTTTGAGGCTCATTTTCTAACAAGTATGTCAGAAAATCGGGACCAAACGACTTAGACGTTCTAGCTCTTTTGCTACGTCTAGGCTCGATTGTCTCAGCATTTACGCGTTGATCTGATTCTTGGTCAACCTGATCACTGTCCTTGACAGTATCAACTGTTTTTTTGAGAAACTTTGTGCGCTGTCTTTCCTTACAAGGAAACGTCTCTTCAAAAAATGTCGCATTCCTTGACTCAATTATGATGTTCGGATTGATGTCAGGAATCTCCGAGTTGTGTACCAAGAATCGATACGCACTAATGTTGCGAGCATATCCAATGAATATACAATCAACAGTTTTGGGTCCTATTCTAACATTCTTAGATTTAGGAACCATTATTTTGGCAAGACACCCCCACACTTTTAGGTATTTGTAGGAAGGTATGAAACGTAACCTCTGTGAGGAAGCTTGTTTAGAACGTAGTTCCCGGAAAGCAAGGCTTCCCCCCATAAGTTCTGGGGTATACCCGAACTTGTCAACATGGTGTTCATCATTTCCTTCGATGTTCGATTTTTGCGTTCCGCAATTCCGTTCTGTTGAGGAGAATAAGGAGTAGTGGTTTCATGAATAATTCCTGTGCACATAACAATATTCACCGAATGGTGAAACGTACTCACCACCTATATCACTTCTGATTCTTTTGATTTTCTACTTCGCTCTTATAGTGTACAAAGCTCTCAATAGCTTCTATTTTGCTTCTCAGCAAGTACACATAGCAGAATCTTGTGCTGTCATCGATAAAAGTGACAAAGTTTTTACTTTTACCGCCTCTTGTTTTCACAATGTTCATGTCACACACATCAGTGTGTACAAGTTCTAAAGGTTCAGAACTGCGTTCAACATAATGAAATGATGTTCGATGCATTTTTGCTTCAACGCATGCCTCACACTTATGTTGGCTATCAATTGCAATTTTAGGTATAAGGTCCATGTTAATTAATTTATGCATGGTATCATAATTAACATGTCATAACCTCTCATGCCATACATTTTGTGACTCAATAATATAAACAGAAGTACTAGCTTTATTATTTGCACGATTAACAGTCATTACATTCAGTTTGAAAAGGCCATCAGTTAGGTAACCTTTTCCTACATACACATCATTCTTTGTCATTACAAACTTATCAGAAACAAATACTAGCTTTAAACCAGCCTTACTAAGAAGAGAACCTGAGACCAAGTTCTTCCGAATATCCGGAACGTACAATACATTTCTCAATGTTAGCTCATTTCCTGATGTCATCTTCAGAACCATTGTGTCTTGTCCAACCACCTAAGAGGTAGACGAGTTTCCCATTGTCAGATGATCGCCGCCATCGACCTTCTGGTACATGGAAAACATCTTGCTATCTGCACAGATATGACGAGTAGCCCCAGTGTCTACCCAATATTCCCTCGGATTCCCAACTACGTCGGCTTCGGTTACCACTGCTGATAGTTCCATCTCTGAGATATCATCAGTCAGCTGCTCACCCTTAGTGACATGGGCCTCATTTTTCTTTTTCTTGCCCTTGTCATGAGACTTCTTGTTTCTGCAGTCCTTTGACATATGACCGCTCTTTCCACAGTTGTAGCATTTCCTCTTGAACTTCTTGTTCGAAGAATCGGCTCCACTGTTCTTTCTTTTCTTGCTACCCTTCACACCCTCAATGATGTTGGCCTTAGACTCCATAGTCTTGTTGCTGACCTTCTCGGACATCTTGTTGTCCTCCTCGATTCTCAATCAAACACTAAGGTCTTCAAGGCTCATCTGCTTCTTTTTATGTTTCAGATAGCTCCTGAAGTCCTTCCATGATTGAGACAACTTTTCAATTATGGCCGCAACTTGAAACATCTCACATAGTTTCATACCCTCATCCAGTATTTCATGAATGATCAGCTGCAGTTCACCCAACTGAGACATCACCGTCCTTGAATCTACCATCTTGTAGTCCAGGAACCTACCCACGATAAATTTCTTTTGTCCGGCATCCTCGGTTTTATATTTCTTCTCGAGAGATTCCCAGAGGATCTTTGCAGAAGTCATGCATTTGTACACATTGTACAGGGTATTGTCAAGACCACCCAAAAGGTAGTTCTTGCATAAGAAGTCTCCAGACATCTAAGTCTGTTCTCGCTTTTCCTTGGCTATTTCAGATTCACCCTCCACAGGACCCGGATGATCTTTGAGAAATTTAGCCAACTAGAGAGTTGTCAGGTAGAACAGCATTTTGCTCTGTCACTGCTTGAAATTTGCCCCACCAAATTTCTCCGGCTTTTCTCCATGAGAGACCGGTACTGTGATATTTCTGCTAGCCATTTGTAACTGGAAAATCCAATAGGGGTCAATTAGTCTACAAAAGACAAATTGCACAACGATCAACGAATGATCTTGTTCAAAGTGATGTACTAGGTAACCGCTTGTTGGTTTATTGGACGGTGATTCCAATAAACACAAGTCCTTGAATTTTAACTAAAGATTCTTTAGAAAAATGAATAAACGAATATCGCATTTTTTGACAGAATATTCTTTAAACACTTTTTCAATAAGATATTTTAGCAATTCAAACTCAGAACTACACTTTATACAATAGTACAAACAATGTAGATATGTGTAAGTGTCAATCAAGATTGGATGAAATTTCTTGTGTACGATTACACTTTAAATTCTCAACCAAGTATGCAACACACAATCAATTTCAACTTTATCACTATGTGTATGCTTGTGATAATTGAACAACCTAATAATAACTTAAATCTATACTACCAAGATTAATGTGTTACAGTATATGATTTACTAAGTTAATATTAATTTAAGTTTGTAGTTTAAAATAATCGTTAGTGTCGCGTTCGTATATACGTTCGAACGAGACTGGCAGTGTGGGTGCGTTCGTGTTGCGTTTGACAACGCGTTCGAACGATGTATTTCCAGAGAGTTCACGTTCGAGTAGCATTTGATAACGCGTTCGAACGGAATGATTCCAGAGAGTTCACGTTCGTATAGCGTTCGAGAACGCGTTCGAACGGAATGATTCCAGAGAGTTTGCGTTCGAGTTGCGTTTAGTACGCGTTCGAACGTTCTAAGGCAGAAGGTTTGCGTTCGAGTTGCGTTTGAAGACGCGTTCGAACGTTCTTACGAATTTTCAGATTTATGCCTTCGCGTGCGTCGGGCGTTCGAACGCCCTACGGGTTTACATGCACATTACGTATTTTTTCCAGAAAATTTCTACATAGCATGCGAATTTACAGTCTAACAACACTAGAATGCAATAAGTTCTTAAGATTGTTGGTAATTTAGTGTCAACAGTGATACAACATGAAAACAACAGATCTAACTACCAGAAAAGTAGATCTAGATGCAATAAAACCCTAAAACAATAAGAACCAGAAAAACCTGATTTGATACTCCAAGTCGAGATGATCTCCGTCCTTAAGAACTTATTGGCTCCGTCACAGGTGCTTTACGGATTCCTTTTGCCAACGTTCTCCCAGGATTACTTGGATTCTTATTGTTCAAGGAGCACTCCTTAACAAATGTATGAACTTGGATCCAAATGGTGGATCTCTCTCTCAAAACAAAGAAAACAACACAGTGACTTTTTTTAATTCTTGGTTATTACTTGTATATTTCTGTCTTTGACATTTGGAATAAAAGCCTCCGTTTATAAGGCATTGAGGGGTGCCAATAGGACACCCCTTGGGGTGGGTTGCAACTCTCCAAGAATTGCAACCTCCCATACACCCCTTGAAAATCCCAATGATATACATATCTTATTTAATGAATTTGAGGAATTTACAACACATTCTTCTAATTATTTATGGTTTTTCAACACGAATTTCGTACTTAAATTTTTAAAACGTTCATTTTTTTACAACAAAACAAAATCATCCTCATTTTTCATTGGCAACACAAGGTTGGTTTGTTTGGTATTAAGGTGTTGTAATATAAGGTCCTCAAGGGGCGTGACTTGGTGGTGTGAGATTTAGGGTCTCACCTTGAGATTTTGGATTCGAATTCACGGAGTGCGTTTCTTGTAAGGGTCTGAGACAGTCGGTAATTTTATAAAAACGATGGTTTGACGGCGGAATTTCTAACGATTAAAAAAAATGTTGTAACTAGGGGTGTTCGGGTCGGTTTTTTCATTTTTTTCTTCAAACCGCGCGGGTTGGTGGTTTGGGAAATTAGAAACCGAAACCGCAAATTTGATAAGGAAAGCCGCGGCGGTTCGGGTCGGCGGTTTGGATTATAAAACTTTTAAGAAAATTTTATGTGTTTTCACATTATAATTGAAGTAGAAAAAATACATAATTTTCATTTATTCATGATATATTGTCATATGATCATTAAATATCTTAGAATATCTATTCCGATAATAATCAAATATAAATATAAAATAAATAAAAATATATGTGTAAGAGACTAAGAGTGATCTAACAAATGTTGATTCAAATTATCGGAACCAAATATACAATAAATTCGTGATAGAGGTAGAATGAACCATATTTCATTCTCAAATAATAAGTAACATAGCATTTTTTTTTTTTAATTCCCACTTTCTTTCTCAAATAATATAACAAAATCTTTCAACACAAAACACGCGTGTTGTGTATGTGTGTATATATAGATAAAATAAGAAACATATTAAAAAAAAAAACAATAGTGGTGTTTGTTTTGTGGTCCTTGGTTTTGAAAACGTTTTAAGTCACGGTTTTTAACCTGTTAAGGCTAGGTACCATTAATTTTAAGGGAAACAGTCCTACCCATTATAACAAAATCTTTCATATTCTAATTTGCGGTTTGGGCGGTTCGGTACGGTTCAGTGTGGGTCAAAACCGCGCACCGACTCGAAATTTGCGGTTCGATTCGGTGCGGTTTGAAATCATTTTTAATATTTTTTCAAACCGCGCGGTTCGGTGCGGTTCGTGATTTGACCCGAAACCGTGTTCACCCCTAGTTGTAGCTTAAGCGGCTAATATGAAAATAAAAACTACGGTATTTAGTAAATCACTAACTATAGGTAAAAGTAAATGATTTTTGTAAACATAATTATCAATATTTATTAAATAAAATGGTAGCTTTCAAATCTCAACTGGCCCATTTGGCTCAGCTGACAAGCAGCTGGGCTTGGAGTAGACTCGAGATATGTAGTAGTTAGTCCAATCCAATGCTCGAGTATAGTCTGATCCAAAGTAATTTAATATCGTACTTGAGATTTTAATTGTTGAATTGAATGTGTTATATTTCATATAATTCGATAATTTAATACGTACTTGTACGTTATTTAAATTGTTAACAAAAAATTGAAAAAAAAAAAAGAGGAATCACGTTAACATCCTGAATTATAAAATCGACAAATGGTGTCATGTGCGTGTTTGGAATATGATAGATTATTTTTAGTTTTAAGTATGGGGGTACGGTATTGACTGTTACTTAATGTAATAATAATAACATTGCGATTAAGGAAGAAGAAGAAGAAGAAGAAGACAGAGAGTCCCATGTTTTTTTAGAACACAAATCACGTGCTTTCTGATTATAAACGACAGCGTTCTCAACTGAATTGCAGCAGCTGCCAGCCATACCCAATCAAATCTTTCCATTACACACAACGGCAACGCTTCAATTATTTATTCTTTTTAATTATTTATTGACGCCGATGATAAAAGTATATGTGTTGTGTATTTATTTATTTGAGCTCAACAAGATACCCCCACCGTTTTCTAATGGATGGTTCAATGGCGATCATTCAGCTAAATCACTTATGTGGATTGTTTCAGAGAGTCATCTCTGATCATATCTCAATTGAACAGTCCCTAATAAGATCCCAACGGAAATAATTATACACGTGCCAACAAATCACAAGTGTAATCATTCAGCTAACTCATGAACATAGACACACTCCAATCTTGGTTTATATATGAAAATATTAGAAAACTTAATTCAATTTTACACTCAATTTTTCATTCAGTATACTAATTTATACTTTTTAGATTCAATTTTACATTTAAAATTTCAGTAAGCGTCCTAATTTATACATAAAAAAAATTCAATCAATAGACTAATTTATACATAAAAATTATAAATCATGATACTGACTGAAGCGTTAGATGTTAGAGTATTTTTTTTTTTTTGGATCACCGGGGTGTCCGGGCAGCTTACGCGCACCTCGATTAATCCCGGGATCTGTGCCCCGTGCCCTCAGAAGTTTCCCAACACATATCAGGGTAAGTCGCTGGCTTTTCACACCAGGGGCATGGCCCCAAGGAAATGCATCTAGTGGGATTCGAATCTTGAACCTGAGAGGGAGCAAACCACTCAAGCCCAAAGCCTTTACCACTGAGTCAATCCCTTTGGGTTTGTTAGAGTATTTTTTATTTATGAGTAAATTTTCAAAACTTTTTTTATATATAGATATTTAATAAACTCTTAAGCTTCATGTTTTTAAATTTTTAGTAGTAATAAAAAAAGCAAGGCGTGTCTCGATTCTCTTCTTCCTTATTTATGTAAAGGAGACCAAAAACAGAGAGAGAGGGAGAGAGATAAAATGGTAACAAAATAAGTAGCAATAATAATATAGATATCACAAGGAAGGAAAATAACAATCATGCATTGGTGAGCTAACTAAATTTGTCTTTTGTTTGATGAGAGACTCAATTTGATTCCAAATCCAAAACACTACCAAACAAAACCAAAATCACTTGCAGCTTTTTCTTTAATCCCCTCTTCGGCCGCATAATACGTGACCCCTTTCTCACATTGGTTTCCTCTTTTTATTAACCACCCAATAATTTCAATATAATTAATTTATTAATTAAATTTCACCCAAAACACGAGACACTTTTTTGTTTGCTATCGTAACTTAGTAAACATGCTATTTTTTTATATATTTTTTAAAAAACAAAAAAACAAAATGTACCCATTAATTAATTAAATAACAATTGATTGTATATTGTCTTATTTTGTTGTAAGAGGACAAAAACGTTAAATTGGAAGTAAGCAATAAAAATATATACAAGTTTCCAAATTACACGAGTTTACAAGGACTACCGTCCATCTAAGATTCAACTACTAATTTTTTTTAAACTGTTTTTATGAAATCTTTGTTTGTGTTAAGTAAGAGATCAAAATCTTTCTTACGTTTGCAAATCTATTAATTATTGTTCTTGTTGCAAAGTATCTTAATGTCTTCAATTTACAACATTAACATCACTCTAACTCTTCTAATTAATTAAATTGGGAGTTGTTCTAATAAATTTTCTTCTAAGATGAGTTTAAGCAATAATTCAATTAAGATTCATTTTCATCTATGGCGTATATATTCATCCGAAATATGAACATTTTGTATAAAAGTTACTAAAATACTAAAAATGTTACTTCGATGCATGGATTATGCAGTAAACTTTTCTGAAGAGTTGATGATATGTATTTTAAGCAAATGCAAAAATCCAAATATGCGAACTTCTAGATCGATTTAATTGGATTCATTTTACTGTTGAATATGTTTTCTCACTAATTTTTTTTCCCTATTTTGAAAATATTTCAATTTTTTCCCTCTTTTTTGAGACCGGTAATATTTTACAAAACCAAATGTTATGCAATAAATCATCAATATTATCCAAAAAAAAAAATAAGGATAGCGGTGTGAATACTTAGACATATAAATGAGTGGATTAAGAAAGACGGAATTAGAAATAAAGAAATTATGAAGAAAATGAATGTAGCATCGATCAATTAAGAAAAGACGAGAGAAACACGATTAAAATAATTTGTACATATCCAACACAGACTGTTAAGTACTCCCGTGAGAAAATGAGAACAAATATTATTATCATATATCAAGCGAGATAAAGAAAAACTTAAGTTAACATGATCAGAAATTATTAAAAAGACATAAGTTTTATAAAATATTATAAAATAGTTATATCAGATATAGTATATATAATAGATTTAAAAGATCCATATAGGTGACACAATGGGAAAAGGTTTGGTTGGGTTGGTTTAAAAATATTTCAAATTAATATAAAACTTGATTGGATTGAAATTTTTAACAAGGTGATCAAGAGTATACGACTATATAATTTTTAATGAAGTTCAAGGGTTTGAAATAGATAATGTTTATTTAACATATATATATATATATATATAACTAAATGCTCTAGTAATGATGTAAATCAATTGTTAATTTGTTATGCTCATGAGAGTCAAAATATTCGAGATGCGGGAATTTGGCTGATCAAAGTTAGTAAAATGATCTCTTAGGAAGATTTCAAGTATCCTTCAAAGAAAATTATAGGAAAATTCATTAATGTTCAAGAATTGATAGAACTTTTGGAAAGAATCCAATGCATGACATGTGATTGAATATTGAATTATTGATGAATGTATTACTAGTTGTGGAAAGATAAATAGATAATGAATCATCAACTTGCATTCAGCAATAATAATAATAATAAATAAATAAATAACAATTAAATGAAAACAAACCAAATGCATCAATAGTAAACCCTAGAAGCAAGCAAATCCAAAAAAAAAAAAAAATGATAAGTTACACTAAAAATCTTAAAAAGTCTGAAACTAGTTTACTTGTTAGGATCATCAAACACCAAAAAGCTGAAGCTGTCATATCTTATTGACACTAGTGCAAAAGATAGTAAAAAGAGATAAAATAAAATCTTTGTATTGTTGCAGTGAAAATTCAAGAAATCTCCGTAATTACAATATAGTACTACTACTGCTGTCTTCAAACTTCAATAGTTGCCAAAATACATATTAATTAGCAGCAACTGCAAGCTAATGCTGCTTCTTGTTCTTCAGAACTCGAAAGATAATTATAAAGAGACTAGCTAAAGCTAAATGAAAAATAATACATGCATACAGAGATTCTTGCAATACAAAGAAGCTGTAGCTGGCAATTTGCATTGTAATTGTAATTGTAATTGTAAATGGAAATTCTCATCGGCTATACAAAGCATGATCGATCGTTCATAATTGAAGTACCAAAATACCCTCGTTTTCCCCCCTAATATTACGACAAAGATCAAAATACTATCGCGAAAATGAAGAGAAAAACGTGGGTATTTTGGATATAACATTCACCGGAAAACGGAAAAAAGAAATGAAAAATTAATGTACTAGTTGTGGAGAGGATCTGGGCAACTGGGCACTCTTCTTTTATCATCAGCAAGTCCCTTATCAGTTCTGTTGAAGTTAAAAGCGCTTCCACCGAAGTACTTATGAACTAAATCTCCTTCTTTATAGCTCCTGTTTGTTGTGACCATGCTGCTGCTTTCTTTCTTCTCTGTTTCATTTGATGTTGGAAATATCCGTATGGCTCCAGCCTGACAGTCACAGCATACCCAAATCTGTAAAATAAGCAAGATGATCATCAACATAACCACCACAGATGAAGAAGAGTAAATGACTCTCTTGCCCCCGGACATAACGTCGCTAGCTGCAGCAAGCAATTTATATAGCACCCACATAAAAGCAAAGCACAAAACACTCCCCCCACCCCTCTCTCTTTGTTGTTGTTGAGAGAAGAATGAGTCTTATTATTATTATTAATAATATTATCTTATGTGTGAGTATTGAATGTTGATGTGCATGAGGCAGGAGAATGGAAAATGAAAGAATAAGTGACGGCTAGTTTGGGTAATGACAGCAGTTGGAGAGAGAGATGATAGATGATAGATAGCAGCTGCATCTGCAGCATGATCAGCATCCTCATCTCATGAGTCATGCCCCCCCCCCCACACTGGCGCCCACGTGATGACACAACACTCTTAGTCTTAACACTAAGTAACCATTTCTAGTTTATATATATAGTCCATATATCACACACCTTGGTTCTTTCTACTTTCTAGTTGGGGCGGCAATGTTATTAGATATATAGAGCTTATGATATGTACCTAAAGATTAGTTAATGTACAGCTTCAATACTATTTACATTACAACATGTCATGTATGTGTTTGTTCATCTTATGGTGGACAATCTTCATCTTTGATTATAGGGTATGTTGGTATGGTACTATAGTGATAGACTTTATTAAGAGATGAACAAATGAAGTTGTTCAATTGAAATTGTGTCTTATAAATTAATTAAAAACATGATTGGTTAATGAAATTATTTAAATTTATATATTTATATAAAAAAAAAATCAAAATATGACTCATCGAATTAATATTCCGACTATGAAATCGATCGATCACATCCTCTTTTGTCATATAATAGTAATCAATAAGAACTTTGATGTGCATATATTCTCATGATTCTGAGATCCGCTATATCGATTATGCGGTAACTTTTCTGAAGAAAATATATATTGAAAGATTCATAAATGAAATTAATTATTTATATTCATTTATTTAATAAGTTGAGAAACAATTGGACATTGGCTAATAAAGACTGTCTTCAATTTATTAATCAAATAAAGCCTATGGAGTATATTTTTTGTAAGAATTGAGATAATTGAGAATTTTATTTATTCCGTTTAAATTCAGATCAGATGATTTGATAATTTAAAAAAAAAAAACACCGAATATAAGATATATACGAACAGTGACAATAAATATTCTCCATAACAATTATCTATCTCATTATTGATATATGAACAGTGACAACAAATAATTTATAACAATTACATATCATAATCATGTATAGTGGTAGTTAGGGTTTGTTTTATTAATAAAAATAAAGGACTCTCCTCCATGGAAAATGATTAAATATAAAGAAGGAAACATGGACAGCCACAGAAGAGGGGGTGGCCGGGAATCTCGCGGCGGTGTTGGCTCACTGACCTTTCTCTTTCTGTTTGACGTATGTTACAAGGTAATTGAATTTGTGTCCCTTAATTTTCCGTACGATGTGTTTACCAAATTTTAATGCTATCTTGTGATCATTTATCTTTTAAAAATTAAACCACAGTTGTCTCCTAATTAAGCTTCTTGGGTTCTTGTGATATTTATATATGAATTAATAGCTGTTAATCATCAATTTCAATCGATACTCAATACATCACAAGGGAGACAAAGTTATTAATATTGATGGGCATATAGATGGTGACATTGTGAAATTTGTAATGTTAATAACCAAGCAATATCATACGCTAATAAGTATTAGTTTGATTTTGAATCATGTATCCTCCATTACTATGATGAATTTCGATTCAATGCTTAGTTGATGTATAAGTTTTTTATAATATTTTATCTAGGGATGGTAGTGGGTAGGGTTTAGTATGAGTTTATCATTATCAAACATGCACCCATATATGTAAAAAAATTACTAAATATGCACCATACCTGTTGCGGGTTTTAATTTTCATTACCAAATCCGCACCCGCATATAAAATAAATTACCAAATCCGCATTGGTACCCAGCAGATTTTTTACGAATTTTTAAAATATCATATAAATATAAATTTAATGTGATAAAATATTCTTCATTTATAATATGAAAATCATATTAAACAGAATATTAAATCATGTATAATTTCTTCACATGTCAGTGGAATTTGATTTGAAGTTAATATGAAGTCGTAAATATTAAACAAAATACTAGACCAAAAGCTATTAAAAATTAATAAAATTAACTATAGAATGTGAGTCATTTAATATGAGTGAATTTTCTTTACACTAAAAAATATAAAACAAAAAATTTAAGTTTGATGGCCGATACCCACTGCGGGTATCCACAAGTTTTGCTTAAGTACCAAACTCATATCAAACCTGCATCGGATTTTGTTTTAATTTACCAAACCCGTTTAAATATTTACCAAATCATATCCATTGCGGACAAATTTTTACGAATTTACGGATTTTTGAGCGAAATTACCATCTCTATTTTTACCATGTATTATCAATCATAATTTATATATATATATATATATATATAAACCTCAATTTAATACCAAATCCAAGTGTTATTAAGATAAGATTATTCCTTCTTATTTTGTGCACAAAGGATCAATCTACATAAAATTTGACAATTTTCAAGGCTGATTTAATTTAATCACTTGAGATCTTAACATAGTTGAGTAAAGTATTTGTATTTTATTCATATTTTCTCTATTTAGAGGAGAGGAAAATAGAAAATTTGAAATTATTATTGTCCTTGATTTTGTATTGCAAAACAAAGAGGGTACGACCAATAATCAAGGCAATGTCATTTCCAAGTAAAGATCTGACTAGACTAGGCAAGAATTAAATTTTATTGTTGCATTGTATGGTACTAATTTATTTTATTTATTACCACTCCAGGCTACAACCAAATCTGCTGTCCCCTTTCTTTTATTTCTGACCAAATCCAGGGTCCCCCCAATACAATCAATTAAACAAATTTTGAAAAAGAAAGAGAGATTCATTTCAATTCTGGTAAATTGTTCAGCTATTTTAGCAGCACATATACACATTATTTATATTGAATTGATTATGTGTGTGCATACATATTCAGAATTAAAGAAGGGATTTAAAAAAAAATACAAAGAGAGATGTTTGTTTTGACCAATAAGTGACCAAGTGATATGGAAAACAATCACTTCTTCCTTTTCATCAGAGTTTGTGGTTTGAATTCTAGTGTTCATTGTCCTGGAAAAAGCATAAAAAGAAAGTTGGTTTTGTTTTGTTCTGTCTCTGTTCCTGAAAATGCAAAACCAGGCACCTTACTCCAAGTCTCAGCAACAGTGTAAAAAAAGCCAATCTGATCCTTGACAGGATAACTTTTTAGCTTGTATATGCTTGGACTTTGTACTACTCTTGGTGTCCTGCACTATTCCTTTTTGTCCTTATTCTTATTCAAGTTTTAATCCCTTTATTACATTGGCCTTTTTCCCCTTGGCCTCATTCCTCCTTATACTTTTTTACTCTTTCCCATTCCTTTTGTGCCGTTGCCTTTTTTTTCTGCCAATTTTGGTCTCTTCTTGGGGATTATATCATTTGTATCAACAGCATTATACCCCAGGGAGAGTATTTATGTATTTCTTGTTTTTCTGTTTCTACTCAGTATTTGTACATTATTGTAGCTTGAAAATTGAACTATACTCAAGTAGTCAAGTGGGCACAAAAATCGCAGCCTAAGTTACACTGTTGGTATGGGATTTGTGTTTGATGCCATGTTGGGTCATATTCAAATGATGTTGAAAGAGGGTTTTTTTTTTTTTTTTTTTTACTAGTTTTTGCGGTATTACAGTATTTGGCCCGTGCCTACGGCACGGTGTTACAAAATTAAATGATTTTATTTTTTAATTAAATGATGCACGTGACTACGGCACGGTGTTACAGTATTTGGCCGTGCCTACGGCACAATGTTACAGTATTTGCCCGTGCCTACGGCACGGTGTTACAGAATTAAATGATTTTACTTTTTAATTAAATGATTTTATTTTAACTTTCTATTTTTTAATTTGAAAATTTGAAAATTTTTGATAATTTCCATCAATCAATTCACTTTCTTTCCTCAAATTACCAATGAAATGATCTGTGCCGTTAATTAAGCCACATAAAAAGAGCTGTTGGATACACTCTCTTCCCTCCAACACCATTCTCCTTTATTATATAGATATTTGGGCATATATTTTGCAATCTAAACATTCCTGTCAAAACTTTAAATGTGACTTCTTGTTATTAAAAATTACTTTCATTTTTTTTTTTTGTTGGGGGTAAAAAGTGGGAGCAAAATTTAAATGCTTAATTAAACCAGGAGGGACAGGTTACTGGTTCCATTTTTTCCCCAAATATTTATTAAGGGTGTTGGGTTTTGAGTCTGGGAAAATTACGTAAAAAAACCAGTCCAATTGTGTTGTAACAGATTAGGAAGGTTTCAAATGATCTCTCTTGACGATCAAACCTATCTTCCTTCATGAGGTATTTTTCATAACCATCAGCACACCAAAGACAAACCAAACCCTAATTTTTTAGAGTTTTAAGATGGAGATTGGTCGTCAATGTTCCGACTTAAAGAGCAAGTTCGCTTCGTATAGTTTGAGTGAAGATTAAGAGTTCCGGAGAAGGCTGCTTATTGCTGGTCTGAAGTGTTGCTTCAAAATATTGCAATTAGGCTAGTGAATTCAGATGATAATTTATACACAGAGTGATTTATCTTTATTAATAATTTTTCACTTCATCGACAAATCTCTGTGTTTTTTTAACTGCTTTTATTTTAAGTTTTTGTGGTTGATTTGATAGACTTGAGGGTGTATGATCTGGACTTTAAAAACAATTTTACAAGACAGTTAGCTTTAAATTCTGCGAAATTACACCCATGGAATAGGTCTATTAGGGTCTAAATATATCGAACTTTCAGAGGGCATTGCATTTGGCTAACTTCTTGCAGCCGGCTACAGTGCTTCTTCTTTCTGAAGCCTGCTAGTCAGGTTAATGTATTTATTGTGAAAATAAAATATTGTTACACTAATTCTACAGTTACTACCTGTTCCTAGCAGTAGCACCAGCACTGACAAACATGAACAGAACATCCAGCCATTCAGGTGCATTAATTCCCAGGTGCATCAAAGTTTCAAAATATGTTTCAAGAAATTGATAGCAAGGATTACCACCAGCAATCAAAACAGCACTATATATTCTCTCTGGATAATCGCATTGTTCATCTCTAGCATAATACAAACCCTTGCAGACTAATAATACATTAAGAAACAAAATTTAGCCATCTAGTTCCATCTGTTGGTTCTATGCATATCCAGCCCCAGTCATACCAACAGTCGAACTAGCACGGTTTGCCTTACGAGCCGTCTGAGCAGCAGTGGCCTTGGTGAAATACATGTAATAGTAAACATTGAGAATCATTGTTGCAACCACAAACACTGCTCCTGCAATAAAAACACCTTTTCGTAATGTTTCACAAGTGATGTTTTGAGCATAAATCATTGACCGGTATTTGGTGTGATAGGCATTTTGTTTTGCTCCAGCAATTAGGCATGCTTCTGCAGCAAGAAAAGTCGCCCTACGGAAAAAGAATACAACAAAGTTAAGAGTTTGGACATCTTGAAAGTTCGCGTGCCCAACTATGTATCCCAGCACCAACTCTTAGGACAATTTATCAAATTATGATGAACTGTTAAGAGCAATTTCAACAAATATGATTTGATCCATCCAAGTGGTCTCGTACCCTGTTTTGGTACAGTGGGATTGAAAATGTGGCCAACTTCAAAACTTACTGATAAAGTTCAGTCCATGTTATGAGTTGGGGTTCCTTGTTGGAGAAAAAGGATAGACTTTACATGGTATGCTGAAATTCTCACCACGATGAGATAAAATAGATGATGGCCCACGCTCGATTCCCACCAGGGGCTAAAGGTCTCCCAAAGCACATGCACTTTGTCACACCCATCAGTAGAGATTCACTTGAAAGAAGAAATAGAAAAGCACCCACTCCATAACCAGTTGCAACATCCGAGCTGTAAACGCAGTACGTGGCATTAGATTGATCTGGGACTGGCATCATATGGCCCTGTCATGCAGAAATAACATGCACAATACAAGTTAATTTAGATAATAACAAGATAAACCGATCTCAACTATCAAAATTCAGCACAAAAATTTAAACTATGTTGAACCAACCTTAGAATAAGCACAAACAATGCTAAACTGCACGGAGAAAGCATAGTCTACTGACAAGCACAGTTCACAATACTAGTTTAAAAACTGCCAATAGGGACGGGCTACTTGACTACTGTTAATCTACCAAGAAAGTGTAGATGTCCGGTGAGGTTTAGCGCCGCCACAACCCATTAAAACCAAAAAAAAAAAAAATATGGGTGATAGATACACAGTAGACCAACTTTGACCTCCCTGAATGCCATTTTCAGATAAACCAATATTTATTGAATTTCATGTATTCCATAGACTGCACCTTAAGTGGTAAAACATTCAATTTTCCTTGCTTACCTACAGTTAATTAAATTTCAAAAGAATAATTGGTGAATGAATTGTTTTGGGAAAATACACAAGTTCCAGCACAGACAAATTCGCATTACCTCCAGCTTATATGACGACTTTAGTTACAAAGGTCTGACTATGCCACCATTTGGTACATATGCTTTTTAAGGAAACATTTGGAAATCTAAATGCATCAAGCATCTCAACCTATTCAATGAATTGAAAGACAAATAGTATCAAAGATTTTTACAATTTCAACCATCCGAAAACAAACTCTAGCAGAATGTAACCATAATCTTTAGAAGAGAAATTCCATTAAGTCCTCCTCAAGGACCTCAACATGTTATGGTTGAGTTAACAAGCAGAGTGGCATTGAATGATCACAAATTCACAGGTCCCTGACCATAGTTGTCATAGGCACGCCTCAGAATCAGGCTCAGACCACTGCACCTCATGAAGGATCAGAATAGGCGACCTTCATCAGGCACAAAGGCGGCGTGACCTAGGTGCGCCCCATTAAATTGTGTGAAAATACTCTTGTCCGAATTGACTCACCCAACCCGAAATCAAGTATAATATTTCTTTAATAAATTAAGATCAGTTTTAGGGTGGGCTTTAAATTTCAATAAATATATTAATTTGTATTATCGATATTTGTATTATTGTAATTATTAACAACACTGTCACCAACTTAATATTTGTTTGTTTTACTAAATGCAACACAAATAAGCTTTGCAATTATCTGACAAACCCAACACACACTTCGCACCAACTATTAGGTTCCAATCTTAACTTTTGAAACCGAGAAGAGGCACTAAACTTGTTGCTTTTATCTTCTATGGCAGGTTATAAGTAAAACTAGATAACATTAAAATTTTCCCTATATGCACACAGAAAACAACTTATTCAACTTTATGTTTGATGCAAGTTGATATTGAAGATACTTCATTACTTTGTGTTAAATCCATATTTCAACAATATGACTCCATTGATATTGTCCTTCCTCTGTAGATTATAATTTTCCTTTTTATATAGAAAATATGTACTTGATAATGCCTTCAGTTCAGTGAGAATGTAATCATTCATGAAGATTATCATATATGTATATTTCTGTGCCTGGATTCATATGACCATTGTCATTCCTCTTAGAGAGGTCAGGAGTACATATGTAAGTAATAATAGTATTGGTAAATGAATATAAAGTAAACACTTTTACTACAAGAATAGATGGATTTTGATTAACCAACTATAATCAAATGAAGTCACCAAGAAGTATCACAATGCACAACAATTAATCTGCTGTAATTATACCGCCAGTAGAGATCAAGCTAAAAGTACCCATCAGTTGGCAATCAAGAGAAATAATGCCTAGCAGGTGAATTCACAATGCCAAATGGAGACCCCAGCTAGTGGAGTTCATACTTCAATAGGGACAAGAGACACTTGGACATAAATCTAAACATTGCAAAAATCAGCATTTGAGTAGCACATCAAATTCTTAATAATCTGGGTAAAATTAAAGCAACAGACATTAAAATAAAAAGTTTTTATAATAAAAAAAAAAAAAACTCCATCACTCTAAATGTTAATAGAAACTCCTACTAATATTAAGAACAAACAATCAAGCATATACCACAAAATGCAAAGCCCCCAAAACAGAGATCCACCCAAGTAGAATAAGGAGAGAACAAAGCAAAATCCGAGACCAAAACCCTAGCTTTGAATCAAAACGCAAACAGTCGAAAACGGTATTAAGCTTACAATGCTTCGCCTTCTCTCAGCAGCAATAGCAACCCAAAAGCCACCAAGCATAATATTACTGCTAAAATATGAACACAAAGTCGAGCCTGTGCCTTCTCCTAAGACCCATTTCTTTACAGAGCTGAGATGCCGCTGCTAATGAAGCTGAGTGAGATTAGATAAGTGGGAACCGTCCAGTGTGTAAAGTGAACGACTTTAGTTCGTACGCTGTGGCACATGGGAAACGAAAGTAAAGAGCGTTCACAACACGATAGGGGTAAAAGAATGTACGTGTTCTTTACGCGGGGTGTTGTGTCAAGAGTATGATAGCAACTTTACCCACAAACCCACAAATCCCTCGAAATTCATTTATAATGGATAGTATTTGATAAATATATAAGTGAATTTGTTAATTTAAAACAAATCCGCTGCAAGTTTGGTGCATATTTGGTAATTAAGCAAAACTAGCAGATACCCACTGTATGTATCCGTTATTCGCAAGCTTAATTTTTTTTGTTTTATATCTTTAGGGAAAAAAATCACTCATATAAAAAGACTCACTAACTTACAATTTTTGAATTGTTATCTCTTAGTATTTTTGAATTACTTTTGGTCATGATTCAATAATTTTGATAATATGAATTTAACATAATGAAAGATATTCAACTAGTGGTTCATGGATATAATTGTGATAATATAAATTTGACATTATGTTATAAATATTTTAAACTTTTATTTATGTGTCCTAATTTACGAACTGTCAAATAAATTTTTTTGTATGTTATGAAAAGTATCAATATTTAATTTAAAAAATTGTATTATTAAGAACATAAAGGAATTCAATATTTTAAAAATCCGCAAAAAATCTGCTGGGTACCAGTGCGGATTTGGTAATTTATTTTTATATGCGGGTTTGGTAATGAAAATTAAAACCCGCAACTGGTATGGTGCGAGTTTGGTAATTTATGTACATATGCGGATGCAGGTTTGGTAATAACAAACTCGCACCAAACTCTACCCATTGCTATCACTAGTCAAGAGTCACAACATTTGGAGTTTTAACTTAACTAGTAGTATTATTTATTTGACTAATTTGACTCTAGTCGGTTCTGAGTTCATATTTTAATTAGATGGTTTCTGCGAATCACCCCTTGTTTCAATGGCAAATTAGTTAAAATAGCGAACAAAATAAGGTATTATTCCCAATTAATCATAATTAGATTTTTTTTATTCATTCTAGCTAATAATCACATAAAGAGATCAAAATATCCTCAAAATAACTTCACCTTCACCACTCACGGTTCTCTCATTACACTTCACATTTAATTTTTCACTTTTCACTCTTTTGTGAAATCGACAACACTGTTCATGTTGGGGTTTTGGGCGATGGGCGCAACAGAAACGCGGGTCCGGGCGAAATCGTATTTTAAAACTTTTCAAAAATACCGAATAAATTATTCAATATCTAATATGAACAATTTATTCATATTTCACCTTAACCTATTTATTTAATATCATATATTAACATAAATAATGAGAAAACTCGCGAAATTTTTACGAAAATTATTTTTCCGTAAAATTGCCGAAAATGCGTTTTTGACCGAACCGACTACCCGACACTTATGGAAACTGCCTAGGTCAGTTCCAATTGTGTCGGGGCAGTTCATGGGCCGCCAAAACTATAGACACTGTATTTTTGCATAAAGTCCAATGATGAACCTCGTATGTAGGCACTACCCGATACGTTGAGGAAGTCGCGGGAAACGGACGTCGGAAGGGAAATTCAAGGAATAAATATATCATCAATTTAATTCATTTGTTTGGCCTCGGGTTCGCTCGATTAATCCCTGTTTTAAAATTTTAGCCTCGGCCCAAAACCCTCGCAACTCACGAAAAGCCCATTTCGCCCAAAGCCTAATCCAAAAATATTGAATACATTAAACACATGTAACAAATTAAATCAAATCAAATCCAATAAAAACAAATCTCATTCCTAAATTAAATAAATCACCTCCCAAATTAAAGAAATTCCCACACCAAAAATATAAATATTCTTTCCTTAAATAATTAAATTAAATACTCACACAATTACTTGATTTGTATCATTTTCAAAATCCATGCACAACCCTAACCCCAGGATACCATTATCAAAGATGACATAAACCAACCCCTTTTTTTCCTTCGGGGACTCTCTCTCTAAAAAGAGACACAACCAAGATCATGCCCTTTCAAACTATAGTTGCCCCCTTCACGGCCAAACACAAAAATATAAAAACCCTAGACTCACATCTCTCTCTTTCTTTTATTTTCATTCGGTAGCAACAAACACAAAAATACCCTAATCGCCTCTCACATCTCTCCTCTCTCTCTGGAACAACAAAGATAAACCCTAGACACGAGCAACCCTTCTCCATAAACGGCCTTCTTCAACTGCACACTCCATCGATCTCTCTCGGCCCCTCGTCCATGCATCACACAAACTCACACACAAAAAAAACATAAGCCATCAAATCCAACAAAAAACTTCCCTCCACTGACTCTTCACGCCTTCACCTTTGCACACACTCACAGCCATAAAAAAACAAACGACAAAAACATCAAAAATCCTAGAGACCTGATACAGCAATCACGAAATATAAAACCAAAATCACACTCTCTCTCACGCCACTGACCATCTATCTAACCATTTCTTTCTCGGCTCTCTCAAAACAAAACAAAAAAAACCATATAATCTTCTCTCTAGTGACCCTCTATCTCTCACGCCCTTGGCACACACGTCCCTCTTCACACACACACACACACACGTCTCTTCTCAACACACATTCACACACTCAAAATACTAAACACACACCAAGACACACGACACTCATCACAAATACACACACCAAGACACACGACACTCATCATCATCACAAATACACACACCCTGACAAACGACACAGCCCTAAGCCACTTGAAAACACTGCCCCACACACAGCCAAAACCAGTGAACAAATAACCCGAAAATAATCCCCATAACCAGTCCAGAACACGCACAAACAGCCTCTATAATTACCGAGAACAAACTGCACAAAAATAGTCCAAAACAGTCCCAAAAATCACCTGCGAAACAGCCCCAAAACAGCATAAAAATCAATCTTTAAACCAGTCCAGAAAACGCCCAAAACAGTGAAAGAAACAGAGAAAACGGTAGTGAAAATAGTGAAACAGCGAAGGAAAATATTAAACCAGAAAATCAGAAAAGTTACGGAACATTAACCATTCCGATGACGACGTAACACACTTCTGGGAAGCGGTTTAAAAGATAAGACCTGAGGGCACCCCTTTGTTATGTTTTTATTTTGTCGTCCTGGAAACGGCATGCTTGGTTGGATGTGGAATACGTCCAACCGGACATGCGAAGTCCCATATTAAAAACGGCCAAACTATTGGTCACACCTCTCTCTTTTATTATTCCGCCATTTATTTTATCCCGCATTTATCTTTATTTTTATTTCACATTTAATTTATATTTATCATTACTTTATTATTCCACATTTATTTTCAGTCATTTACCTTCCTGGCCATCATCAGGCCATAATCAGCTGGCCTAGCCTTTAGTCGAGCCATCAATACCATATTGATAAAATAATGAGGATCTTCATTCGGTATTGGCGAGAAGTCCAACTGCTCGATCATCACATCCATATGTCGCAACTTGCTCGGGACCAACTAGGAAAATATTGATCACACATGTTTTAACTCTTGCAGACACTTCCAGAATCTGCACCACATTGAAGACTAATTACTAAAGCCCACTTACGAATCGAAAATCGGGTGAATTCATCTCCAATCCGAAACTAGATTTGATTTTCTTCATCATCTTTGGATTGGATCACTTTGTTGATTAGCACATTGCGCATTATCATTCTGCTAAACTCCAAAATCATGTTAAGAAAATGTCCAAAAATTGATTCCTTGAACATTTGCAGTTGTGTCTATGTCAAATTTCTTCTTATGATATCAAATACTCTTCTTATTTTCATCATATTTATTATCCGACCTCAGAAATGGTCCTCTATTAATATAGTCAAAGCTCATGGATGTGTCGACATATCTAAAAATCAACAATATGGCATGTTAGACAAAAATAAAAGAAACTGTCAATCTGTGTGACAGTCGTCGTACTGTCAATCTGTGTGACAGTCGTCGTACTGTCAATCTGTGTGACAGTCGTCGTACTGTCAGAGTGAGCGACATTAGCTGTCGCACAGTGCGACAAAAACTGCGAGTATGCGACAACTGATATCATATTGAATGTTGTTCTATAACAATGATATAGTGCGAAAATTTTTGTCACAATAATGTCACATTGTTATGAAAATAGTATGACAAAAAATATAGCACAACCATCGCATACCTATTTTTGTTGTGCGACAATTGTTGTCGCACTATCAAAGACTTGACTTCACGTATTAGATATTTTATCAAACACATAGTATGCATGATGAATAGTAAAAAAAATATACATTTAATAAAGAGGAAGTAATCATTTTACACTTATAGTTTCATTAATCCCTTTAATTTAGCACATTTGTGAATAATAATTAAATTTATGTTTTATATATTTTTATTGTGATTTTTATTTCTTATGTAGGTGAAATAATACTTTGGATGCATAATTATAAAAAAAAAAATGGGCGTGATATTTAGATTTTGGAGGCCAAAAACTTGAAAATGCGTTCTAATAGTGTACAATTTCGAAAATTTCAACTTCGCGCAATTTTCATATTTTTGCCATAACCTTTATACTATGATATCAAATTTAGGCGATTTTAGTTTCAGATGAAAGAAGACTCAAATATCTACAATTTTATTCCTACAAAATTTTCTAGATCGGAGGTTTTCAATGTCGAAATTAGTGAAGAAGTCAATGTGTGATGCATGTATTTTTAATTAATAGAAAATAAAAAAAAAATATGTGATTTGTGACAGATGTTTGTAAAATGATCAATAAAAATAAATAAATAAAAGTCAAAAAATGAAAAAACTAAATTAGTAAAATTTTATTATTTGTATTTGATTTGGAAAGTTATAATTAATAATTGAGAGATTAGTACTTCTACTATAAATAAAAATGCTCACCTCTCATTTTCTTCATGAATCTTTTATTTTTTTCTCTTGAGAAAAATGGAAAAAGTGTCTTGCATGTTTTGTTTTTCAAGTTTTGTTGTAATTTTTTTCAGTAATAAAATTATGTAAGTTTTTATTCAAATCACGAGTAACTAATTACATTCTGCTGGGGTGACACTTTAAATATGAGAATATAAATTAATCTTACTTATATTATAATATATGAATTGTAATTTGAAAACTGATATTTAATATTCTCTTATATTTGCAGGGTGTCTTGATTCTCTGTAGACAATCAAATCTTTGTTGGCACAGTTAATACTTTACCTCATATTATATGAGAGAGTGATTTAAATCTGGATTAATTATTGACAATTTTGTTACCGTCTTTATGGATGATTTTATTTATTTAGTATAATTGAGTACCTAAATGGACTTGTTAGGTACTCAATGTCGAAATGAAGAAGTCAATGTGTGCTGCATGTATTTTTAATTAATAGAAAATAAAAAAATAGGTGAATTGTGACAGATGTTTGTAAAATGATCAATAAAAATAAATAAATAAAAGTCAAAAAATGAAAAAACTAAATTAGTAAAATTTTATTATTTGTATTTGATTTGGAAAGTTGTAATTAATAATTGAGAGATTAGTACTTCCACTATAAATAAAGATGCTAACCTCTCATTTTCTTCATGAATTTTTCATTTTTTTTCTCTTGAAAAAAATGGAAAAAGTGTCTTACATGTTTTGTTTTTCAAGTTTTGTTGTAATTTTTTCAGGAATAAAATTATGTAAGTTTTTATTCAAATCATTAGTAACTAATTAAATTCTGTTGGGGAAACTTTAAATATGAGAATATAAATTAATCTTACTCATATTATAATATATGAATTGTAATATGAAGACTGATATTTAATATTCCTTATATTTACGGGTGTCTTGATTCTCTGTAGACAATCAAATCTTGATTGGCACAGTTAATACTTTACCCAATATTATATGAGAGAGTGATTTAAATTTGGATTAATTATTGACAAATTTTGTTACCGTATTTATGGATGATTTTATTTATTTAATATAATTTAGTACCTAAATAGACTTGTTAGGTACTCGATGTCGAAATTAGTGAAAAAGTCAATGTGTGCTGTATGTATTTTTAATTATTAGAAAATAAAAAATAGGTGAATTGTGATAGATGTTTGTAAAATGATCAATAAAAAAGTCAAAAAATGAAAAAACTAAATTAGTAAAATTTTATTATTTGTATTTGATTTGGAAAGTTGTAATTAATAATTGAGAGATTAGTACTTCTACTATAAATAAAGATGTCCACCTCTCATTTTCTTCATGAATCTTTCATTTTTTTTCTCTTGAAAAAAATGGAAAAAGTGTCATGCATGTTTTGTTTTTCAAGTTTTATTGTAATTTTTTCAGTAAAAAAATTTAGTAAGTTTTTATTCAAATCATGAGTAACTATTTACATTCTGTTGGGGTAAATGGTGAAACTTTAAATATGAGAATATAAATTAATCTTACTTATATTATAATATATGAATTGTAATTTGAAAACTGATATTTAATATTCTCTTATATTTGCAGGGTGTCTTGATTCTTTGTAGACAATCAAATCTTGGTTGACACAGTTAATACTTTATCCCATATTATATGAGAGAGTGATTTAAATCTGGATTAATTATTGCCAAATTTTGTTACCGTATTTATGGATGATTTTATTTATTTAGTATAACTGAATATTTCAATGGACTTGTTAGGTACTCAATGTCGAAATTAGTGAAGAAGTCAATGTGTGATGCATGTATTTTTAATTATTAGAAAATAAAAAAAAATGTGATTTGTGACAGATGTTTGTAAAATGATCAATAAAAATAAATAAAAAATGAAAAAAAAATAAATTAGTAAAAGTTTATTATTTGTATTTGATTTGGAAAGTTATAATTAATAATTGTGAGATTAGTACTTCCACTATAAATAAAGATGCTCACCTCTCATTTTCTTCATGAATCTTTTATTTTTTTCTCTTGAAAAAAATGGAAAAAGTGTCTTGCATGTTTTGTTGTAATTTTTTTTTTTCAGTAATAAAATTATGTAAGTTTTTATTCAAATCACGAGTAACTAATTACATTCTGCTGGGGTAAAGGGTGACACTTTAAATATGAGAATATAAATTAGAGACTAAACCACGCGTTTTCCAAACCACGCGTTTTCCAACGCGACGAAAATTCATAATCTAATATTCTAACTCATTTAATATCACTTAAGCTCTTATTCTTCACTATCACCATGCTTCGAGACTAAAACATCCGTCCGGGAACCTTTCCAGAACAATCCCGAAAATCTGGGATGTTACATTCACCCCTCCTTATAAAAATTTCGTCCTCGAAATTTCTCCGTCCTTACAACTACTGATTCCAACCTGGTCTCATGTGCGGAAACTATCTTACTCTATACTTCTCTGATATAACTTCTCTGTCTCACTGTGAACTAACCACCATCATAAGCTAGGATCCATAACGGCTCATCTACTGCTTTAAACTAACTATACCAATCTGGTTCTCATCTCTGGCTATACTGATCCGGTTCTTATCTCTAACGGTACTATTCTGGTTCTGATCTCGAAGCCTCTGGCCTCACAAGGGCCCTATGCTGGTACTATCGTATTCTTACTAATTCTCTTATCTAAAACGAGCGTAAAGGTACTAACTCGTTCTATTTTTTTCCCATCCAAAGATAGCTAACCTATCTGGTCTAATTCTCGTACTATCCCATACACATCAATCGAGTCACCCATTGACTCAAAACAAACAAGCAATGCACTGAATAATAGTATCAAATCATATCAGATAATCATAAAAAAAAATACATACAAAGACCTACGTGGTCTTTACCAAACTGAAGACAATCTCCGACAGCTGGATCCCCACATTTGCAGTAACTGACTTCTAGACCATGCTACTGACTGACTCTTAGACCATGCTCTGATACCACCTTTGTAACATCCCGCCTAGGCCAGGATGCTACCGGCAGGAGACAGGCTAAACCCGTCTCCATAAGCCTCTGAATCTAACGAAATTTCAGCATGATGTATTCGTAACATCATGAAACCTGGCCTGCAGCCAACATCCAAATACAACAAGAATACAATCACCTCGGCCTCAGGCCGGAAACACTACAACAATGCCTCAGGCTTGAACTTAAAGAACAAAAACAAATACTTGGCCTCCGGCCAGAACTCAAACAACAACTACGCTATTACATAATTCTTACTTAAATGATACAAATGTAAAATACAATACAAAGGGTCGTGAGGACCCACAACTTGACCCAGGACTCGACACTCTCTTGACTGCAATTGGGGTGATCCACTGTCTTCAAAGTCTTCACCAAAAAGCTACAAGTTATAAAAGACTGCTACAGACCTGCAAAACTAACAACGGAAGTGGTGTGAGTCGTAATGACTCAGTAAGTAATCATGCAAACATCAACAAATCTAATTTAACTTTATAACTTATATCCGTTTATTTTCGTGTTAACTGCTATTAGTCCTTTCATCTGAACATACACCTATATATACTAACTTCTATTAAAATCCATATAATTCATCATATTCTACTTCACAAACTAACAGGTTACGATCCATTTCACTTCTTCTGTGCTATTCTGATTCTTCTTTTTACCTTTTTCGGTATACTCTGAGCTAATTCTAGATCTGACAATTATTATAGCTTTCTTTCTTTTATTATCTTGAAATATCATCAAGTCGGACAAATAAGACTTATTTCTGTTAACTATATAATCCACTACCACTATTCATGGCTACATGCATGTATTATTATTTCATCATGACTAGCATCTTTACAGTATGTTCTTTCTAGATATGCAAGCAACTCATACAGTCAACCTTGATATACATGCACTAAAATAAGATCATGCTTATATGCACTCGTACCTCACAAAATGCTAACTATATACTTATGAATATGAAATCATATAATCATGCATTAATATCATCTATATGCATCTCAAATTGATTTCTAGGATATATGAATTCGTATGCATGTCTTATAAACTGTACTTTACTTGAACATACCATGCTTTTGAAAAGCGTTTTCTGAAAACCCCCTTTGAAGAACCATTTCTCTAAAAGTCTCTTTCTAAAAATCATTGTTGAAAACTTTACTTTACTTCCTCTTTCTGGAAAAGTTCTTTCTGAAAAACTCTGTTTCTAACAACTTCATCTTTCTAAAAACTGTCTTTAAAATAACGGTTTATGAAAACTCTTATTTAATGTTTGAGTTCTGAAGTCTGAATCTTGGAAATCTGAAAACTTTATACTGAAGATCTGAAAACTAAAAATTGAAAACACTTGATTCCCATTACCATAACTCGACTGCGGCATCTCTGAAAACTGAAAATCGAAATCTGAAAAACTGTTTCTGAAAACCGTGTACTGAAAATCTGAAAACTGCAAACTGCTCTACGTCCAAGACCATAACTCAACTGGACGTCTCTCTACACCCAGAACCATAACTCAACTGGGTGTACTCGATGCCCAGAACCATAACTCAACTGGGCATCTCTGAAATCAGGATTTCGGGACCCTGTAGCCCCTAGTCCTGCTCGAGGATCTGAGAGCGTCCCCTCAGTCCTCCACATGTGCACATGCGTCTAACCGTCAATTCCAAACTGTACAACTGGGATGGGTCAAATCCCAAATCCCAAATCCAAAGTATCCGTCAATTCTGAACTATATCTCAAGTTACATACTGGGGTGAGTTTTTACCTCATGCCCCGAAAACCATAAAATCATAATCTGTAACTCAAACTGTAAAAACATTTTTTGAAATACGATTCTTTTCAAAAGTATTTGAAATCTTTCTTTAAAACATTTGAAATTATTGAAAACATTGTTATCGTTTGCTCATCTGATGAAAACTTAAACACACACACACGTGAACATGCATATATGCATTCTCATGCTTCTCTCTACTCTGGTTATGATATTCTCTATAATGATCTTACTATCATAACTTGGCTTACCTTTATAACTTACCTTGCTAGTGGCTCACAGTCAATATATTGTACAATTTATATTCATAGGCATACATTCGAAACTCTACTACCATATCAGATATCAAACATATATAAATTCCAATGCCTTTATTCTTAAACTTCTTTGCCATTTTCTAACTATCAACTTGTGTTCGGAAATCTCAAATCATAACCTTTTATATATTCTCATGTTATGCATATTCTATTCATTCATGCTATTTATCACTTATACACTTATATTTATCCTCATATTGTTATCGTTATTATATAACGCATAAATTACAACTTCCTTCATATCTCTAGTTCATATCTGATTATCCCATTTATAACTCTAATCCAATTCCCTAGGGTGTAGTTTCTACATCCCCCATACCCAAGTCTTATTAGATTATATTTATGACCTTATTTATATGTTCTTATCTAAATATACTTACATGTGCGTCTCTATACTTCTATTTGCTCATACTCATTTCTTACTTATACCTTGGCCTATAATCGTTTATTCTTATCTATATGTGTATCTAGTTACACCTGCTTATTTCTTCCACACTCGTCTTTACATATAATTATATACCTGTTTCATACATATACTATACACAATTCTAGTACATAATTAATTCCGAACACTACTAAATCTTTTAAGTATTAGAGGCATGAGTTACTTACCTGACTAAGCGAATGCCCGCGATCCGGGTCCGATCTGTCAAACAAGTAACAACGCAAGGTTAGTACCGCTATTTGTGGAACTTCTAAATTATCGAAAACAACTACGGGCTTTCCCCGGAACACCCGAATCAACTCTGATACTGCGATCTAAACTTCATTACTCTAATACATGCTCACCAGCTATTCTAAAGTAGCTAGATAGCTCAGATTCTCACTTTACGCGTTTGCGGCAAAACTTACGGAAAAGTTTCCGCAAACGCTACGGGAGGATCTCGAACCCTCCGAACTAACCCAAAATTACTTAATTACCCTCGCAATATCATATTTGGTAGGTGGCTCGGGCCGTGAAATGAACCGACGAGCCGGATCCGCCATACCTATGGGCACGCATCTTCTCCTTAAAACTCACCGTTTCTGGCATCATTATCGTCGCCGCCGGCCACCCAAGTGTGCGTCGTGGTCCGGCGCTTCATCATGGCTGGTCGCTCCGGTCGGCGGAGGCCGCCAGGCCGCCAGCGGGACTAGCAAACCAAAAACGTGAATTTGGGAGTGAGGGGGGTCGTGTGTGGGCTTTTGATGGGTTTTGCCATTTTTGCAATTTATGCAAACTTTGAGGCTTTATATAATGCCCTGGAAAATATCAATTTAGTCCCTGTGAAAATTACAATTCAGCCCATATTCTAGAACCTTCTGAAAAATCGCAAATTCGAAGCCCTTCTGATGCGATTCTCGAAAAGTGTTCAAATCGAAAGTTGTTCATCTCAATCGGAGTTCGTTTGCTCCTTCTGTGACCAAAACCACAAACTTTACGCGTTTTACGAAAATTGCGTAACTAACTTTTGATCCCATGCGTTTTCCAACACGACGAAAATTCATAATCTAATATTCTAACTCATTTAATATCACTTAAACTCTTATTCTTCACTATCACCATGCTTCGAGACTAAAACATCCGTCCGGGAACCTTTCCAGAACAATCCCGAAAATCTGGGATGTTACATTTTCCATAATTAATTCATGAAGTAAATTAATTAAGTAATAATGACAAGTTATATATGATAAAAATTAAGATATCTCTATATTTGAAATATCAAGAGTGGATCTCCTAATCCCAGCAGTTTAATTTTTTGTTGCAGTTCAATTTAAAATTGTTCATCACTTCAAATAATTCAACCTTTTTTTTATCACTTGAATTATTATTTTATTTTACTAAATCTATTTCCTGTGGATCGATCCTGGACTTACTGGTTTGTTTTATTACTTCGACACTCTTATATTTGAGAGTAAAGAATCACTTTGTGAGTGTGTCAATATACATGACAAAATAACAGTAAAACAATAAAAGAACAATATGAACACATAAGATCGAACCAAAATTTCTTGAAAACACATGTATTCCATGTACAAAATAAGACAACTTTCTTGTCTTAGTGTGAATCTGGAAAAGAAAAGTCAAAAGCTGTCTTCTTTAAACAGTGTTGTCGGTTTCACAAAATAGTGAAAAAATGAAATATGAAATTTGAAGTGAAATGAGAGAAATGTGAGTGGGTGAATGTGAAATTATTTTGAGAATATTTTGGTATCTTTATGTAATTGTTGGCTATATGGAAAACAAAACTTAGTTATAGCTAATTGAAAAATGTCATGTTTTGTTGGCTAATTTAGCTAATTACTTATGTTTCATTTGCTATTTTACCAGTTAAAATTTGGATTATTTAAATTGAAAGGAAGATCACTAAATTTCAAATTCATTATTGAATTTGAAATTTTAATAAATTGTTGGATATTAAAAGTTTTAAGTTTAATAATAATTCAGTTTCAACCTCAATCACTATTGTTCTAATTTTATTATTCCCTTAATATTGATACCAGTAACTGATAACTGAGGAGTACGGTAGACTGTACATCTTATGTATCATTAAGAGAAAAAAAAATTATTTATTTAAAGAAGATAAGTAAAATTGCGTGAATTGAGTAAAATTTAAATATATATTTTTTATAATAATAATAAAAGATTTGAAGAGAAATTGAATAATGAATTAATTGTATATTTTAAGTAAAAGAAAAATAATATGTGGTGTTTTAATATATATTTAATTTTAATTTTAATGATTTACAACACTTCTTTTTAATATATGTGATTAATTTGCATGTAAAGTATTGTTAAAAAATATGAAGTTATCTATATTATAGGATCAATAACAAGTAATGAACTCAGTTTTGTTAACTAAGAAAAGCAACATCTTTAGGGGGGAAAATGGAAGTGAAAAAAATAAAAAAAATAATCGATGATAGGTGTAACGCGCCAATACCCCAAGCTTTTCCAGGGCCAATTTCTTGCCCATGGCCGCTTGTGTTGTGGTGTTAGTGTGCACTATTGTATTTTTCTTATTTTATTTTATTTTCTATTTTAGGGGGGTGACAACTCAAACATCATGTGTGTTTCCTTGGGCCACTTTTACAATGTCTCTAAAACCTCTTTAAGGGGAGGTGACCTAGGCACCTTATAAGGGCCTTGGCCACCAATATACTAGGGGCTTAAACTGTGTACTCCCTCGCCCTTAGTTGGCTTGTTTAATGAAAGATTCTTCTTTGATGTCCCATTGTTTTGTCCCATGTGATGCTTGAATGCTTATGCTTTAGACTTGATATATGATTCCTTATCTCGTGCCATGTGAATGTGTGCTAACATTGTATACTAAACTCTCATTGCTTAACAATGCTCACAACTTGTTGATGGCTAACTTTGAGCTTGTCCTTGCAGGCTCAATTATAGGATGACTAGTTAGACGCAACGTTAATAAGTGTCGTACGGACCCAACTTGGTGACTCCAAAGTTTGGCTCGTGACAGTTGGTATCAGAACGGGGTTCGAGAGTGGAACCATAAAATGGCTATAAGAGCACCTATAAAAGAGCGGTTGGATGTTGTTGAGAAAAAGCTGGTTGACATTGATGGCTACATTACAACATTAATGAAAAAAACTTCTGATGTCGAGAACTTCAGGCAAACTAAGGCAAACTATCAAGGTACTTGAAGCCCTAACAAACCAGGTGAATTCCTTGGAGGTCCAAGCTAATGGTGCTAGCACTTGTGCTCCCCGGGAGGAGGAACATGCTAATGATTGGGTGGATGCGGTCAATACGCTCAAAGAACAATTGGCCGAATTGAGAGTGAGGGTGAACCTCAACTCCCTTGCTCTTCGAATCTACCAACAGTTACTCCAAGCAGGGAACCAAGGAGATCTAATGTTCCAGAGCCTAGAGCTTATGAAGGTGTTAGAGATGCTCAAGCACTCGAGAATTTCCTCTTTGATATGGAGCAGTACTTCCGAGCTTCTCGAATCGTAGATAAAGAGGACAAGGTCTCGATTGCATTAATGTACTTGTCAGGAGATGCCAAGTCGTGGTGGAGGGCGAAATACCTAGAGATTCAGGATGTGCGATGCTCCATCCGAGATTGGAGAGATTTAAAACGTGAGTTAAAAGCGTAATTCCTTACAGGGAACGTATCTTACATGGCTCGGAGACAGTTGTGAGAACTGAAGTATACAAGTACAGTCCGAGAATCTGTGAAGAAGTTCTCAGGGTTAATGCTAGATATTCGAGACATGTCCGAGCATGACAAACTATTATATTTCCTTGAGGGGTTGAAGTCTTGGGCCAGGACTGAGATGCAGAGGTAGCAAGTGAAGGATTACTCCTCCACACAAGCTGCTGCGGAGCAATTGATAGATTACTCGCTTGATGGGACCCCGACAAAGAGATCCTTGCCCACACCAACCACTAATGACAGTGGGAATAAAACGGCCAAGAATTAGAGCCAAGACAAGAGTGGGGGAGCGGACAAGAGAGTGGAGTCCAACTCCTCAACCCCAAAGGGCTTACGTCTCAGAACGGTCATTCGAATGGGAAAAGGCATTTAGTTTACTGGATTGTGATGGGTCGCATCGATCTATGGAGTGCCCTAAGAAGTCTCGAATGACAACCCTTTTGGCACAGGAAGAAGAATAAGTACGCAGACGTGAGGTCGAAGAAAACCCAAGAGGAGAAGAAGCTGGCCGAATGGTGGCCCTGAGAATGCTTAATGCCTTGAACAAACAGCCAGAAACCCCGAAGGCCTCAAAGAAAGGCCTCATGTTTATCGATGCTTTGGTGAATGAGGTTCCAGCAAAGAGCATTATGGTGGACACGATTGAAAAGGGGGCCATTCCTATCCCAACTGCAGGAAGTTTGTTAATTATGGGGGGAAAAACCTGCGATGGTGCTAGCAAAGGTGAAACCACTCACGGCGGCGAAGCTCTTATCCTCACTGCAATTCAAGAAAGGGATCAAGCGACGAGAACCAACATTCATTGTCATTCCTACCCCAATCAGAGAAGAAAGGGAGGAAATCTTTGCTCCCGAGATCAACAGTGTGTTGGAAGAGTTTGTGGAAGTGATACCTGATCAGCTTCCTAAGACCCTTCCCCCGATGAGGTCCATTTACCACCAGATCGAATTAGTTCCTTCAGCCAAACCCCCAGCTATAGCACCCTACCGAATTGCCCCACCAAAATTGGCGGAACTTCACAAACAATTAGATGAGCTATTGGAGGCCGGTTTCATCATACCTTCAAAGGCTCCCTTTGGAGCTCCAGTGCTATTTCAGAAGAAACAAGATGGAAGTTTGAGATTGTGTATAGACTACAGAGCTCTGAACAAGCTGACGGTGTGGAACACCTATCCTATCCCGCTCATGGCAGACTTGTTTGATCAGTTGAGTGGGGAAAGATACTTTACGAAGTTAGATTTACGCTCGGGATATTACCAAGTGAGGATAGCCGAAGGGGATGAACCGAAGACTACTTGTGTTACTCGCTATGGAGCCTTTAAGATCCCAGTGATGCCTTTTGGGTTGACTAATGCCCCCGCCACATTTTGCACGTTAATGAATGAAGTTTTCTATGAATATCTTGACAAATTTGTAGTGGTCTACCTTGATGACATCGTGGTCCATAACACCAACCTCGATGAGCACAAAAGAAATCTAGTCATGGTATTCCAAAAGTTAAAAGAGAATAAACTCTATGTGAAGAGAGAGAAATGCTCCTTTGTCCAAGAACGTATTAAGTTCCTCCAGCACATTATAGAACAATGGCGTATCTGAATGGCATGGAGAAAGTAAGAGCAATTCATGAGTGGAATACCCCAAGCAATGTTAGAGAATTGCGGTCGTTCCTTGGACTCACCAACTATTATAGAAGATTCGTGAATGAATATTCGAAGAAGGTAACACCTTTAACTGAACTATTAAAGAAAGAAGTGATTTGGGAATGGTCCAACGCCTGTAGAGAAGCCTTTGAGAACCTCAAAGCAGATATAGTGGAGGATCCGGTATTCGCACTCCCAGATATTGGCAAATCATTTGAAGTTCAAACGGATTCCTCAGACTTTACAATGAAGGGAGTATTATTACAAGAAGGCCATCCCATCGCCTATGAAAGTCGTAAGCTTTCTGAAACAGAATGATGATATACGGCCCATGAGAAGGAACTTTTGGCTGTGATACATTATTTGCGGGTGTGGAGACACTATCTACTGGGGTCGAGATTTGTGGTAAAAACAGACAAATCTGCAGTTAGCCATTTCCTCACCCAACCGAAGCTTACTTCGAAATAGGCTCGATGGTAAGAGTTTTTGGCTGAATTTGACTTTCACTTCGAACACAAAGCGGGGTGTCTGAATCAGACAGCAGATGCTCTGAGTCGGAAATCTGAACTCAACCATTTGAAAGTATTAGCCAACATGTCCTTCAGCACTATCTCTACACCAATCAGAGAACTTATTCGAAGCAACCTGGAGAAGGACCTTGTGTCTAAGTCGCAAAGCTCGTCGGTTCTGGTTTGAGGATGAACTTTTATGGACAAAAGGAAACCGCTTATATGTTCCGAAAGTAGAAAACCTGTGAATGACCCTTATAAAGGAATGCCATGATACATTGTGGGCTGGTCACCCAGGATGGCGAAGGACTCATGCATTGCTAAAACAATGATACTACTGGCCACAGATGCGTGACGATGTGACGGAGTACACAAAGACTTGCCTAATCTTCCAGCAAGACAAAGTGGAAAAATTGAAGACCCCAGGGTTTTTGGAGCCTTTGAATGTCCCAACTAGACCATGGGAGAGTGTCCCTCTTAACTTTATAACCAACCTTCCAAAAATTGGTGACCTAACCAATATTTTGGTGATTGTTGATAGGTTTTCCAAGTATGCGACGTTTATTCCTGCCCCGAAGTATTACAAGGCGGAAGAGACTCCAAGATTGTTCTTCAAACATGTGGTGAAGTATTGGGGGCTACCCAAATAGATCGTGAGTGATCGGGACCAGAGATTTACGGGCATCTTTTGGTCAGAACTCTTCAACCTACTCGGTTCACAGCTGAACATGTCGACGAGTTATCACCCTGAAACAGATGGCCAGATAGAGAGATTCAATGGGATGCTAGAAGAATACCTACGCCACTTTATTAGTACCAACCAGAGGAATTGGGCACAACTATTTGACGTTGCCCAGTTTTGCTTTGACTCTCAGAAAAGCTCCACCATCAATAAAACCCCTTTTGAAATTGTGATGGGTCAACAACCTCTACTCCCACACACAGTGACAGAGTATTCAGGGAAGAGTTCGCGAGCTTTCAACTTCAGGAAAAAATAGAGAACCAATGCAGAAATTACACGAGCATACTTGGAGAAAGCCTCTGCGAGGATGAAGAAGTGGGCAGATCAGCATAGGAGACCCCTAGAATTCCAACCTGGAGATTTGGTGCTAATCAAGTTAAATCCAAATCAGATACGATTCAAAAGGAACAAAGACAAGAGACTAGTGAGAAAGTATGAAGGACCTGTTGCCGTTCTTAAGAAGACGGGCAAAGCTTCCTACAAAGCCAAGACTCCAGCGTGGATGAAGATGCACTCGGTTTTTCATGTCAGCAGAATGAGACCTTTTCATGTAGATAGTAGTTATGCAACCTGTAACCAACCACAAAAAGACCAGAGATGAAAGAGCCAACAAGGAAGAGAGCGACAAGGGAAGTTGAGGAGATTTTGGCAAAAAGAGAGGCGATCGGGACCAACAACATGGAAAAGAGTTCATAGTGAAGTGGAGAGACTTGGGAGATGAAGAGACTAGTTGGGAGAGAGCCGAAGACCTTCAGCAGTTTAAGCAGCAGATTGAAGACTTTCAAGCCCTTCAGCGTCGTGACGAGAGAGCCGAAGACCTGCAGCAGCCTCAGCAGAAGAGTGAAGTTTTTCAAGCCTGTCAGCACCACAGCAAGAGGAAATTGGGAGCAGATCAACCATATTGACAAGGACGTCTACATATTAAGTGGGGGAGGATGTAAAGTGCCAACACCCCAAGCTTGTCCAGGGCCAATGTCTTGCCCATGGCTGCTTGTGTTGTGGTGCTAGTGTGCACTATTGTATTTTTCTTATTTTATTTTATTTTCTATTTTAGGGGGGGTGGCAACTCAAACATCATGTGTGTTTCCTTGTGCCACTTTTGTAATATCTCTAAAACCTCTTTAGGGGGAGGTGTAAGGGCCTTGGCCACCAGTATACTAGGGGCTTAAGTTGTGTACTCCCTCGCCCTTAGTTAGCTTGTTTAATGAAAGATGCTTATTTGATGTCCCATTGTTTTGTTCCAATGTGATGCTTGAATGCTTATGCTTTAGAATTGATATATGATTCCTTATCTCGTGCCATGTGAATGTGTGCTAACACTATATACTAAACTCTCATGCTTAACAATGCTCATAACTTGTTGATGGCTAACCTTGAGCTTGTCCTTGCAGGCTCAATTCTAGGCTGACTTGTTAGACGCAACGTTAACAAGTGCCGCACTGAACCAACTTAGTGACTCCAAAGTTTGGCCCGTGATAATAGGCATGCCAAAATTAAAGTATTTGAAAGCGGGCCAATCACGTAATGACCTTTCAATTTTCTATTTATTTAGCATTCCGAGGAGATCCATTAACAAATTACGTAATAGAATTTTGGGGAATGTTTGATCGTTACAATATTATGCGATGAGATCCATCCCAATTACGAGTAATTTGAACCCACTCTATGAATATGACCCGTTCTATTAATGAGATATTATTATGAGGATTTAGGTTAAAAAAATATCATCAGTTATAAATTCGTCGTAACTGATGTCACAAATATTATATCATCTAGAAATTATGATTTTAATCGACAAGAAATATAATGGGGCGGGACGCGGATGAGTATGTGATGCTCAAAATAGGAACAGATTAATCATACATAAAAAAAATGTTTAGACAATGGACAGACAGTATGGCCATCAGCCAAAGAATTTGAATCATGTAAATATTTTCTCTCTTTTGCCTCATTTGCAACTCCATGGCCACATAACAAACTGAAAGCATAATCCACCAAAACAAATTTATGGACATCATTTAGGAGCCCATAGATCAACCAGCCGAGTCTTGACAGTTAGAAAGTTTCATATATGATCAGAACATCAGTTGATCCGCTTAAAAGACAAACAAAATTTAGTTGAAAATTTTTGTCTTTTGGTGTTGTTGTGTGTTCTTTGTAAATAATTCTAATTTGCCCAAACACTCCAGCAAGATTTACTTTGTAGGCTAAACTGATTTGACACTATGATTTATTTGATAAAATATATATATTACCTATACTAAATTAGCTCTATTTAACTTTAAAAATCATAATTATTAAACATTTATTCATTTTTATTTAACAGTTAATGTTTCAATTTTAGAAGGCTCATATACTCAAATAAGATAAGTGATTCTTCAAGTGAAATATAACTGGGATTAAACAGGAACGTCTCATTAATTGATTCTATTTATCTTTATATAAAAATCATTTCAATTTTCAACTCTATAATGCAAAATAAGAAGTAATAATAGTCCTAAATGACCACCAAATTCCTTGCTAGTTTCAATATTCTGAAAGTTATATTGGAAATGGAGGAGCAATTTTCAATATTCCGAAAGTTTTAGTATCTTGGAAATGGAGGAAGTAAAAATGGAAATTAGAACTGTTAATTCTATTTTTATTGGTAATGTCCATAATAAAATAAGTTCAATTGAGTTATAATAAGTCTTAAAGAACTTGGAGTAATTGATTGGTATTTGGCAAAGCTAGAGTAATTTCTTTAGTGCCGTGTTCGTATAGACGTTCAAACGAGTGGCGTTAGTGGCACGTTCGTTGTTGGGTTCGAACGAAAAATTCAAGAGAACAAACATTCGAGCTCCGTTCGAGTAAGTGTTTGAACGAAATATTCCACAGAGAAAATATTTGTGGTATATTCGAGTAAGCGTTCGAATGAATCTTTCCAGGGAGCACGTGTTCATGGCACAGTTAAGTGGCGTTCGAACGTCCGTGCGGAACTGAGTTATTTTAGATGCATTTTTAACCTAATTTGGTATTGAGAATCCTCTATTTTTAACCTACGTATATAAAGAACATATAGTCACCTTCCCCAAGAGTTGAAAACATATTATCTTGAGCTTAAACACCTTTCTAGCTTTTCAACCTTAGTGATTTCACCTTAAAGACTTTTGATTTTTGTCTTTGCCGTTTTGGTGAGACCGTTCTTTGTTAATCTATCAACACAATCAAACCAACTTTTCTAACCCTTCATGTTGGACAATTATGACCCATATCATCACTATTTGTAAAAGACATAGTGTTTTTGTAGAAATTAACTATGTGAAAAAGGAAATTACTCTTTCATCATCTTGTAATTGAATTACTTGGATATATAAATGATAAAAGTTCATATAATTATTACCGGATTAATAAGATATGAGACAGTATTAATCCACAAAAGGTTTAATCATTAAATATCCCTAGTCGTAGTATTATTGAGACTAGACATCGATAATGCGGAATAGGCTAGTATTACACTTGTGTTTGTTATGGAAGCTTAACGGCATAGTTCTCAAATATTTAAGTATTGGATACTTATGCAAGTGTGATAGGAGGTTCTGTTAGCCGTTGGACCGAGAACAACTTCGCTCTGGATAGACCCCTCGGAGTCCCACTGGTAATATGACTATGTGTCTATGAGAATCCGAATCAGGGTAGATGTATGTGGTCTTAACCTGAGACTTGCATCGCTAATACTTGCGACAATCAGCAAACTTTGGTTTTGATCGTCTGAAGCTTTAACAGGTTCCATGTACGCCTCTTCTGGGTTTACCGAGAATCGTAGTGTATTGGGTGTGATGTCTTTAAGTGTTCCTATAACATGCCAATGATCTATTAAGCAAGAATATGTGTGAATAAGATCATTAAAAGGTGCGGAATGACTTACAATGATCGGATTTGAACTTCAAACTTTTATGTTGTGTTCTTTAAAGCTTCAAGCTTTGTATGTTGATTCCAACTCTAGGATGAGTTTCCTTATCACCTTTGTTAACTCCTTAAGTGCTAGCTTTGTTTGATTTTGAAACAAAATCAAAGAGAAGAAGACATGAGGTTCACGCCCAAACTAGGGTTCTTGGGAGTGTTGTGGCTTGTGTGAGTTGTGTTGGAAGAAAGAGAATTACATTTGGTAAAGGGTTTTATCCTTTTCACCCAAACTTGGTAGTTGGGTCTTGGTTTTCCAAAAACCGAAACCATGTCGTTGAAAAGCAAGTGGTTTTGGCATAAATGCCAACCACTCTCTCAACCACCACTTCACACATGTGAAGTGGGCCCCACCTCTTTGAATTCAAAATTCAAAAGGTCTCTACGAATATTTGTCGCGGCTCGGATCCGTTTAATCCGACTAAACGAATATTCATCGCTAAATAATTAAATCTAATTTAATTAAATAACGATGTCTCACAAATGTATTACGAATGCCGTTTACGAATTAATTCTAAATTAATATGTTCGCTCGTATTAAAGTCTGACTTTAAATTCGTATTGAAATCTAATTTCAATTAATATATCTGATATATTAATTTTAGCCCATATAAATAAATTAAATAGAAAAAATCCAATTTAACAATTAAATTTATTTTACCGATTAATTCCAAATTAATCACGTTCTCTCTATTCCGAACACATCTAATTCCAGATTAAATAATGCCTCAATTAATCCCAGATTAATTTTCTCTCTCTTAATTAATCCCATATTAATTCTACTAATCGAGTCAACTGTCATCGGTGAATCTTTGGGAAGCGACCCAAGAGACCCCTGGATATGTTGGCAGTAAATCCGGTTATCGGAATATCCAATTAAGTTCGTACCTCGTACCACGTGCTTACCGATTTACAAGACATGGTTGGCTTCTAGCAAAGCACCGTGCCTACCCAATTCTCCATAAATATTCTTTAAGGAATAAATAATCTTTTTCCAGGTGTAGTATACGTAGTATTACGTATTGCGATCCAATATCGGATGTCACATACAAGGTCTGGGGCTGGAGTAGTGTCTGCCCCGTACGAAGCATATATCGGATCACAAGCAACTAGTCTCTTTAATAAGATAATCACGACGTTGTCACATTATCCCGATAGTTGCAACACATTAGAGTACTAGTTCTGTATCCCTGCGTGATCATCATCTTCATATGGCTGAAGTGATACTTCCATCTTGACATCACACCCAATACTCTACGATTCTCAATAAGCCCAGAAGAGGCGTACACAGAACCTGTTAAAGTCCCGGATGAGCAAAACTAAAGTGTAATGATTGTCGCAAGTATTAGCGATGCAAATCTCAGGTTAAGACCAAATACACCTACCCCGAATCAGATTCCCATAGACATATAGTCATACTACCCATGGGATTCCGATAGGTCTATCCGGAGCGAAGCTGTTCCCGTACCATCGGTAAACACAACCTCCTATCACACTTGCATAAGTATCCAATACTTAAATATATGAGAATTATGTCGTTATGCTCCACAACACGCACAAGTACAATACTAGTCTATTCTGCATTATCGATGTACAGTCTCGATAATACTAAGAATAATGGTTATTTAATGATTAAACCTTAGTGGATTGATATTGTCTCATATCTTATAATCCAGAACTAATCATAAGGACTTCTATCATTTATATATTCAAGTAATCTAATTACAAATGATAAAAGAGCAGTTTCATTTGTCACACAATTAATTTGCACAACAAAACCATATTCTGTACAAATAGTGATGCTATGGGTCATAATTGTCCAACAATCTCCCATTTGGCCTATAGCCAATCACTCAAGTGTCCTACACCTGAACTATGTACGGGTCGCTCAAACTTCTGCTGAGAAACAACTTTCGTCAGCGGATTTGCAAGGTTATCATCTGATGCGTTTTATTCGATCATCACATTGCCACGATGTATGATCTGACGAATCAGATGAAATAGTTGAAGTATATACTTGGATCATGATGAGACCGTGATTCTTTAACATGTGTTGTAGCCTAGCTCAGCTACTAACAGAATTATACCTAATCCAATTAGGAATTTTAATAGATTCAAAATTCTTTTTTTACTGCCTCAGCTGTAACAATGTTCCTTTTTTTTTAATTTATTCGACAACAGTATCTTGCTTGGAAGATTTCTAGCTCACTGTTCCGTCATTCAAACTATATAGTACCCTTATTGTGACTAAAAGTCGTCTTTGTCGGTTTGGAGACTTGCAACGGTGAACCTAGTTACTTCAAGTTCTCTTTCTCCATAACTTAAGAAAGCATCCTTAGTTTGTTTAAGATACTTAAGGATGTTCTTAACATCAATCCAGTGACTATCACCTGGATTAGCCTTATAGCGTCTACATATGCTCAAAGCATATGAGACATCAGGTCACATACATTTCAAAAATGTACGAACACTGAGAGAGTTTCAGCAGCTTTCTAGATCTATCCCAGTAGATCTTTATTCTTAGAATGAAGCCTGCTTCTCCCAGGTATTCCATGGAGAATTTAATGAAAGCCAAGCTTTCACCGATTATATTATGGGAATATTATTTCCAAGAAATAATATATCATCTTTATATAGGACAATCATTGTCAGTGCGTTCCCACTAACCTTCTTATATACACAAGAATCATCTTCATTTTGAATTAAATCATATACCATTATGATTACATCAAAACGATGGTTCCAAGAATTCAATGCTTGCTTCAATCCATAAATGGATTGATTTAACTTGCAAACCTTGTTTTCATGTTTTGGCACGATAAAACCGTCAGAATGTTGTAAACATCCTCCAAAAGATTTTTGTTAAGGAAAGTGGTTTTGGCATTCAGCTGCCATATTTCATAAATGAAACATGCAGCATTAGCAAGCATTATCCAAATGGATTTAATCATGGTAACAAGTGAAAAAGTTTCATCGTAGTCGACACTATGTCGTTGACGATACCCTTTCTGTACAAGCCTAGTTATGTACATTTGTATGTTGTCATCCATCTATGTCTTCCTTGAAGACATATATAGTACCAATAGGCACAATGCCTTCTGGTACAACAACTAGTGTCCAAACTTGTTTTTATATATGGATTCCATTTCGAACTTCATGGCACTTTGCCATAAAATGAGTCAATACCTTGTATCACTTCCTCATACGTAGTCGGTTCATTATCCTCAATAAGATTGACACTACATGAGGCGAGATAAGAAACTCATACCTCCCAGGTTGTTTTCTGACTCTCTCCGACCTACGCGGTTCTTGTGTATTCGAAGATTATTGGTACAGTTTCATCCCTGATGAACTGTTGGTGTTCCGTGAGGATTCGGTGCCTAGAACAGTATTACTCTGATTTTCATCGAGTTTTACTTTCCTCACACTTACCACTGCATATAGATATTCCTCTTAGGAAAACCGCATGAAGAGCAACAATTATATTGTTCTCTTGTGAGTTGTATAAGTACTATACTTTGGTTTCCTTAGGATAACCAATTACAAATAGGAACTTATCCGATTTGGGTTCTAGTTTGGTATCATCCAAACATTTAGTGTATGCCCAACATTCCCAAATCTTAAGGAATATGAAACCCGGTTTCTTTCCTGTTCATATCCATTATGAAGTATGTCTAACAGATTTTCATGGAACCTTATTCAAAATAAGCATTGCACTGTTTAATGCGTATCCTTAGAAGGAAATTGGTAGCTCAGAGTGACTCATCATCAACCTTACTATGTCTAACAAAGTTCGGTCTCATTGTTCGGACACACTGTCAAATTGAGGTATCCCGGGAGGAGTCCACTGTGAAAGAATACCACATTCTTTCAAGTAATCTTGAAACTCATCTATTTAAGTATTTTACACTGTGGTCCGACCGTAATGTTTTTAATACTTTTACCGGTCTGTTTTCTTACTTCGTGTCGAAACTATTTGAATTACTCAAAAGTTTCTGACTTGTGTTTCATAAGATACACATAATCGTAACTCGATGCCACATCCGTAAAGGTTACGAAGTATTCATATCCACCTCCAGCCTAGCTAGACATGGGCCCACATATGTCACTATGAACGAGGGCTAACAGATCGATGACATTTGCACTTTTACCAAGTAAAATGTGTTTTAGGCACTTTGCCTAATAAACTAGATTCGTAGACATCATTTGAATTAAAATAAAATCCCTCCTAGTATCCACTCTTCGAGAGTGTGGATATACGAGTCTTGTTAATGCGTCTCAGACAACAATGCCACAAATAAGTCTCATCCGATTAATTCAGTTTGAGCTATTTGTTTGTCATATTATATGTTTGATATTCTTTTATATTCAAAATATAAACACTGTTATTCACATCTAATATGTTTATCTCAATATCATCTTTATAAACAAAACACTTAGTCTTCTAGAATATAAAGGCATAACCGCAACGGGTTAAACTAGATATAGAGATAATGTTCCTAGTCACACTAGGTACATTGTAACAGTTTCCTAATTTAAGTACATGCCCAAAGGGCAGTTCCAAAACTTAGGTTCCCACAACCAAAACAGCGACTCTCGTCCCATTTCTGATTCGCAGGTTAAACTCACCTGAAGTTAGTATCTTGCTAATCAGCAGATCCCGCACATCAGTACATATATTTATGTACCACATCCAGTATCTAAAATCCAATTTTAAAACCAGCAGTGGACATGTTTATGACAAATATACCTGAAGTCAGAGCCTTGCCCATCTTCACTTCCTTCATGTCTGTCTTATCCATACGGAAGTCATGCTTCCAATGACCCCGTTTGCCACAGTTTAGGCTGACATCTTGGGATATGTCCTTTGTCTTCCTAGAAGACTGTGACGAATTTTGCCTTGCCCTTTTCTTCATATCCCTAGAAGTCTTCGACCAAACCTTGATCTTTTGGGATGTCGAAGTAAGATGCGTCTTGCGCTCCTTGCCCTTTTGCAAACTCAGGCTCTGTCTCTTTGAGCATAGCCATTAACTCTCCAAGAGTTTTCTATTGCACTTAATATTTCTAAGATCTAAGAATATATTTATGAAGATCCTTTTGATTTCAACATCATAGTATAAGGATCTAATCCTTAGTTTTGACGAAGAAATTAAGGAGTCTTTGCGGCAAGCATAATAGATTGAGCACTAAAGTTTTTATCACGATAAGTCTTCTAAAGCTCATGCTCCACTATTTGCTCAACTCCGGGCTTAGGCCCGAAAGGTCGCTCTATCAAATAGAGTAACTTCTCAACTCCCAGGACTATCCTGAGATTCGTTTCCCATTCTAGAAAATTATGTCGTTAATGACATTTTCACCTAGGATTATGTTCTTTGACGCTAATCTTTCAGTTATCTTGATTGCTATAGTCCAACTAACCAATCAATGATTTCAGATACAATCTAATGTAATGATTACTATAGTTTAAATATATAACTAATTACAATTTGATTGGTTGAATTCAAATATATATTGATTACTATAATCCAATTATATAATCAACTATAAATGAAGTTGTTTGAATTCAATCCAACTGTTTAATTAAAACAACAATTGAATACTAGTCCAACTAATATATTTATTAATAAATAATGATGAAAATTGAAATGAGCGCGTATTGGAAAGTATCTAAACGAAATTGCAAATTTAATACTTGCCTCCCACTAATTTTCGGTGAGCCTCTAACCCTCTATTGAGTACTCGGGAAACCTAGTTTCCTAGTGGGCTAGGATCCCGTTAAATAAAACACAACCTTGACTTTGGCCAACAAGCTGTATGATATTTAACTAGGTAGATCTCTAAGATCAATTGGATCTCATCCAATTCCTAGATCTGGTAGGTGGACCTCCAAGTCCGAAACATATATATAATATATATGCCAATATATCCAATATATATTTTCCTAACCTTTTTTTCCTCTGAATCAACTAAGCCTTGGCTTTGGCTCAACAAGCTTAATGATTCCAGTTAAGCGGGACCCATTGACTTTGGAAGGCTTCGTAATCCATTTCGATGAACAAGAAGTGATCTTGACTTTGGCCAAAAAATCACAACTTGCCCAAGACATGCGATATGGAACAAAGCCTTCATGATTCAAACACATCCGCGATTGATAAAGGTCTTGACTTTGGCCAACAAACCAGTGCCAATCTTGGATCTTGAGAAGGAATCACTTAATGGAAGGAAAGCACTTAATATTTGTTGAGGGTTTTTTCGTGTAATTTGCAACCAATTATTGATTAGGTCTCATCATACACCCTTAAGTATGCATTCTAATAGCATAATAAGGTGCGGTAAATAAATTAATAATGATATGCGGATGGATATCTCACAAATTGTTCATAGAACAAATCACTCCCTTTTCTCTCACCGGCTTGCACTATTCTGACTTCTACCCAATTACATAATACATCAAAGAAACCTCATTAATATTAAGGGGAATTGGTGAGAAGAGAATTACAAAGAATAAGGTGATAATAGGCTGGACTCGCAGGTCCAATAATAAATTCTAAAATTATTACGGTAATTTCCAAAATTACCCTCACTCTTCTAATATCCATCTGATATACATTATTCATACAACACATTCATGTATTCACATAAAACATGTTATTCAATCAATCTAATCCAATTAATTAATCTTTGAAATAATGATAATTCAATGTTCAAACAACGATTTGATTTACGCGAGTCCAACTCGTTTAAGAAAAAATACTTAAAGTACATATTCTTGAATTAAATCGAACTATATTTTAAATCCAATTTAATTTATATTCAATACTAATTATAATTTAATTCCAAATTAAATACTTACACTTATTTATGTGCCTTAAAGACTTGGATTACAAATCCAATCTTAATGGGTCTCAAAGGCCTAATAACATCCAATGTCATTTTAATTAAAGTCCAATGGGCTTTTAATTGATTCTTAAGGCATGGACTTTGGCCATAATGGATCAAACTCAAAATGCCAAGGACTAATAGGAATCACCCTATTGCCAACAAATTAATTTAGGCCCATTAGGCCCAATTAAATTTTTTAAAGGCCCAAGTGATATATTTGAACTTAATAGAATTGGTTTGGGGCCCAATTGGATCCAAACCAAACTTGGTCTAACCAAGCCCATTAAGCCAAAATACACACTTTTAGCCCAATTCAAAATTTAAAGGCTAATTATTATAATTTTAATATTCCAAATATCATAATTATTATAATTAAAGTGTATTAGCCATGATTAATTAATCAAACTTAATATTTCTAAAACACCAATTAACTAATTAATCATGCTTAAACAATCAATTTATGCTCAACAAATTGAAGCAAAAATATCATTCCATGCTCATTATGCTCTTTAAATTTAACATAATCATTATTGACTTTGATTCCAATCTAATCAAACCAACAATCAATATTTTATCATGCATTTAAACACATCCAATGTTGTAAAAAAAAATTCAAAATGAGCAGTCCACTGCTAGGGGTTCACGGCCAAGCTAAGATTTTTATAATTTTTTTCTAATCAATTTATCTCAAATCTAATCATGCACAACTCTAAGTTAACATAATCTAAGCATGCTCAAACCATCAATTTGAAGAAATCATGCTTAAAACACAAAAGCCCCAAATAAAGTCTGAAGGACCCTAAAAAATTCAAGCTTAAAATTGGCTCATGATACCATTGTAAGTGTTCCTAGAACATGCCAATGATCTATTAAGCAAGAATATGTGTGAATAAGATCATTAAAAGGTGCGGAATGACTTACAATGATCGGATTTGAACTTCAAAATTTTATGTTGTGTTCTTTAAAGCTCCAAGCTTTGTGTGTTGATTCCAACTCTAGGATGAGTTTCCCTATCATCTTTGTTAACTCTTTAAGTGCTAGCTTTGTTTGATTTTGAAGCAAAATCAAAGAGAAGATGAGAGGAGGTTCACGCCCAAATTAGGGTTCTTGGGAGTGTTGTGGCTTGTGTGAGTTATGTTGGAAGAAAGAGAATTACATTTGGTAAAGGGTTTTACCCTTTTCACCCAAACTTGGTTGTTGGGTATTGGTTTTCCAAAAACCAAAACCATGTGGTTGAAAAGCAAGTGGTTTTGGCATAAATACCAACCATTCTCTCAACCACCACTTCACACATGTGAAGTGGGTCCCACCTCTTTGAATTCAAAATTCAAAAGGTCTCTACGAATATTTACCACGGCTCGAATCCGTTTAATCCGACTAAATGAATTTTCGTTGCTAAATAATTAAATCTAATTTAATTAAATAACGATGCCTTGCAAATGTATTACGAATGCCGTTTACGAATTAATTCTAAATTAATCTGTTCGCTCGTATTAAAGTCCGACTTTAAATTTGTATTGAAATCTAATTTCAATTAATATATATGATATATTAATTTTAGCCCATATAAATAAATTAAATAGAAAAAAAATCCAATTTAACTATTAGATTTATTTTACCGATTAATTCCAAATTAATCACGTTCTCTCTCTTCCGAACACATTTAATCCCAGATTAAATAATGCCTCAATTAATCCCAGATTAATTTTCTCTCTCTTAATTAATCCCAGATTAATTCTACTAATCAAGTCAACTGTCATTGGTGAATCTTTGGGAAGCGATCAAAGAGAATCCTGGATATGTTGGCAGTAAATCCGGTTATCGGACTATCCCATTAAGTGCGTACCTCGTACCACGTGCTTACTGATTTACAAGACATGATTGGCTTCTAGCAAAGCACCGTGCCTACCCAATTCTCCAGAAATATTCTTTAAGGAATAAATAATCTTTTTCATGGCGTAGTATTACGTATTACGATCCAGTATCGGATGTCACATGCAAGGTCTGAGGCTGGAGTAGTGTTTGCCCCGTACGAAGCATATACCAGATCACAAGTAACTAGTCTCTTTAATCGGATAATCATGACGTTGTCACATTATCCCGATGGTTGCAACACATTAGAGTACCAATTCTGTATCCCTGTGTGATCATCATCTTCATATGACTGAAGTGATATTTCCATCTTGACATCACACCCAATACTCTACGATTCTCGATAAGCTCAGAAGAGGCGTACACAGAACCTGTTAAAGTCCCGGACGACCAAAACTAAAACGTAATGATTGTCGCAAGTATTAGCGATGCAAGTCTCAGGTTAAGACCAAATACACCTATCCTGAATCGGATTCCCATAGACACATAGTCATACTACCAATGGGATTCCGAGGGGTCTATCCGGAGTGAAGATGTTCCCGTACCATCGGTAAACACAACCTTCTATCACACTTGCATAAGTATCCAATACTTAAATATATGAGAGTTATGCCGTTATGCTCCCACAACACGCACAAGTGTAATATTAGTCTATTCTGCATTATCGATGTCTAATCTCGATAATACTACGAATAGGGGTTATTTAATGATTAAACCTTAGTGGATTTATACTGTCTCATATCTTATAATCCGGAACTAATCATAAAGACTTCTATCATTTATATATTCAAGTAATCTAATTACAAATGATAAAAGAGCAGTTTCCTTTGTCACATAGTTAATTTGTACAACAAAAACATGTTCTGTACAAATAGTGATGCTATGGGTCATAATTGTCCCACAATGTCAAGATGAGAGTATCATTTCAGTCATATGGAGATGATGATCAAACGGATACAGAACTAGAATTCTTAAATGTTGCAGCTATCAGGATAGTATGACTAGCTCATGATTATCCAATTACAGAGACTAGTCGCTAGTGATCCGATAAATTCTTTGTACGGCCCAGACACAATTCCAGCCCTAGGCCTAGCATGTGACATCCGATATTGGATCGTATTACACAATACATTATATATTACGCTTGATACAGATTATATATTCCCCATTGAATATTTCTGGAGAATTATGTAGGCACGATGCTTTGCTAGAAGAAAACCATATCTTGTAAATCAGTAAGAACGTGGTATGAGGTACGCACGTGTCAGATAGTCCAACACCGTATTTACTGCCAACATCTAGGAATCTCTTGGGTCGCTTCCCAAAGATTCACCAATGACATTTGACTCGAACGGAATTAATTTGAGATTAATTATCAGAGAGAAAATTAATCTGGGATTAATTGCGGTAAGAATTTATCTGGGATTAAATTCGCATAGAAGAGAGAACGCGATTAATTTGGAATTAATCGGCAAAGAAAATTTATTAGTTAAATTAGATTTTACTATTTAATTTATTTATTTGGGCTAAAATAATATATCAGATATTAATTGAAATTGGATTTCAATACAGAATTAAAATTGGATTTTATTCGAACAAACGAGTTAATTTGGAATTAATTCGTTAGCGACTTTTGTAATAATTTTGCTAGGTATTATTATTTAATTAAATTTGATTTAATTACGTCGCGAAGGAAAATTCGTTTAATCGGATTAAACAAACCCGGGCCCAAAGTGTGTTGTGTAAGCTAACTTGAATCTGGAATTTAATTGGGTGGGACCCACAACTTACATCAAATTATTTGACATGTGATATGAGTAGTTGGCTTGCATTTAATGAATTCTTTTTCATTAAACCAACTTTGGAAGTCAACATTATTATTAGTTTTTGGAAAACACAAAATACTATTCACTTTCTCTTCACTTCCTCTCTTGGCCAGATTCTTCACTCTTGGAGGAAGAATTTTTGCTTCATTTTTGTTTAAGCTAGCACTAAAGGAGTCATTTTAAGGTGATAGAGAAACTCACCCGAGAGTTTTGAACTCAACGCAAAGCTTGGAGCTTCCATTTTCAAAGAAAGTTTTGAATTTTCTCATCCGATTAAAGTGAGTATTTCCGCAACTCCATTTGATTTATTCACATACATATCATGTTTAGATACCTTGGGCATGTTTAGGACACTAACATTTCAGAGTTCTCTAGGAGGAATATTGGTAGTCACAGTTCCGACGTTCAAAGTTGCAGAGTTGATTCACTAAGAGACTTCAGAGATTCTGAAGAAAACCGTGGGGTACGGGCATAAGGAGTTCTTCGAGTTCTTGCAGTCTAGAGGTACTAGAGTTGGTGGAGTTGCCACCATATTTCTTTTACCATCGTTGTAAGTATTTCACTATTATAATGGATTTTGGGCTGGTAACCGAGATATCTGGAGTGATTTTTTATTTGCAAGAGTTTTCCACTTCGTCATCAAAATATCCGTGTTGATTTTATGTGATTGATTTATTTACTGTATTATTTTTATTTGTGTTGAATTATAATTATTAGACTTAAGGGTGTTTGTGAATTTAATTAACCCATAGAAATAATATTTAGAACTTGTCTTAAAATATTGTGATAATTTCCGCATAGGGTCAGAACCTTGGGTAATTATGAAATTTCAATTGGTATCAGAGTCTGACCGTTATCTTTGACCCGTTTAGCTATGGAACATAGTCAACCCTTAAATTGTCCCTCATTCTTTGACGGAACTGAATATTTACATTGGAATATTCGCATGAGAGCGTTCCTTAAATCCTTAGATGAGAGGGTCTTGATGACAGTAGAATATGGGTGGAAACCTCACTTGGTTATGGTTGATGGGGTCTATTCCCCGAAGGATAAACTGACCTGGACCAAGGATGAATTTGATGCTTGATGAGTGGAAAATATATCAATATTTACCGCCCATTTTACCTAATATTTTGTTTAGTTTCTCAGGTTTGATAGACGTTTTGATGTTTTTTTTATGTGTTTTGTAGATAAATAAAGTATCAAGACTTAATGGAATCAACTCGGGGCTAAAACGATGAAATCCGGAGCAAAAAATGGTGAAAACGGAAATTTACTATACGCTTCACAAAGTGCAGTCCTAAATTCCAATTTTACGCAAGTTTGGTATTTTGGCCATAACTTTTTCATCTGATATCCGATTGAGCTGATTCAAGTTTCAAATTAAAGAAGACACAAATATCTATAACTTTGAAGTTTTAAATATTTTCGAATTCTGAATTTTGCCAGACCAAAATTGATGAATAATCCACTATATTTTGTGTAATTACCATAGTCATTTTCAAAATATAAAATAAATAAAATAAAAATAAAAATAAAAATTGTCAAACTTCCATCAAACATGCAAGCATATTTGGTGGAGGATTTGTTTCCATGTTTGGTGCCATGTTTCGTATCATGTTTGATTTCATGTTTGGTGCCATGTTTGGTGGAGCAATTGGTGAAGAAATTGATGGAAGCCTTTAGATTTTCCTATAAATACAAAGCTAAATTTTGTAAATTTTCCATGCTTCTTTGGAGAAATTTCTCCATGAAAACCTAAAGTAAAGTGTCTTGTATATTTATTTAAGTTTTCTGATATTTTCTTTTTATTTAATTAATAAAATTTTGTGTGTTTTCATTTACAGTATGAGCAGGTAATCTCATTCTACTGTGGTGAAAAAGGTAAGACTTTTAATATAATAAATTAGATTAATCTCCCTTATTTTAATTAAAATTTGGATTAATTAGTTACCGCCTATATGGTCGGTTTAGGTGACAACTTTACTTACCACCTATATGGTCGGTTTTTCATTTCAGACATAGTTTCCGCCTATATGGTCCGCTTAGGTAATAACCTTGTTACCGCCTATATGGTCGGTTAGATTTAATTGAGACAATTGAAATTACCGCCTTTATGGTATGGTTAATTAATCGGTAAATATTGAGAATAAGAGAGATTTCTAATTATGAGATATTAAAAGTGGATCCTCTAACCCCAACATTTTCTTTTATTGTACTTTTACATTTTTAATTTCCATCATTTACTTTATTTAATTTTCAGCATTTACTTTATGTCTTTTATTTTATTTAAGCTTTTATTGGCCTTAGATATGTGTCGTTGTGATGAATTCCAATATCACTGGGTTGTAAGAGGTTATTTTATAGTTTGGGTAATATAAAGGTTTATTTATTGAGTTTTAGTCTTAATAAATCTTGTTAACTGTCCATTAATAAGATTGATCTGGTAAACTTAAAATAAACTTGATAAAAGAATTTTAGGTTTCAGACTTAGACTTAATAACCTACGATCTTCCTTGAGGATAAATAACCCTTTAATAGATTTCTTTACAGGATAGACATATACCTGTCGGGCGGGGTAACCATAATTGAAACTTAATCTTAATGAATTCAGGTAACTTGGTTGACATAGACATATGATAAATTAGGTTACACTGGGTATTTGTATCAGACCATCGACAAAGGCTTTTACAGAATTTCGTGTTCCAGGTTAATAAACCATTATATTACACAAACATAAAATAACCATTTTATCTTTTGAAAGATATTAGAAAGATTCACAAATCTAGATAGTTTCTTAATATTGAATTTTCCTAAGCCTACTTTCGCGCCATTTTATTTACTTGTTTTTAAATTTGAAATCACCATCCAATGAATCAATTCATTAGATACTCGTAAATATTTGACTTCATAAATTAATAGCTTAGGTATTAAGTCCTCGTGGGATCGATACTTTTTATACTACTTGAATGATACGTGCGTTTGTGTTATACGCGTGTGACAACATCGGTCAAGTGTTGGGGTTAGATACGTATGCTTGTGTTAGACGCGGGGACTTATTTATCTTTCACTATTAGTTTTGGGGTTAGATACCTCTACATGTATCTAATTTCTTTTTACTTATTTTTGTTTTCTTGGGTTTCAGTTTCTCAAACACTACATGAGACTAACCAGAAACTTTGAACTTCGACCGCTTGACCCAGAGATTGAAGGAACCATCAGACAGTTGAGAAGGGAAAGCTAAGAAGGGCAATAAACAATTGTTAACATGGAACCTGAACCTTTAGAAGTTGCACCACCAATTCCCATTCGAGACAGAACCATTCCGGTGGTTGACGACTTTATTTCATGTATTGTACTTCCTCTCTTACCAGAAATACGTTTGACATCAAAAAATATATTCAGATGATTCAACAGTCAGTTCAGTTTGGGAGAAATGCAACTGAAGATCCTAATACCCACATCAGCAACTTCCTAAAAGTTTGTGGCACTTTCAACTAAAACCGAACAGCTGAAGAAGCAATGAGACTGTGAGTTTTCCCATATTCCTTAAAAGATAGAGCTAAAGCTTGGCTATATTCACTACCAGCAGGTTCCATCACAACTTGGAACTCTCTAGCCACCAAATTCCTTGCAAAATATTTTCCACCAGCCAGAACATCAAAGTTGAGGAATGACATCACATCCTTTCTGCAATATGACTCATAATATCTCTACGAAGCTTGGAAAAGGTACAAGGATTTGATCAGAAAATTCCCTCATTATGAGATTGCAAAGTGGCTACAAGTCCAAACCTTCTATAATGGATTTTCCGAATTGATGAGAACCACAATTGATGCTGCTGCTGGAGGAGCTTTAATGGTAAAAGGAGAAGATCAAGCCTTAGACCTAATCGAGGAAATGGCCAACAACATCTCTCTGTGGCTAACAGAAAGGAGCATGATCCAAAGAATTGCTGGAATTTATGAAGTAAGAGCCAACACTGCAGTAAATGCTAAGCTAGATCAGATATGCAAATTCATGGAGACTCTCACCATGGAAAGCAATATTGGATCCATAAGTTCACCATATGGAGGATCACCAGAGCCAAACTAATAAGAAGAGACGGTGAACTATGTCAACAATTTCAACAGGCAGGGGAACAATCTATATTCCAACACCTACAACCCAGGGTGGAGGAATCATCCCAATTTTTCATGGAGCAATAATTCAAGGCAAAAGAACTATCCCCCACCCGGATTCCAACAGCCGAACAAAGGCCAGAAGCAGACAAATTAACCAGGAATAGCAGAAGTACTGGCTCAGTTAAAAAAGTATGATGTTATGTTTCAAAGCCCATCTGCTTCCATCAAAGCACCAATTTCAGAGTTACAGACAGCCAGGAAACCTTCTTAACAACACAGAACCAAATCCAAGGAACCGAGAAAAAGAGGAATGTCATGCTATTACTTTGAAAATCAGTATTGAAATCAACAAAGATGTTGGAATCAAGGAAACAATTGAAGAAGTTCTTAAAGAAGCAATTGTAGGCATTGCATTTTTGCATGTGAAACCCGATGATGAGTCTCATTTGGAGGCACTACCTTTTGAGTCATGAAAACCGCGGGAAACGGATATCGGAAGGGGAAATTCAGAATAAACAAGGTTCACTGTTTTCGTTCGTGCTGCGTTCGTGCAGGCGTTCGAACGGAAAGCAGATTTCGAGCGTTCGTGTCACGTTCGAGGAGGCGTTCGAACGGTGTCGGTAATTCTGGTTTTGCTGCTAGCCTCACACCCCAGCCTATTTAGCTCCCCAAAGCCCATAAAACACATCCCAAATTAAATGAATAAATATTAATTAAAACATTAACTAATAAGATATTAAAATAATTAATCAAATAATTAAATAAAACATTTACCAAACTCAAACTAAAATCATGCCTAAATTGAATATAACATATACCTAAATTAAAAAGATGTCATGCCTAATAAAATCAATCTTAACCAATTAAAAATATTGACTTCCTAATCTAACAAATTAAATGCCTAATTAACACCAATCAAATATTCAACCTTCCTAATTCACCAAATTTTGTCCCCCCAATCAATCAAATCCTTTCCTTGTTTAAAACTAAATGATATCCTAATTAAATGCACAAAATCCCTTCCCTTGTCAACCTTAACCCTTCTCTATATAAACCACTCTTCACCAAACCTTTTGCCCCTTAGAGACACAACCTAAGTCACACCCACCAAAAAAAAAAAACGAAAATAGCAAACAGAAACACATCAAAAACAGCAGCAAAACAACGCCAAAGTAGTGGGGAAAAACAGTGGAACGGCGAGCCAAAACGCGAAACTAGTGAACCGAAAAAGTAAGGAGCTTTCACCCCTTCCGATCTCCACGAAACGCAAGTCCGAGGACAATCAAAAGGTTAGACCTGAGGGTATTTTTCACACTTATTTCTATTTAATTTCTGTTCATTTATCTTGATTATATTTTCTGTATTTGTGGTTTGTTGCATATACGATGTTTGTTGTGGATTTTGGATGAAAGGCATGCCGCCTCTTGTGGTATATCGGATGGAAACCCGGACGTAAATTTCATAGCCGATTCCGAATGGATGGTAGTATGATCTGCACTCGGGCCACAACTCCACGTATCACTTGAGTAAACGGCATGTTCTTTTGTTTAATTTTGAGTTGTTTAATTATTCCGCCATTTAATTTTCTGCATGTTATTTATTTATGTAATGATGAGAAAAGCGCATGGGCTTAGTAAGTGCGATGAAAGGTCCTCTAATTGAAGAGGTTAAAATCCTTTACCACGATGCTTCGCCGCGCCAAGTATCTTTGTGTTTACTTCTGTCTTTATTTTATGCATATTATATGTTCATTGCGCATGGGTTTAGTAAGTCAGATTAAAGGCACTCCGTTTCACGGGGATAAGATCCTTACCACGATGCTTCGCCGCGCCGGATGACGTATATTCGATTGGACGTGAGATGTGTTCAATCGGATATACAAAGTCCGATATCTCGTCTTTGTTATTATGCCTTACTTTTATTATATGTTCATTGCGCATGGGCTTAGTAAGTCGGATTAAAGGCACTCCGTTTCACGGGGATAAGATCCTTACCACGATACTTCGCCGCGCCCCTTTAGCTTTCATGTATCGCGTCCCATTTCATGCATCAGGTCTGTTCCCGTTCGAACGCGTTCACGAACGCAACTCGAACGCGCATACATTTTTGCCTTATCATGCATCAGGTCTCATTTCCGTTCGAACGCGTTAACAAACGCCATACGAACGTGAGCATTCTGTTTCATTTCCGTTCGAACGCATTAGCAAACGCCATACGAACGTGAGCATTCTGTTTCACTTCCGTTCGAACATGTTCACAAACGCCATACGAACGTGAGTATTCTGTTTTATTTCCGTTCGAACGCGTTCACGAACGCTCTACGAACGTAAGCATTTCATGCATCAGGTCTGTTCCCGTTCGAACGCGTTACGAACGCAACTCGAACGCGCATACATTTTTGCCTTATCATGCATCAGGTCTCATTTCCGTTCGAATGCGTTCACGAACGCTATACGAATGTGAGCATTCTGTTTCAGTTTCGTTCGAACGCGTTTACGAACGCTACACGAACGCGAACACACTGAACTGAGACATACTCATCACATGCCATGTATAATTGTTTCTTAAGTGATTTTTTTGATGAAACCACACATAGTTGTTCTTATCTTTGTGCACATAATAATGAAAAGCATGTTTATTCCCTATGATTGCATTATCTACTTTAGTTTGGCTTAATGTATCA
>SKCR01036959.1:0-165474 GCA_019454045.1 Zanthoxylum bungeanum
TCTTTTAACTCTCGGCCAAGGAGAGAAAAATTGAGAGGAATTGGCTTCCAAAGCCGTGAGGGAGGAGAAGAGAAAGATGAAGTTGTGTTGGTTGTGTTTGATTTCAAAAACCAAATTCAATTCCCACTTTCCAAAAAGGTACAAGGCATTTAAGCCTTCCATCTACTCACATAACACAAAAGTGACATCCATCACATCACTCAAAGTTGATGTGACTTACATCACAAGAATGACTAATGATGTGACGCTTGATGTGACTTATGGGCCCAACTTGATTCGAAATGCGAGTGGAACCATCCATTCCAGTCATATCAGAGACTGATGCACTCAATAAGATCTATCTGAACCATCCATTCCAGTCATATCAGAGGATGAAAACCTAATGTCAGAAACATCTTTGCATCCTCAGGTTGACAATTTTGAAGCATGTATTTCACAGATGACAGATGAAGAGCTGAATACAAGAATTTTACAATACATCTGTGAAGAAATGGTGGAACAAGAAGCAGAGCAAATGGAGGAGCAAATGTCTGACCTTAATAAAGATCCAGAGCATTCAGGAGAAACATCGCTGTTTTGGGGAGTACAAATCAAAGATATCGCCCAGAAGCTTGACAGAATGGAACTCCCATTCCAAGTCAAGCACCATACGAGACCTTCTGATTTTCTTTCTTTCTTTGTAGGAACCACTGGAGTAAGAAAGACAAGAAGTGGTCTTGACTTTGGCCAACAAACCACAACTTGGACAAGACACCAATATGGAACAAAGCCTTCGTGATTCAAACACATCCTCGACGGACAAAGGCCTTGACTTTGGCCAACAAGCCAATGCCAGTCTCGGATCTTGAGTGAGAATCACTCAATGGAAGGAAAAATGCTTAATATTTTACGAGGGTTTTTCGAGTGCAAATTGGCAACCAATTTATTATCTTTGTTAAGGTCTCATCATCATACACCCTTAAACATGCATTCTAAACACATAATAAAGCGCGTATAAGTAAAATAATAATGATATGCCGATGGATACTTTACACATTGATCCATTCATTTCTGGAATTAATTGCGTCATGAATTAATCTAGGATTAATTCGTGAAGAAGAGAGAACGCGATTAATTTGGAATTAATCGGTAAAATAAATTTAATAGTTAAATTGGATTTTTCTATTTAATTTATTTATTTGGGCTAAATTTTTTATATTGGATATATTAATTGAAATCAGATTTCAACACGGAATTAAATTGGATTTTAATTCAAGCGAACGAATTAATTTGGAATTAATTCATAAGCAAATTCCGTAATAATTTTGCGAGGTATTATTATTTGATTAAATTGGATTTAATTACGTTACGTCGGAAAATTTGTTTAATCGGATTAAACGAAACCGGGCCCAAAGTCGTGTTGTGTGTGCCAACCGAATTTTGAATTTAAATTGGGTTGGACCCACTATTCACATCACTTGTCAAAGGTGATGGTGGTAGTTGGCTAATGTAAATGGTTTTCACAAAACCACTTACTTTTAACCAACTTGGTTTTGGAAACCAAATATAACACACACTTGTTTTTTAAACAACTAACTATTCACTCTCTCCCTCACATCTCTCTCTTGGCCTAAAATATGCAACTCTTGGAGGGAAATTTTTCTTTCATTTTTGTTCTTGCTAGCATATAATGAGTCAATTTAAGGTGATAGGGAAACTCACCCAAGTGTTGGAAATACTCTACAAAGGCTTGGAGCTTCTTCAACATCCATAAAAGTTTGAACTTCCACCAACCAATGTATGTTTTTCCGCAACTTTCTTTGGTAATTTTCACACATAAATCACGCTTAGAGTTCTTGTGGCATGTCTAGGACACTAACAATGGTATCAGAGAGAGATCTAAGCTTGATTTGGATTCTAGGGTTTATATACTTTAATTTGAGATTTTATGTTTGGAGCTTGTAAATGCCTAAATTGAATATGTGGTTGTGTTTATATGATGTTGAATTGGATTTGTACATATTTGGAATTGAGAAAATTTGACTATATCAAAAATCCCCAATTTCTTATCATGGCCGAAAATATGCCCTAGAAGACTCATGGTGATTTTTTGAAAATTTGACAATTGGATGTGTTAATAGCATGAAATAAATCTTGTATGTTGATTTAATTGGATTGAAATCAAATTGAGTGTTATTTTATGCCATATTGCCGTGAGCTATAAGCATGTTGTGATGGATTGATTTTACTTCAATTGTGTTGGACATTAATTGAATAATAAAGCATGATTAATTAGTTTAATTGATGTTTTGGAAATATTAGTTTAATTAATTAATTATGTTAATTGCACTTTAATTAAATTAATATGTAATTTGGAATAATGTGCTAATTTAATTTGTTGTAATTGGGCTTAATGGGCTTGGTTGGGCCAAGTTTGGTTTTGGACAATTAGGTTGGATCCAATTGGGCCTAAAACCATTTCCATAAAGTCCAAATATAATTTTTGGGCCTTTTAAAATTTAATTGGGCGTAATGGGCCAAAATTGATTTTTGGGCAAAGAGTGATTCCTAATTGGGCCTTGGCTTTTGGGTTGGATCCATAATAGCCAAAGCCCACGCCTAAAGAATTAATTGAAAGCATATTGGACTTTAATTGAATAGTATGATATTTGTTTGAGCGCGTATGGCGAGTAATTGAACGAATATTGAAAATTCAATTCTTGCCTCCCACTATTTTTCGGCGAGCCTCTAACCCTCTGTCGAGTACTCGGGAAACCGTGTTTCCTAGTGGGCTAGGATCCCGTTAAATATCACACAATCTTGACTTTGGCCAACAAATTGTATGATAATTAACTAGGTAGATCTCTAAGATCGATTGGATCCAATCCAATTCCTAGATCCGGTAGGGGGACATCCAAGTCTGAAACATATATCTTATATATGCCAATACATCCAATGTATTACCTAACCTTTTTCCTCTGAATCAACTAAGCCTTGGCTTTGGCACAACAAACTTAGTGATCCCAGTCAAGCGCGTCCCATTGACCATGGAAAGCTTCGTAATCAATGTCGATGGACAAGAAGTGGTCTTGACTTTGGCCAACAAACCACAACTTGGACAAGACACTGACATGTAACAAAGCTCTCGTGATTCAAACACATCCTCGACAGACAAAGGCCTTGACTTTGGCCAACAAACCAATGCCGTCTTAGATCTTGAGTAAGAATCACTCAATGGAAGGAAAAACGCTTAATATTGTTTGAGGGTTTTTCGCGTGCAAATTGGCAACCAATTTATTATCTTTGTTAAGGTATCATCATCATACACCCTTAAACATGCATTCTAAACACATAATAAAGCGTATATGAAAAATAATAATGATATGCGGATGTATACTTTACACAATTGATCCTAGATCAAATCTCTCCTTTCTCTCTCCCGCTAGCACAAGTATCACTTCTACCTGTTACACTACACTTCTAAAGAAACCTCATTTACATTGAGGGGAATAGGTGAGAAGAGAATACAAAGAAATGAGAGGTAATAAGGCTGGACACGCAGGTCCAATTAATAAATCGAATTTATTACAACAATTTCTAAAATTGTCCCACCCATCTAATATCCATCCGATATACATTATTCATGCATCACAACCATGTATTCACATAAGCATGTTATCAATCAATCTAATCCAATTAATTAATCTGATAATTAGTGATCATCCAATGTTCAAACAACGATTTGATTTTGCTCGAGTCAAACTCGTTTTTGCGAATAAGTACTCAAAGTACGAATTCTCGAATTAAATTAAACTACATCATTAAATCCAATTTAATATGTATTTAATTCTAATTCACTATTTAATTCCAAATTAAATAATACACTTTAATAATGAACTTTTACAACTTAAATTCCAAATTTAATCGCAACGAGTCACAAAGCCCGATTAACGTCCAACGTCAATTTAATTAAAGTCCAATGGGCTTTTAATTAATTTCTTAAGGCGTGGACTTTTGGTCAACTCGGATCAAACCGAATAACCAAAATCCAATCCGAGAGTTACCCCATAAGCCTAGAAATCAATCTTGGCCCATTAGGCCCAATTAAACTTTAAAGTCCATTAAGTCGCATTTGGGCTTTATGGTGGCGGTTTTGGGCCCAATTGGATCCAACCAATTTTACTTAAACCCAACTTTGTACAACAAAGCCCAATAAGCCCATTTACAACATTCAAAGTCATATTTCCAAAATTAGGCCCAAAATAATTAAATCACAAAAATCCAATTTTCCCAATTTAATTACCAAAGTGTGTAATACACAATTAATTACCCAATTAACATTTCTAAAACATTAATTAACATAACTATTTCTTCCTTTTCATTTTTTCTTTTTTCGAGTTTTCACACTACTTTTTAAGGTATCATTCTCCTCGTGATGGTCCTTACACTTGTCCACTGGTAGTTTCATGCTTAAAGGTTATATATGGCTCTTTGATATGCTAGCCTTCATATAATTTTAAGATAAAGATAGATATCTAAGCTAACAAGCATTCAGATATTGATAGATCGGTAGAAATCCAAGTCTTAGGTATTTACAGATTTAGGGTTGTCCTGCATACGTTAGAATTGCGCAGCGGGATAAACTAGCACCCAGAGGTATAAATGTAGGTTCGTTGGATATTCTGATAATTCCATGGGATATCAATTCTACGATTCCGAGCAACGAAATGTATTTGTTGTTCGCTTTTTAACTTTTCTTGAAAAGCAATTTTTGAGAGAAATTGGGAATTGTAGAGAGATTAAACTTGATGAGTTTGATCACAACATTAAGGAACCTGAGATGGAACCAGAGATCCAATTAGATGAAGGATCTATAACACAGGTTCTACGTAAGTCGAATAGAATATCAAGGCCTCTTGAAAGACTATTTTTAACATCTGATGTGAGACTTGACGTTCTCCTCTTGGAGAAAACAAATCCGACTATGTATAAAGAAGCGATATTGGATATCGATTCGGAAAAATGGCAGGAAGTCATGAAATTCGAAATGGATTCAATGCATTCCAATCAAGTCTGGGACTTAGTTAAACTTCCTGAAGGAGTTAAACCTATTGGTTGTAAATGGGTTTACGAAAGGAAGCGAGAGCCCGATGGAAAGGTGGAAAAGTGAGGCTCGATGGAAAGGTGGAAAAGCGAGGCCCAATGGAAATGTGGAAACCTTTAAGGCCCGACTGGTAGCGAAAGGTTACACTCAATGTCCTGGGATTGACTATGAGGAAACTTTTTCACCAGTAGCCATGATAAAATCTATTAGGATTCTTTTAACCATTACTGCATATCACGACTATGAGATATGACAGAAGAATGTGAAAACTGCTTTCCTAAATGGATTCATTGAGGAGGATATCTATATGGAACAACCAGAGGGTTTCGTATCTAGTAAGACTTCAAACTTAGTTTGTAAGCTCCAGAAGTCTATTTATGGACTTAAACAGGCATCCCGAAGCTGGAATCATCATTTTGATAAGATAATTAGATTATCTGGATTCATCAAGAATGAGGAAGAACCATGTGTTTATAAGAAAGTGAGTGGGAGCATGATAATTTTCCTAGTCTTATATGTAGATGACATCCTTATAATAGGAAATGATATAGGGATGATGCAAAGTGTGAAATCCTACCTTTGTAAGAACTTCTTCATGAAAGATATGGGTGAAGCTTCCTATATACTAGGTATAAGACTCTACCGGGATAGAGTTAGGAAACTTATAGGGTTTTCACAATCGACGTACATAGATAAGATGTTAGAAATGTACATTTTTACCAACTGCAAGACATCAAATGTACATTTCCGATATGACATACATCTTTCGAGGAAAATGGTACCTCAGAATGAGGAAGAGAGAGTTAGGATGTCTAACTTGCCATATATTTCTTGTATTGGAAGCATAATGTATGATATGCTATATATTAGACCTGACATCAGTTTTGGCATTAGTGTGACCAACCGATATCAATCTGATCTAGGTAATGATCATTGGAAAGCAGTGAAACATATCCTAAAATATCTTAAAGGTACCAATGATAAGTTTCTGATATATGGAGAAAATGAGCTACAAGTTAAGGGTTATACAGACTCCGACTTCCAAGGAGATCCAGATGATAGAAAATCTACATCAAGATACATATTTACCCTTAACGGTGGAGCTGTTAGTTGGCGATGTTCAAAGCAAGGCTCAACAGCTGATTCCACCACTGAGGCGTAATTTATAGCGGCTTCAGAAGCTGCTAAAGAAGCTTTTTGGATTAGGAATTTTATCACAGAACTTGGCATTATGCCTAGTATTACGGATTCGATCTCATTGTACTGTGATAATAACAGAGCCATCGCGCAGGCTAAGGAGCCGAGGGCGCATTCCAATTCTAAACACGTGGAAATGAAATACCGCGTAATTAGAGATATTATTGAATGAAAAGACATAGTGGTCTTGAAGGTTCAAGGACAAGACAACATAACAGACCTGCTTACAAAGGCATCACCTCCTTAGTTATTCGATAAACATGTGGAGGATATGAGACTGCGGTACCATCCAGATTAACGCTAAGCAAGTGTGATTTTGATGGAGCTGGTGCTTGGAGTGCCAATCTGAATTGTACATTTTATTATTTATTAATAAAATAACTACATTTTCATTTCATACCTTATTAATGGTATTGTCATTATGTGTATTAGATTGATGTATAGATATGTTAAGAATGACATCGACCTTAAAATAGTCTTGACACTAGGTGTAAATTATTCTTAAAGTAAATATTCCTAGTCGTTGGTTTTGGAATACAGTCGAATTCTTATAACCTAGAAGACTAGAATATGTTGTATATTGGAATTGGAGTTCCAATGGTTGAACCCGATGTACCATGAGTTTTGGAAACTCGTATAGACATGTGGGTATTCGTTGAAGCGAATACTGAATAACTCATAGATGATTCCTAATAGTTGGAAGTACACACCACCGTAAAAAACAATCTCCTCGAGTTGAGTAGCATATGTAATCCTTTGACAATAGGATAAAATTGATTTTGTGTGAGATCTTCCACACTTTAATGCCATGTATATCACAAACCTTTCATGGTCTGACCTCTGGATGTTCGTTGGGTGTGGACCGATGCACTCAGTGATCAAGTGTGAAGTAAGATAGGATCTGTCGACCAGTATGTGTACCATAATGGGTTTAAATATCCATGTGAGTAAAGTCATGATTCTTAAATCTTTTGCCAAAGTCGATTACCTGGGGTGGATCCCATTAGTTATGAAGAATCGTGGACATATCGACATGAGATGTGCACCACGAAAACTTGACGGTATATTCTATATTTCCTAAGCACAACTCAGATAGCATATGATAGAGGGGTTGTTAAACATATGTGATGGCCTCGAATTGTATAGTTCAGAATGGTCATTCGTGTTCTTCGCGAATTCGAAGGTGGCTGAATTGCGTACATATTAGCTAGGCTTATATGACGAACGTGTCTGAACTTAGAGAGCCCCAATATGAAATGTACTCGTTAAGCACTTTGGTAGTCGAATATTTTTTATAAAAGATAATATTCGATATTATAATTATCAACTCAGATAATCAAGTGTTCTTAGATAACATTGATTATTTACTTTGACCTAATTGGATTAATTCAATAATTACACAAGGGCTTAATTATAAAATCATAATTATCTCTACCATTTGAGGTATTATGGTAATTGTAAGTATGTAATAATATGTGGTTTTGACTTGATTTAATTAGATTAAATCAAAGTGGCAAACATTGAACTAATCCATTTCCTAATCCTTGGCTTGATTTAATTGGACAAAATTAAATTGGGAGACAATGGAGTTAGTCACACCTACTTATACATATTTGGACAAATTGGATTAAGCCCACTTAAAAGTTGATTACAACTTTTATTAATTAAAATTGCCTAAGTTTTGCTATAAATAGCAAGCTTTTAGGAAGATTTTAATTACAAGTACAAATACAAGTAAATTCTTAGAGAAATTAGCCTAATTAGAGAAGTGTTAGAGAAACTTGTGAGGTCTCTACAATATTTCATCTAGGAGAAAACAAGATTTGATCTTGAAGTGAAGCTTGCTAGCATTGGCAATCAAGGTTAGATCTTGAAGTCAGGCTTGCACACCTTGGTGGTTCTCCAACCATTTCAACAAAGGAGAAGTGGATTGAATCTTGCATCAAACTTACTAAGGTAATGTTTGATATTCTCCTAAGCTATGTTCTTTTATGTATTAGATGCATGATCACATAGCTTAATGTTTAAATAATGCTAATAAATTGTGTTAGGATGCTTTGGAAGTATAAACACAATATGCTTCTAATTGGGTCAAAATATTTATGTTAGACATAAATATAATTTAGAGTTTGGAAGTCTTGATTAAAGCTTAGAGCTATGACTACCATTCTAGAATCACTTGATCAGCTTTGGGTGACCTAGAATTGTTCACGAGACATTTCTTATTGAGATTCTAATTTGGTTTTTGTATTGGATTCAAAATTTACGCAAATGCGTATTTAGAATAAATTTATATTTTTATAAAAATATTTAATATTTTGAAAAACTTGATTTTTATTCTATAACATGTGTTGATGTTGGTTTTGATGTTAAAAATTAATTTTGGGTGTTTTTGAGGTGTTTAGGGAAGACCAGAAGAAATTAGGATAATAGACCATAATTCCTTCAGCTCCCTGGAAAGTGAGTTGAAGGAAAGTGAAATGAAAATTAAAAAAAAAATGTCAGCTTGCACAGTGTGCGCGGGCAACAATTTTGTTTTCGTCCGTTTTTGAGTTTCTGGACTCCGATTCAGCCCCGATTTTTTCCTATACACTCGTAATGGAATATATTATTTCACTAAAGAATTTACAATTACACTCATGCTTGATATCCATAGGTTAGACCCATTTCCGCTACACGGGGCACCGATCCGACCCTAGGGGTTCCACAACTGCCCTAATAGAATGATATCAGAGCAAGGCTTAACCACACTATACATGTTTTTGAATCTATGTCATAGTAATTTTAATTTAATTACGCATAAGACATATTGGATATGTATTGCATGTATTGCATGCTTAATAGTGTTTTTCGCCCTAGTATATAAAGGGATTGAGAGTCTATTGTAGATGGTTGAGCAATTTCATTAAAAAGCACTTGTAGCTTGTAATAGAGAGAAAAGAATCCCGAGCTAGAGAGAAAAAGAGGTCTGTCAGACCCGAGCCAATAATAAAAGCTTTCTTTTCCCTTGTGCCCATGGACGTAGGTTGGATCCATTCCGCCAAACCACGTTAAATCCTTTGTTTATCTGTATGTATTCTATTTTTTGCCAAGTTTGCATTTGGTTTCCAACAAATCAAATAAATTCACGGTTCATAGAGGTCTGTTCGAGGAGTGGTTTTCCCGAATTACCCCTGAAATGAAAAACAGCCATCAACATTGATTAAATTTGTCCCGAAGGCAATTGAAGTTACAAATTTGCCTCTGTTGATAGATTTAATCTCCAAAAAGAAAGTGTATGGATTTAACTTACTTTATAAAGGAAATGCTTATTTTCTGTCTGCAGCAATATTATGTTTTTTTTTTTTTTCCTTATTTATAAAATTCAAAAAGTAAACAAGTGTTACCTTTTTCTTTTTTGGCAAGTAACGCAAAGTTAATTCACACATGTTCCCTTCTCTAATCAATCAAGAAACCTGTCTTTGTTTCTTTTGCTAGTAGGTATCTTGGGGTATTTTTAATAGCCATCCTTTGTTCGGAAAATACTTCTGTGTGTTTGGCCATTCTGCTCTGCTCTGTCATTTCGCAAAACATATAATTTTTATATTTTATTTTAAATTTATATTTGAATATTAGTATCAAATGGTTAAACGTGAGTGGCCAAACACACAGATGTCCCTCTCAGAGTCAGCTCCAACCGATAGGCAGCATAGGTTAATGCCTAGCCCCACTTCCTATTAAAATTTCTGACTCCATTTTATTTATTTATTTATGTTTAGAAAGAGAACAGGTTCTCATTTTGGTTTCGGTTATTAAAATGAAAATAATGAAGCTTAGTACATACATAAAAGAATAGTGAAAAAGAACTGAACTAAATAATAATAATAGTAATAATAAAATTAGGATTCCAAATCTTTTCATATATTATCATTAGTTAATACAAGATCAGGGTCACCTAAATCTCGAAACGGTCCCTACCTATGCAATAGCTAAAGAAAGGAATTGCTTTTCAACGAGGCCATCCAAGATGAAAAAGAAAGAAAATACTAAACCCATAAAGGTCATCTTGCGGCAAAAGTAGTGTCCTTTAGCACTCACAGAATCCTGAAACCTCAAAAATATTATGTAAATGTAGCTAGGGCTCCATGCAATGCATTATCAACTAAAGTTTCACCTGAAAACTTGCATCCGATGACATTCCCATTCCCAGCTGCTGCCTTTCTTCTTATGATCGGTTCTCTCTTCTTCTCTTCTTCTCTCTCGTGTACATTCACCATAAAAAATAATTGCCCATATACCATATGGCCAGGTATAAATGGACAGCACCGGGAATCGGCTGCCCGTGCATGCCCAATCCAAAGGACAGTCTTATAATTTTCTATATATATATATATATTTTTTAAAAAATAATAATAATAAAGTACTTGTAATTTTAACTTTCCTTAAAATAAAATCTTCCAGGTACACTTGCTGGTTCAGGGACCCCTCAGCTTCCAACGACCGGCTTTCAATTGGAATCAGGACAAAGTGTGAGGATTAATCCATCAGTTCCAGGATGGTCTGGTCGGATTTGGGCAAGAACAGGATGCAATTTTGATGTGTCGGGAATTGGCTCTTGTCAAACTGGGGACTGTGGAGGAAGACTTGAATGTGACGGAAATGGTGCTGCTCCACCTGCATCACTCTTTGAAATAACCCTCGGCACTGGCAACAAAGACTTGGATTTTTACGATGTTAGCGTTGTTGATGGCTACAACTTACCTATTGTTGTCGAACCACGTGGTGTATACGGAGTATGTAATGCCACTGGCTGTGCTTCCGATATCAACATGGGTAAGATTCCATCAAACTTGATACTATAGAAATTTGTAAGCCTAAGGCTAATTCAACCTAAAAACTGGCTTATAAGAGTTTTAGAGTTGTATTAAGTTTATATTCATATACCAACATCAATACCCCAGAACGCCTGGCTAATGGTAAAGACATGCAGGCCGGTGTTAATACCTGATCCTTTTCAGGTGGTAAGCTTTGGTTGCAGTGTCTGATCCTTAGGCCGACAGTAAGACCTGATCCTTTTCAAGTGGTAAGATCAACTTGGTCTTAATGTCTGGTCATTGGACGTGCGGGTCGGTGGTAAGACCTGGTTCTTTTCAGGTGGTAAAACCTAATCGTAGTGTCAAAATTTACGAGTTGAGAGTAGAGTTAAATTTATATTTATAGATATACAACATTTTTATTGTCTGTTAGAAAATGACCAAATTAATATCGCTTGTAAACAGGTTGCCCAAAAGAACTTCAGGTGGTGGGTGGAGAAGGAGGAGTAGTTGCATGTAAAAGTGCATGTGAAGCGTTTGGGTTAGATCAGTACTGCTGCAGCGGGCAGTTCGCTAATCCAACCACTTGCAGGCCCTCCTTTTATTCTTCAATTTTCAAGCGAGCTTGTCCAAGGGCTTATAGCTATGCCTTTGACGATGGCACAAGCATTTTCACATGCAAGGCCTTTGACTATGATATCATTTTCTGCCCTAACTCTAATGGGTACCCTACATATTCTTTCCCTAATCAATTGCTTTCAGCTGGAGGTTCCGAATTAGGATCCAATACTAAATTGAGTTTGTGCTCAACACTAGATATATAATTAGGATAATGATTTCGTGTTCAGCATGAACTCAAGCAACATTGAATCCTTATCGAGAGGTTCATTCTAAGACCATAACAATTACTATCTTTTATTTATTTATTTTTTTGATGATACAGGGGGGCGAACAGAACAGATGGTTCACTTTCACCACCATCAATTCAAGATCCGAGCAATACAAAGGCTCAGCAGATGGTTTCTTCATCAAACGAAGTCCTTCTCGAGCCCATTCTTGTGTCGATTCTTCTCGTCCTCGCTTTGTTTCTCTGAACAGTCACATACCCGGTGACTAATTAGCCTCTGCTATAATGAAGTGCAAGGAACAAACCTGAGGCTGGGAAAATACAGCTTAAAGAATAATATTGGTGCAGAGTTGATTATGTAAAACACAGTTTTTAGCTAAGAGTTGGTTTAACAGACAAGTGTTTATTGTTTTTTCGTTACAATTCTATTAAATCTAGGAAGAAGTGGGATAAATCACTATTTATTTTTTTGAACTACCAAAATTTTCCTAAATATAGTGCGTTCAAAACATTCTGAAATGCGTTTCACAATTCACAATTGCAAAAGCCCTGTCCTCCAGTAAGATGTTATCCCTCTTGGAGGCCCAAACGCCCAAGCGGCCATTACGTTTTCGATTATGGCTCTCATATCATTTGCGAGACTTGTTCCATTAGTAATATACTATCCTTTTTGGACATTTAGGATCGTTTATCTCTGAAGCCATTACCCTTTAGAAGAGGTCAACACTTATAAGCACATCTCAATATCCTTGCCAAGCGATATGAAATGTCACACTATTGATAGTGGCGGTTTATACCCACTTATTAATGTATTCTTAGCTTACTATTTTGTTAGTTTCCGTATCATTTAATGTATTTTGTAGTTCTTTTATGTTTTATTTGTAGTAAGCATTGATACATGGATCTTGGGGGATTTATACGTTTTTTGGGATCATATGGACGCATTGGAAGCAAGCGGGATGAGCAGCAACGCAGAAAACACAACATCCTATCCACTACCACGCGTCGCGAAGCGCCCTTTCTGCGCGTTGCGACACGACCAACGAAATAAGCAAATACAAAATCCAGAGAGATTGGCACCCGGTGCCAATTGCCAGCGCTGCGGCACCCTGCAGCGACCAAAAACACCCAATTCTAGGGTTTTACATGTACAAGGACCCCAAGGCTTTATTGTAAATACATAAGTTCGTCCAAAACTAAGGGAGGAGACTAATACACAGCACAAAATATAAAACACATAATTTTAGAGAGATCCAAGAAGAAAGATTGAAGAGCGACAAGAGGAGACAAAGACGGTGACGTCCGAAGACGAAGAGATTCAATTCAGGTTTAATCTTCTAGTTTCTATCTTTAAAATCTAATGATTTCTATTAGATTCATGACCATGTTTGGATCTTGGGGGATTTATCTATTTTTTGGGATCATATGGACGCATCGGAAGCAAGCGAGATGAGCAGCAATGCAAAAAACACAACATCCTGTCCACTACCACGCGTCGCGAAGCGCCCTTGCTGTGTGTTGCGACGCGACCAACAAAATAAGCAAATACAAAATCCAGAGAGATTGGCGCCGCGGCGCCAATTGCCAGCGCCGCGGCACCCCGAAGCGACCAAAAACACCCAATTCTAGGGTTTTACATGTACAAGGACCCCAAGGCTTTATTATAAATAAATTAGTTCGTCCAAAACTAAGGGAGGAGGCTAATACACAGTACAAAATACAAAACACATAATTTTAGAGAGATACAAGAAGAAAGATTGAAGAGCGACAAGAGGAGACATAGGCGGCGACGTCCGAAGACGAAGAGATTCAATTCGGGTTTAATCTTCTAGTTTCTATCTTTAAAATCTAATGATTTCTATTAGATTCATGACCATGTTTGGATCTTGGGGGATTTATACGTTTTTTAGGATCATATGGACGCATCGGGAGCAAGCGGGAAGAGCAGCAACGCAAAAAACACAACATCATGTCCACTACCACGCGTCGCGAAGCGCCCTTGCTGCGTGTTGCGACGCTACCAACGAAATAAGCAAATACCAAATCCAGAGAGATTGGCGCTGCGGCGCCAATTGCTAGCGCCGCGGCACTCCGCAGCGACCAAAAACACCCAATTCTAGGGTTTTACATGTACAAAGACCCCATGACTTTATTATAAATACATAGTTCGTCCAAAACTAAGGGAGGAGGCTAATACACAGTACAAAATACAAAACACATAATTTTAGAGAGATACAAGAAGAAAGATTGAAGAGCGACAAGAGGAGACATAGGCGGCGACGTCCGAAGACGAAGAGATTCAATTCGGGTTTAATCTTCTAGTTTCTATCTTTAAAATCTAATGATTTCTATTAGATTCATGACCATGTTTGGATCTTGGGGGATTTATACGTTTTTTAGGATCATATGGACGCATCGGGAGCAAGCGGGAAGAGCAGCAACGCAAAAAACACAACATCATGTCCACTACCACGCGTCGCGAAGCGCCCTTGCTGCGTGTTGCGACGCTACCAACGAAATAAGCAAATACCAAATCCAGAGAGATTGGCGCTGCAGCGCCAATTGCCAGCGCCGCGGCACCCCGCAGCGACCAAAAACACCCAATTCTAGGGTTTTACATGTACAAAGACCCCATGACTTTATTATAAATACATAAGTTCGTCCAAAACTAAGGGAGGAGGCTAATACACAGCACAAAACACAAAAACATAATTTTAGAGAAATCCAAGAAGAAAGATTGAAGAGCGACAAGAGGAGACAAAGATGGTGACGTTCGAAGACGAAGAGATTCAATTCGGGTTTAATCTTCTAGTTTCTATCTTAAAATCTAATGATTTCTATTAGATTCATGACCATATTTTCATTATTGTTATCTTACTTCATGAACTAAATCTATAATTCTAGAGGATGATGTTGCCAATGTTTGAACTTATGTATTGATTGCCAATTTGGGTGTTATGAAATTATAATTCAGTTTATTTATATTCTCTTGCGTTTAATGCTTCTTGGTTGTTGGCCATAATTTAAGATGATGTATGTTTAGAATCTATCGCTCGGGAGAGAGAGATTTTGAATAGGATCTAGAGAATATAACTTATGAGTTTTATATAGTTCGGAAGAATCTATAGTTCCTTTGAAGTCGTTAACACAGAAACATAGAACGTAATGAATTGTTAATTACTAGTTTTTTTATAGGGATATCGAAGTCAGTAATTGATAATACTTTCACTATTGCTCAGGAGAGGGAGTTGAATACTTTAGGATTCTTGACTTATAAACAATGCAACGGAATAATGATTGATTGGCATAACAAATACATAGTGAAATCAGACTCTATAATCTCTCTCATCTTGGTTTATCTTATTTAACATTTTAATATCTTGCATATTTAGTATTAGTTTTAAATTCAGATTATTCTTAATTTAATTGTTGTCTAAATAAAGTTAGGATTATTAATTATAGTACTTAGTGTGTGTTGAACACAATCCCTGTGGGTTCGACACTCTTTTACCTATCTTTACTAAAACATGACACCGTACACTTGCGATACGATATAAAATGTCACAACAAGTTTTTGGCGCCGTTGTAGGGGATTGTTAATTTAATTCACATTAATACTATTACTGAATAACCTTAGCTTTAATTTAGATTTTATTTTATTTTATTTTATTTTATTTTTTTAAGTTTTATTTTTGTTGTGTTTTTATTTGATTATCTCTTCTGTCTTTCTGTGCTTCAGTGAATGCGAAGATCAACAAGTCTCGACTCACTCTTGTTTGAACCTAAAATAGAAAAAATAACGAGGAGACTTAAGAAAGAAAGAAAAATTGAAAAGGAAGAAATGGTAGCTAAAAACAGAGAGAACAATCCACACCAAGTGGCAATCAGAGATCACTTCAAGCTGGTCATAGATGATAATTACTCTGGGATTGTGCATCCGCCAATCAATGTTAACAACTTTGAGCTAAAACCTTCATTGATTAACATGGTGCAAAAGAATCAGTTTGGGGGTTCAGCTGTAGAGGATCCCAACATGTATTTAAGGATGTTCCGGGAGATGGCAGACACTATAAAAATGAATGGTGTGACTAAAGAGGCTATCAGGCTATGCTTATTCTCATTCTCTTTACGGGATAAAACGTGAGATTGACTTCAATCAATACAAATGGGGAGTATCATGACATGACAAGATATGGCCATAAAAGTTCTTGAGAGGTTCTTTCCACCAGCTAAATCTATTGGGTTCCTAGAACATGCCAAAAATCTTCTAACATGAAATGGTGTGTGAATAATCAAAATAAGAATGCGGAATTAAACATACATTGATTGGCTTGATAGATGTAGTTCAAAACTTTTGTATGAATATTGAGCTCCAAGCTTCCAAATTGTGTTCCAAACTCAATGGATTAGTTTCCCTAACACCTTGAATGACTCCTTGAAGTGCGAGCTCACTTGAAATTTTAAAACAAAACTTCAATGGAGGGAGATGAGGCTCATGGTTTTTGCTTAAAGAGAGAGGATAAAGTTTTTTAATTTTGTGTATTTGATTTTCTAAAAACCTAAATCCATTTACAAAATCAAATTTGGTATATGTCATTCCAAATGAATAAAATATTACAAAGTGTGTTGAGTGAAAAACAAGCAATGCAAGTTTTACACTCAATTATCAACTACTACTATCACTAGTCAAATTAGTGATGTAAGTCAAGTGGGTCCCACCACTTGTAAATTCCGAATTTAAGTCGAACAATCTCAATACGTAACTTCGCTTGGGCTCGGGTTCGTTTAATTCCGAATTAACGAATTTGCCGTTGCGACATAATTAAATATTAAAGTCGCTTACGAATTAATTCTAAATTAATTCGTTTGCCCGAATTAAAATCCAATTTTAATTCAGCTTTGAAATCTAATTTCAATTAATATATCGAATATATTATTTAATCGATTAATTCCAAATTAATCGTTCTCTCTCTTCTATTCAAATTTTATCCTAGATAAATTCTTGCCGTAATTAATCCTAGATTAATTTTCTCTCTCTCATAATTAATCCAAGATTAATTTTTTTCGAGTCAAACGTCATCGGTGAATCTTTGGGAAGCGACCCATGAGATTCTTGGATATGTTGGCAGTAAATCCGGTCGTCAGACTATCCGAACACGTGCGTACCCGGTACCACATTCTTACCGATTTACAAGACATGGTTGGCTTCTAGCAAAGCACCGTGCCTACCCAATTCTCCAGAAATATTCTTTTAAGGAATACATAATCTATACTAGGCGTAGTATACTAAGTATTGCGTATTACAATCCAGTATCGGATGTCACATGCTAGGCCTGGGGTTGGAATTGTGTTTGCCCCGTACGAAGCATATATCGGATCACTAGCAACTAGTCTCTTTAATCGGATAATCATGACCTTGTCATATTATCCCGATAGTTGTAACATATTTGAGTACCGGTTCTGTATCCCTACGTGATCATCATCTCCTTATGACTGAAGTGACATTTCCATCTTGAAATCACACCCAATACATTACGATTCTCAATAAACCCAGAAGAGGCGTACACAGAACCTGTTAAAGTCCCGGATGATCAAAACCAAAGCGTATTGATTGTCGCAAGTATTAGCGATGCAAGTCTCAAGTTAAGACCAAATACACATACCCTGATTCGGATTCCCATAGACACATAGTCATACTACCAATGGGATTCCAAGGGGTCTATCCAGAGCGAAGCTGTTTCCATACCATCGGTAAACAGAATCTCCTATTACACTTGGATGAGTATCCAATACCCAAATATATGAGAACCATACCGTTACGCTTCCATAACACGCACAAGTGTAATACTAGCCTATTCCACATTATCGATGTCCAGTCTCGATAATACTACGACTATGGATATTTAATGATTAAACCTTTCATGGATTGATACTGTCTCATATCTTATTAATCTGGAACTAATCATAAGGGTTCTTATCATTTATATATTCAAGTAATCTAATTACAAAATGATAAAATAGCAATTTCATTTGTCACATAGTTAATTTGTACAAAAACCACAATGTCTTTTACAAATAGTGATGTTATGGGTAATAATTGTCCAACAATCTCCCACTTGGCCTATAGCCAATCACTCAAGTATCTAACACCTGAAGTATGTACATGTCGCTCAAACTTTTGCTGAGATATAGCCTTCGTCAGTGGATCTGCAATATTGTCATCTGATGCGACCTTCTCGATCTTCATATCGCCACGATGTATGATCTCACGAATCAGATGGAAACGTCGAAGTACATGCTTGGATCGTTGATGAGACCGCAGTTCCTTAGCCTGCGCTATAGCCCCGTTATTGTAACAATATAAAGGAATGGGCTCAGCTGCTAACAGAACTACTCCTAATCCAATTAGGAATTTACGGATCCAAACTGCCTCTTTTGCTGCCTCAGTTGCAGCGATATATTCCGCTTCTATTGTTGAATCAACAACAGTCTCTTGCTTGGAATATTTCCAGCCCACTGTTCCGTTGTTCAAATAAAATATGTACCCGGATTGCGACTTACAGTCGTCATTATCGGTTTGGAAACTTACATCAGTAAACCCAGTTACCTCAAGTTCTCTATCTCCGTAGACTAAGAAAGCATCCTTAGTTCTTCTATGATACTTAAGGACGTTATTAACCGCAACCCAGTGACCATCACCTGGATCGGCCTAATAACGACTACACATGCTCAAAGCATACGAGACATCAGGTCGCGTACATATCATGGCATACATGGTCGATCCGACCGCAGAAGCGAACGAGATCCGACTCATGTTGTCTCTCTCATCTTGAGTTTTAGGACACATGTCCTTAAATAGAGAGACGCCATGTGACACTGGCAACAGTCCCTTCTTAGACTGATCCATGTTGAATCTCAACACTTTGTCAATGTATGTGCTCTGGGAGAGTCCAAACAGCTTTCTAGATCTATCCCAGTAGATCTTTATTCCCATAATAAAAGCTACTTCTCCCAGATATTTCATGGAGAATTTTAATAAAAGCCAATCTTTCACCGATTGTAGCATGGGAATGTCATTGCCAATAAGTAATATATCATCAACGTAAAGGACAATGAATGTCAGTACGCTCCCACTAACCTTCTTATATACACAAGGATCATCTTCGTTTTGAATGAAATCATATTCTTTTATGATCTCATCAAAAAGTTGGTTCCAAGAACGCGTTGCTTGCTTCAATCCATAAATGGATCGATTTAACTTGCAAACCTTGTTTGCATATTTTGGTACGATAAACCCGTCAGGCTGTTGCATATAAACATCCTCCAAAAGGTTTCCGTTAAGGAAAGCGGTTTTGACGTCCATCTGCCATATTTTGTAATCGAAATATGCAGCAATAACAAGCATTATCCAAATGGATTTAATCATGGCACTAGGTGAAAAAGTTTCATCGTTGACAATACCCTTTCGCTATAAGCCTAGCTTTGTACGTTTGTATGTTACCATCCATGTCGGTCTTATTCTTGAAGACCCATTTGCAACCAATAGGCTTTACGCCTTCTGGTGCATCAACCAGTGTCCAAACTTGGTTGGTGTACATGAAATCCATTTCGGACTTCATGGTATCTTGCCATAAAGCGGAGTCGATTCCTTTTATCGTTTCCTCATACGTAGCCGGCTCATTATCCTCAATAAGATTAATATCCACATGAGGTGAGATCATATACCCATACCTATCAGGTTGTTTTCTGACTCTCTCTGACCTACATGGTTCTTGTGTATTAGAAGATTGTGGTACAGTCTCATCCCTGATGAACTGTTCGTGTTCCATTTGGGAGTCGGTGCATGGAACAGTATCACTCCGATTTTCATCGAGTTCTACTTTCCTCCCACTTACCACTACATTTAGGAATTCATTTTCGAGGAAAATCGCATGTAGAGCAATAAATACCTTGTTCTCTTGTGGGTGGTAGAAGTAATATCATTTGGTTTCCCTAGGATAACCTACAAATAGGCACTTATCCGATTTGGGTTCTAGTTGGGTACCATCCAAACGTTTAACGTATGCCCAACATCCCCAAATCTTCAGGAATGAGAAACCCGGTTTCTTTCCTGTCCATATTTCATATGGAGTCTGTTGAACAGACTTTGACGGAACCTTATTCAAAATAAGTATTGCACTGTTCAATGCATATCCCCATAAGGAAATTGGTAGCTCAGTACGACTCATCATAGACCTTACCATGTCTAACAAAGTTCGGTTTCTCCGTTCGACACACCGTTTAATTGAGGTGTTCTAGGAGAAGTCCACTGTGAAAGAATTGTTAGTGTTCCTAGAACATGCCAAGGATCTAATAAGCAAGAAAAGGTGTTCATAAATTCAAAATAAGTTGTGGAATTACTTACATTGAATGGATTTGAGCTTTTAAAATTTTGAGAAGAAGATCTCCAAGATCATTCCTTTGTGTTGATTCCATGCTTTGAGTTGGTTTCCCTATCACCTTAGTTGATTCCATGAAGTGCTAGCTTTGTTGATTTTGCAACAAAATCAAAGAGAAGAGATGGCTATAGTTCACGCCCATGATGAGAGGATTTTAGGGTTTTTCATTTTGTTCCAAGTGTTGTGTTGGAAGTGAAGAGAGAGAGAAGACTTTTGGTAAAATCCATTTTACCCTTTTCACCTAAACTAGGTGGTTGGGTAAATGGTTTTACCAAAACCATTACAAGGTGGTTGGATGGTTGGTGGCTTGGCATAAATGCCAACTACCCTCCCAACTACCACATGTGAAGTGGGCCCCACATTTGAATTCAAAATTCAAATGGATTCTACGAATGTTTGCCGCGGCTCGGATTCGTTTAATCCAATTAAACGAACTTTCATCGCTAAATAATTAAATCTAATTTAATTAAATAACGATGCCTCGCAAATATATTACGAATGTCGTCTACAAATTAATTCTAAATTAATTCGCTCGTTCGCATTAAAGTCCAACTTTAATTTCGTAATGAAATCCAATTCATATTAATATATCTGATATATTAATTTTAGCCCATACGAATAAATTAAATAGAAAAATCAAATTTAACTATTAAATTTATTCTACCGATTAATTCCAAATTAATCGCGTTCTCTCTCTTCCGAACACATTTAAACCAGATTAAATAATACCTCAATCAATCCCAGATTAATTTTCTCCATCTTAATTAATCCCAGATTAATTCTCTCTCTCAATTAATCCCAGATTAATTCTAATTCGAGTCAACTGTCATCAGTGAATCTTTGGGAAGCGACCCAAGAGATCCCTGGATATGTTGGCAGTAAATACGGTCATCGGATTATCCGAATACGTGCGTACCTCGTACCACGTGCTTACCGATTTACAAGACATGGTTGGCTTCTAGCAAAGCACCGTGCCTACCCAATTCTCCAGAAATATTCTTACTGGAATATATAATCTATGTCAGACGTAGTATACATAGTATTGCGTATTGCGATCCAGAATCTAATGTCACGTGCTATGCCTGGGGCTGGAATGTGTCTGCCCCGTACGAAGCACATGTCGGATGTCTGGTAACTAGTCTCTATAATCGGATGAACATGACCTAGTCATATAATCCCGATGACTGCAGTACTTAAGAGCACTAGTTCCGTATCCTACGTGACATCATCTCCACTATGACTGGAGTGATACTTCCGTCTTGACATCACACAAATACACTATGATTCTCAATATACCCAGCAGAGGCGTACACAGAACCGGTTAAAGCCCTGGACGACCAAAACTAAAGCATACCGATTGTCGCAAGTATTAGCGGTGCAAGTCTCAGGTTAAGACCAAATACACCTACCTTAATATCGGATTTCCATAGACACGTAGTCATACTACCAATAGAATTCCGAGAGGTCTATCCAGAGCGAAGATGTTCTCCATACCATCAGTAAAACACAACCTCTTATTACACTTACATGAGTATCCAATACCCAAATATATGAGAACTATGCTATTGTGCCCTCACAACGCGCACAAGTGTAATACTAGTCTCTTATGCATTATCAATGTCCAATCTCGATAATACTCTGACTAGGGATATTTAATGATTAATCATTCGAGGACTGATATTGTCTCATATCATCTCAATCCAGGAACTAATCATAAGGACCTCCCATCATTTATACATCTAGGTGATCTAATCACAAATGATAAGAGTGCAATCTCCTTGTCACATAGTTAATTTGTACAACAACACCATGATATGTACAAATAGTGACGCTATGGGTCATAATTGTCCAACAAGAATACCATACTCTTTCAAGTAATCTAGAAACTCATTGCTTAAGTATTCTCCACCACGGTCCGACCGTAATGTTTTAATACTTTTGCCGGTATGTTTTTCTACTTCGTGTCGAAACTCTTGAATTTCTCAAAAGTTTCTGACTTGTGTCTCATAAGATACACATAACCATAATGCGATGCATCATCCATAAAGGTTACGAAATATTCATATCCACCTCTAGCCTGGCTAGACATGGGCCCACATACGTCACTATGAATGAGGGCTAACAGTTCGGTGGCACGTGCACCTTTACCGCTAAAAGGTGTTTTAGGAATTTTGCCTAATAAACAAGATTCGCCGACGTCATATGAATTTGGATCAAATCCATCCAAGTATCCACTCTTCGAAAGTGTGGATATACGAGTCTTGTTAATGTGTCCCAGACGATAATGCCACATATAAGTTTCATCTTTGTTACTTAATTTAAGCATTTTGTTTGTCATGTTATATGTTTTAGATTGATTTATATTCAAAATATAAAGACCATTATTAGCATCAGCACTGCATATCTCAAAATCATTTTTATAAACAAAACACTCTGTGTTTCTAAATACAAAAGTATACCTAAATTAGGTTAGACAAGATACAAATATAATGTTTCTAGTCAAACTAGGTACATAATAGCAGTTTGATAAATTAAGTACATGCCCCGAGGGCAGTTCCAAAATATAGGTCCCAACAGCTAAAACAACGACTCTAGTCCCATTTCCAACTCGGAGGTCGATCTCTCCTGAAGCCAGTCTCCTGCTAATCTGTAGATCCTGCACATCAGTACATATATGAGTACCACAACCAGAATCAAAAATCCAATTTTTAAAACTAGAAGTAGACATGTTTATCTCAATAACAAACATACCTGAAGCCGGTGCCTTGCCCGCTTTCACTTCCTTCATATGCGCCTTGTACTCACGGCAGTCACGCTTCTAGTGACCCCGTTTGCCACAATGTAGGCAAACATCTTGGGATTTGTCTTTTGTCTTCCCAGAAGACTTTGATGATTTGGCCTTGCCCTTTCTCTTCTTCTTCTTCTTCTTCACACCTCCAGAAGCCTTCGGCCAAGCCTTGGCATTCTGAGATGTCGAAGCGAAGTGCGCCTCGCGCTTCTTGCCCTTTAAAAGCTCTTTTTCTACCTCTTTCAGCATTGCCATCAACTCTCCAAGAGTATTTTCTTGGTTCATCATATTATAGTCATGATGAACCCGCTCTAGCTGTTAGGAAGAGACTGTAAGATCAAATCTATGGAAGTCTCAGCCTCGAAGACTATGCCTAGCTGTCTCAGCTGTTTGATGTCAGCAATCATCTGCGATACATGGTGCTCAACATATGTACCCTCTGACATGCGAGAGCGAAAAAGCTTCTTTTGCAATTCGTACCTCTGCGATCTAAGGTTAGATCGGTGAAGGTCCCTCAATTTCAACATCATTTCGTAGGGATCCAATCCTTTGTTTTGACGATGAAATTATGGGGTCATTGCAGCAAGCATGACATATTGAGCAGTTGAGTTGTCAAAACTGTGAGTCTTCCAAAGCTCAAGCTCAAGCAGCTGCTCAATTCCGGGCTTAGGCCCAATAGGTCTCTCTATCGTATAGAGAAATCTCTCAGCCCTCAGGACAATCATGAGGTTCATATCCCAGTCAGGAAAGTTCGCTCCATTAAAGACATTTTTCGCCCATGATAATGTCCCTAACATTGACCTTTCCAGCCATCTTAATTGTAATAGTCTAACTATTCAATTAATGATTTTGGGTACAGTCCAACTGTGACAAGAAAAATAATAAAATATTAGTCCAACTAAAATAAATATATAAAATGACGAAAATAATTTGAAAGCGCATATTTGGCAAGTATTTGAACGATATTACAAATTCAATACTGGCCTCCCACTATTTTTCGGCGAGCCTCTAACCCTCTGTTGAGTACTCGGGAAACCTAGTTTCCTAGTGGGCTAGGATCCCGTTAAATAACACATAACCTTGACTTTGGCCAACAAGCTGCATGATATTTAACTAGGTAGATCTCTATGATCAATTGGATCCCATCCAATTCCTAGATCCGATAGGTGGACCTCCAAGTCCGAAACATATATACAACATATATGTCAATATATCCAATATATTTCCTAACTTTTTCCTCTTAATCAACTAAGCCTTGGCTTTGGCTCAACAAGCTTAATGATTCCAGTTAAGCGGGACCCATTGACAGTGGGAAAGCTTCATAATCCATGTCGATGAACAAGAAGTGACCATGACTTTGGCCAACAAGTCACAACTTGCCCAAGACATGCGATATGGAACAAAGCTTTCGTGGTTCAAACACATCCGCGATGGACATTGATCTTGACTTTGGCCAACAAACCAATGCCAATCTTGGATCTTGATAGAGAACCACTCAATGGAAGGAAAACGCTTAATATTGATTGAGGGTTTTTCGCGTAATTGGCAACCAATTTATTATCTTTGATTAGATCTCATCATACACCCTTAAGCATGCATTCTAAAGGCATAATAAGACGCGAAATAAATAATAATGATATGCGGATGATATTTAACAAATTGTTCCTAGAACAAATCTCTCCATTTCCTCTCTCCCGCTAGCACTATTCTAACGTCTACCAAACTTCTACCCAATACATAATACAAAGAGTCAAGAGATAAAAGGTTGGACACGCAGGTCCAATTTAATAAATTCTAAATTTATTACAACAATTTCCAAAATTGCCCTCATCCTTCTAATATCCATCTGATATACATTTGTTGTGATATTTTTATATCGTACCGCAAGTGTACGGTGTCAAGTTTTAGTATAAATCGGTGAAAGAGTGTCGAACCCACAGGGATTGCGTTAACTCGCACTAAGTACTACAATTGATAATCCTAACTTTATTTAGACGATAATTAATAAAGATGTAATTAATAAATAAATATAAAAACAATAAAATAGGAGGAACTAATACAATAGAGATTCTGGATCCTGATTTCACCTAACTGTCGCTATGTATTTGTTATGCCAATTAATCTTTGTTCAGTTATATTATTTATAAGTCAAGTCTCCTAAAATATCCACTCCCTCTCTCGAGTGCCGAGTGAAAATATCATAAACTATAGACTTTCGATATCTCTATAAAAATCTAATAGTTAACAACTCATTACGCTTTGTGATTCTATATTAACGACTTCAAAGACTACAGATTCTCTCGAACTATAATCCTATAAATCCTAGGTTATATTCTCTAGATCTATTCAAAATCCCCTCTCTCGAGTGATAGATTGAAACATTCATCATCTTCAATTGTGGCCAGCAATCAAGAAGCATTAAACTCAAAAGAATATAAATAAATTCAATAAAACTTCATAACAAAATTGACAAACATTACAAGGTTCAAGCATAGATTACATCATTCTCCAGAATTAAGGAGTTAGTTCATGACAATAAAATAAAATAATGAATAATAAGTCATGAATCTAATGGAAATCCTTAGAGTTCTAAGAAAGAAACAAAGAAGATAAAACCCGAATTGAATCTCTTCCTCTTCGGATGTCACAGCCCCTTTGTCTCATCTTGTCGCTCTTCAATCCTCCTCTCCTTGGATCTCTAGAAATATTTTTTCTGTGTTTTGTGCTCTGTATTAGCCTCCCCCTGAGTGTTGGATGTAATGTTATATTTATAGTTGAGTCTGGGAGTCTTTGGGTGTCATTAGGATTATTAAAAACCCTAAAAAGTGATTTCTGGAATGCGCGTCCCGCAGCGCCGCGCCCTGGTTGAGTGGCGCCACGGCGCCAAAGTCTCGGGAAATTTGTATGGATGCGTGCAACTTGGGGAGGCGCAATGGCGCCTGCTTTTCTTCATTTAAATGGCGCTATGGCGCCAATGCTTATGCATGTAAGTGGCGCCATGGCGCCTTAGTAACTTCAATGGCTTCAATGGCGCCTTGGCGCCATTGTGTCTGGAATATGTGTGAGCAATGGGCGCCAAGGCACCTTTTGATTCGTCAATGCTCCTATGCTCGTCTTGTATTCCCGAAACTTCCCAAAACACGTGCAATTATTCCCCGATCCATATATTAATGCTCATACAAATAAAACATAAAATAAATTATAAATGATATTAAATATCTCGAATTATAACAAAATAATAAGATAAAGATATTGGAATAAGTGGGTATAACCACACTTATCAACATTATTCATACAATACATCAATGTATTCACACAAAGTATGTTATTCAATCAATCTAATCCAATTAATTAATCTTTGAATTAATCACCATCCAATGTTCAAACAACGATTTGATTTGCTCGAGTCCAACTCGTTTAAGAATAAACACTCAAAATACGTATTCTTGAATTATATCGAACTACAATTCTAAATCTAATTTAATTTGTATTCAATACTAATTCTAATTTAATTCCAAATTAAATAATTACACTTATTTATGTGCCTTTTAGACTTAGATTCTAAATCCAATCTTAATGGGTCTCAAATGCCTAATTAACATCCAATGTCAATTTAATTAAAGTCCAATGGCCTTTTAATTAATTTATAAGGCATGGGCTTTGGCCAATATGGATCAAACCCAAATGCCAAGGCCCAATTTAGGAATCACCCTATTTGCCAAAAATCAATTTAGGCCCATTAGGCCCAATTAAATTATTTAAAGGCTCAATTATTCTATTTGGACTTTATGGAATGGTTTTAGGCCCAATTTGGATCCAATCTAATTGTCCTAAACCAAGCTTGGCCCAACCAAGCCCATTAAGCCCAAATACAACAATATTAGCCCAATTCAAAATTAAAGACTAATTTTAATTAATACAAAATTCCAAATTTCACATTAATTGATTATTTAAGTTTAATAATCATAATTAATTAGTTAAACCAATATTTCCAAAACATAATTTAAACTAATTAATCATGCTTTAACATATTCAATTAATGTCAAACACAATTGAAGCAAAATCAATTTATAACATGCTTCCATAGTCACGACAATATGCATAAAATTTCAATCAATTTGATTTCAATCCAATTAAATCAACATCAATTTATTTCATGCTTTTAAACACATCCAATGGTCTAAAATAAAAAAATCACCATGATAAATTCTAGGGTTCATGTTTCGGTCAAGCATGGGAAATTAGGGAAAATTTATCCAATCAATTTTTCTCAAATTTTAAGATGTATAAATCTAATTCATCATCATCCAAGCTCATCCAAATAATTAATTTGAAGAAATCATGCTCAAAACATAAAAACCCCAAATTAAAGTATAAAACCCTAAAGTCAATTCATGCTTAGAAAAGACTCTTGATACCATTGTTGGGTTCCTAGAACATGCCAATGATCTTCTAACATGAAATGGTGTGTGAATAATCAAAATAAGAATGCGGAATTAAACTTACATTGATTGGTTTGATGGATGTAGTTCAAAACCTTTGTATGAATGTTGAGCTCCAAGCTTCCAAATTGTGTTCCAAACTTAAGGGATTAGTTTCCCTAACACCTTGAATGACTCCTTGAAGTGCTAGCTCACTTGAAATTTTGAAACAAAACTTCAATGGAGGGAGATGATGCTCACGGCTTTTACTTAAAGAGAGATGATATAGTTTTTTAATTTTGTGTATTTGATTTTCTAAAAACCTAAATCCATTTACCAAATCAAATTTGGTATATGTCATTCCAAATGAATAAAATATTACAAAGTGTGTTGAGTGAAAAACAAGCAATGCAAGATTTACACTCAATTATCAACTACTTCTATCACTAGTCAAATTAGTGATGTAAGTCAAGTGGGTCCCACCACTTGTAAATTCTGAATTTAAGTCGAACAATCTCAACGCGTAACTTTTCTCGGGCTCGGGTTCGTTTAATTCCGAATTAACGAATTTGCCGTTGCGACATAATTAAATATTAAAGTCGCTTACGAATTAATTCTAAATTAATTTGTTTGCCCGAATTAAAATCCAATTTTAATTCCGCTTTGAAATCTAATTTCAATTAATATATCGAATATATTATTTAATCGATTAATTCCAAATTAATCATTCTCTCTCTTATATTCGAATTTTATCCCAGATAAACTCTTGCCGTAATTAATCCTAGATTAAATTTCTCTCTCATAATTAATCTCAGATTAATTTTGTTCGAGTCAAACGTCATCGGTGAATCTTTGGGAAGCGACCCATGAGATTCCTGGATATGTTGGCGGTAAATTCGGTCGTCGGACTATCCGAACACGTGCGTACCCGGTACCACGTTCTTACCGATTTACAAGACATGGTTGGCTTCTAGCAAAACACCGTGCCTACCCAATTCTCCAGAAATATTCTTTTAAGGAATACATAATCTATACCAGGCGTAGTATACTAAGTATTGCGTATTACGATCCAGTATCGGATGTCACATGCTAGGCCTGGGGTTGGAATTGTGTTTGCCCCGTACGAAGCATATATCGGATCACTAGCACCTAGTCTCTTTAATCAGATAATCATGACCTTGTCATATTATCCCGATAGTTGTAACATATTTGAGTACCGGTTTTGTATCCCTACGTGATCATCATCTCCTTATGACTGAAGTGACATTTCCATCTTGAAATCACACCCAATACATTACGATTCTCAATAAACCCAGAAGAGGCGTACACAAAACCTGTTAAAGTCCGGGACGACCAAAACCAAAGCGTACTGATTGTCGCAAGTATTAGCGATGGAAGTCTCAGGTTAAGACCAAATACACCTACCTTGATTCAGATTCCCATTGACACATAGTCATACTACCAATGGGATTCCGATGGGTCTATCCAGAGCGAAGATGTTTCCGTACCATCGGTAAACAGAACCTTCTATTACACTTTTATGAGTATCAAATACCCAAATATATGAGAAGTATGCCATTACACTTTCATAACGCGCACAAGTGTAATACTAGTCTATTTCGCATTATTGATGTCCAGTCTCGATAATACTACAAGTATGGATATTTAATGATTACACCTTTCGTGGATTGATACTGTCGCATATCTTATTAATTCAGAACTAATCATAATGACTTTTATCATTTATATATTCAAGTAATCTAATTACAAAATGATAAAATAACAATTTCCTTTGTCACATAGTTAATTTGTACAAAAATCACAATGTCTTTTACAAATAGTGATGATATGGGTCATAATTGTCCAACAAAATCAGCTCAACTGAGGGAAGAAATTAGTATATTTAAGCAGTTGGAGACTAAGACTTTGTATGAAGCATGAGAGCGCTTTAAGGATTTACTCCAAAGATGCCCACAACACGATTATGCAGACTGGGTCCAAATTCAAGTGTTCTATAATGAACTGAATGGTTTGAATCAGACTGTGGTTGATGCAGCAGTTGGGGAGCTCTATTCAAGAAGTCAGCTGAGGATGCCTATAATTTGTTAGAAGAAATGACCATTAACCACTTCCAATGGCCAAGTGAATGGACTACTGTGCGGCAAGTATATATGAGGTGGATCATATTGTTGCACTTATAGCTCAAATGTCATCCCTCACAACTCATCTAGGAGCATTGACCAACCATTATGGCCAACCATCTATTGAAGTTGTTGCTGCTGCTACTGCTAACAAAATGATTTTACCTGACGGAGGATATGAGCAAGTCCAGTATGTGAACAATCAGAACTTCAATAACTACAGAGGCAATCATGTGCCAACCCATTATCATCAGAACATGTCATATACCAATACAGAGAATGTATTGCAACCTCCTACTGGTTATAATGATCAAAGAGCTGAGCAGAAACCTTCCTTGGAAGACCTCATGAGCACATTTGTTGCTAAAACTTCAGAGAGGTTTGAGAATTGAAACCCATATAGGCAATATAAGGGCGACGATGAAGTCTTTAGAAGTGAAAATTAGGCAGATTGCTTCGTCCATGACTAATCTGTTAGTGTCCTAGACATGCCAAAGATCTATAAATCATGATTTGTGTGTGAATTTATCAAGAAAGTTTGCGGTAAAAACTTACATTGATCGGTTATGGAATTCGAAATTTCCAACGGATGTAGAAGCTCTAAACCCTCCTTTTGAGTTCCAAACTCTTGGGTGAGTTTCCCTATCACATTTCTTTGACTCCTTTAAGTGCTTGCTTGAACAAAAAATGAAGCAAAATTTGCCCTCCAAGAGAAGCTAAATTCGGCCATGAGAGAGATGAGTGAATAGTGAATTTAAGTTTCCAAAACTTGTTTCAAAAAGTGTGTGTGAGTTGACAAAAAGATGCATTTTTAAATGATGCCAACTACTCACATCAACTTGTCAAACAATTGATGTAAGTTGTGGGGCCCACCCATTAAATTCCAAATTCAAGTTGGCAAACACAACACACTTTGGGCCCGGTTCGCTTAATACGACTAAACAAATTTTCCGTTGCTACGTAATTAAATCCAATTTAATTAAATAATAATGCCTAGCAAAATTATTAAGAAAGTCGCTTACGAATTAATTCTAAATTAATTCATTCGCTTGAATTAAAATCCAATTTTAATTCCGTATTGAAATCCAATTTCAATTAATATATCCGATATATTATTTTAGCCCAATTAAATAAATTAAACAGTAAAATCCAATTTAACTATTAAATTTACTTTACCGATTAATTCCAAATTAATCGCGTTCTCTCTTCTCTAGACGAATCTAATCCCATATAAATTCTTGTCGTAATTAATCCCAGATTAATTTTCTCTCTCATAATTAATCCCAGATTAATTCTGTTTGAGTCAAATGTCATCGGTGAATCTTTGGGAAACGACCCAAGAGATCCCTGGATATGTTGGCAGTAAATATGGTCATTGGACTATCCAAACACGTGCGTACCCGGTACCACGTTCTTGCCGATTTATAAGACATGGTTGGCTTCTAGCAAAGCATCATGCCTACCCAATTCTCCAGAAATATTCAACGAGGAATATATAATATGTATCAGGCGTATTATACAATGTATTGCGTAATACGATCCAGTATCGGATGTCACATACTAGGCCTAGGGCTGGAATTGTGTCTGCCCCGTACGGAGCATATATCGGATCATCAGCAACTAGTCTCTATAATCGGATAATCATGACCTAGTCATACTATCCCGATAGCTGCAGCATTTAAGAGTACTAGTTCTGTATCCCTGCATGATCATCATCTCCTTATGACTGAAGTGATACTTCCATCTTGACATCACACCCAATACACTACGATTCTCAGTAAACCCAGAAGAGGCATACACATAACCTGTTAAAGCTCCGGACGACCAAAACCAAATCGTACTGATTGTCGCAAGTATTAGGAATGCAAGTCTCAGGTTTAGACCACATACACCTACCCTAATTCGGATTCCCATAGACACATAGTTATACTACCAATGAGATTCCGAGGGGTCTATCCAGAGCGAAGCTGTTCCCAGTCCAACGGCTAACAGAACCTCTTATCACACTTGTATAAGTATCCAATACTTAAATATATGAGAACTATGCCGTTAAGCTTCCATAACGCGCACAAGTGTAATACTAGCCTATTCCGCATTATCGATGTCCAGTCTCGATAATACTATGACTAGGGATATTTAATGATTAAACCTTTCGTGGATTAATACTGTCTCATATCTTATTAATCCAGTACTAATCATATGGACTTTTATCATTTATATATCCAAGTAATCCAATTACAAAATGATAAAAAGCAATTTCCTTTGTCACATAGTTAATTTGTACAAAAACACCATGTCTTTTACAAACAGTGATGCTATGGGTCATAATTGTCCAACAATCTTCCACTTGGCTTATAACCAATCACTAAAGTGTCCAACACCTGAACTATATACGAATAGCTCAAACTTTTGCTGAGAAATAGCTTTCGTCAGCAGACTTGCAAGGTTATCATTTGAAACGATCTTTTCGATCTTGACATCGCCACGATGTATGATCTCACGAATCAGATGAAACCATCGAAGTACATGTTAGTGTCTTAGACATGCCCAAGGTCTCTAATACATGATATTGTGTGTGAATGATCAAGAAAGTTTGCGGAAAAAACTTATATTGAACGGATGTTGATTTTCAAAAACTTTGTATGTTGATGAACCTCCAAGCTTTGTTGAATCTTTGCAACCCAATGGTGAGTTTCCCTAGCACCTCACAAGACTCCTTAAGTGCTAGCTTGCTTGATTTTTGAAGCAAAAATCAATGGAGAAGATAATGAAGTTCACGGCCAAGCATAGGAGAGAAGAGAGAGTTGTGTTTTTGATATTTTGATTTCAAAAACCTAATACCAAAAGTCAACTTACAAAAGTTGTGTATATGGTTTTCTAAAAACCAAAACAAGTGTGTTGAGAGAAAAAATTCATTTAATGCTCTCAACCACTTCCATCACCAAAAAGGTGATTAGACTTCCATCACCAAAAGTGACTAGTGATGTAAATAAAGTGGATCCCACTTTAAATTTAAAATTTGATTGGGTTACGCAACACACTTTGGGCCCGGATTCGTTTAATTAAATCCAATTTAATTAAATAATAGTGCATAGTAAAATTTCAAATTAATTCGTTCGCCCGAATTAAAATCCAATTTTAATTCCGCATTGAAATCCAATTTCAATTAATATATCCAATATATTATTTAATCCATTAATTCCAAATTAATCGCGTTTTCTCTTCTATTCGAATTTTATCCTAAATAAATTCTTGCCGCAATTAATCCTAGATTAATTTTATCTCTCATAATTAATCCTATATTATTTTTGTTCGAGTCAAAAGTTATCGGTGAATCTTTGGGAAGCGACCCAAAGTGATCTATGGATATGTTGGCAATAAATCCAGTTGTCGGACTATCCGACATGTGCGTACCGCGTACCCCATTCTCACCAATTTACAAGACATGGTTGGCTTCTAACAAAGCACCGTGCCTACCCAATTCTCCAGAAATATTCAACGAAGAATATATACACCAATTATTAAGAAACTTGCATCGGTGAACCCAGTCACCTCAAGTTCTCCATCTCTATAGATTAAGAAAGCATCCTTAGTTCTTCTAAGATACTTAAGGATGTTCTTAACAGCAATCCAGTTACCATCACCTGGATCGGCCTGATAGCGATTGCACATGCTCAAAGCATATGAAACATCAGGTCATGTACATATCATGGCATACATGATCGATCCAACTACAGATGCGAACGGGATCCGACTCATGTTATATCTCTCATCATGAGTTTTAGAGATGCCATGTGATACTGTAAGCAGTCCCCTATTAGACTGATCCATGTTGAATCTATTAGTCTCCAAGACCTGTCCCAAGATCACTAAGCATGATTAAAGTGCGAATAATCAAAGAGAGTTGCAGAAAAACTTACTTTGATCGGATGGGTTTCAAGACTTTTTATGCATTTCCATGGAAGCTCCAAGCTTTGAATGAAGTTTTAAACCCTTGGGGTGAGTTTTCCTATCACATTGATCCACTCTTTTTGTGCTAGCATGAACAAAAATTGAGAGAAAATTTTCCCCTCCAATGGAAGATGGTTTCGGCAATTTGAGAGAGAATGAAGAGAGTGAATAGTTCAATTTCGTTTCAATATCTAAAAATGAAAGTTGACTTCCAAAGTTGGTATATGTCTTTTAAAATATTAAAGACAAAGTGTGTTGGAATGGTTTGTGTGTTGAATAAGCAATCCATTCTTTTTTCAAATATTACCAAATTCCATCACATGTCAAACATGTTCATGTAAGTTGGTGGGTCCCACTTTAAATTCTAAATTTAAGTCGGACAATCCAACACACAACTTCGCTCGGGCCCGGGTTCGTTTAATTTCGAATTAAAGGAATTTTCCGTTGCGACTTAATTAAATCAAATTTAATTAAATAATAATACCTAGCAAAATTATTACGGAAGTCGCTTGAGAATTAATTCCAAATTTATTCGTTTGCTTGAATTAAAATCAAATTTCAATTCCACATTGAAATCTAATTTCAATTAATATATCTAATATATTATTTTAGCCCAATTAAATAAATTAAATAGTAAAATCTAATTTAACTATTAAATTTATTTTACTGATTAATTCCAAATTAATCGCGTTCTCTCTTCTCGATGAATTTAATCCCAGATAAATTATCGACGCAATTAATCCCATATTAATTCTATATTTTGATAATTAATTCCCAGATTAATTATTGCCGTAATTAATCCTAGATTAATTTTCTCTTTCATAATTAATCCCAGATTAATTTTCTATTCGAGTCAAATCTCAACGGTGAATCTTCGGGAAGCGACCCAAGAGATTCCTGGATATGTTGGCAGGAAATACGGTTATCGGACTATCCGAATACGTGCGTACCTAGTACCACGTCCTTACCGATTTACAAGACATGGTTGGCTTCTAGCAAAGGACTGTGCCTACCAAATTCTCCAGAAATATTCTGTAAACGAATATGTAATCTTTGTCAGGCGTAGTATACGTAGTATTGCGTATAACGATCCAGTATCGGATGTCATATGCTAGGCCTGGGGCTGGTACAATGTCTGCCTCGTACGAAGTATATATCGGATCTCTGGTAACTAGTCTCTATAATCGGATAAACATGACCTAGTCATATTATCCCGATAGTTGCAGCATACAAGAGTACTAGTTCCGTATCCTGCGTGATCATCATCTCCATATGACTGAAGTGATACTTCCATCTTGACATCACACCCAATACACTACGATTCTCAATATACCCAGAAGTGGCGTACTCAGAACCTGTTAAAGCCCTAGACGACCAAAACCAAAGTATATTGATTTTCGCAAGTATTAATGATGCAAGTCTCAGGTTAAGACCAAATACACCTACCCTGATACGGACTTCCATAGACACATAGTCATACTACCAATGAAATTCCGAGGGGTCTATCCAGAGCGAAGCTGTTTCCGTACCATCGGGAAACACAACCTCCTATTACACTTGCATGAGTATCCAATACCCAAATATATGAGAACTATGCTGTTATGCTCCCATAACACGCACAAGTGCAATACTAGTCTATTCCGCATTATCGATGTCCAATCTCGATAATACTACGACTAGGGATATTTTAATGATTAAACCTTAGTGGATTAATATTGTCTCATATCTTATTAATCTGTAACTAATCATATGGACTTTTATCATTTATATATCCCGGTAATCCAATTACAAATGATAAAAGAGGAATTTCCTTTGTCACATAGTTAATTTGTACAACAACACCATGTTCTGTACAAATAGTGATGCTATGGGTCATAATTGTCCAACAATCTCCCACTTGGCCTTTAGCCAATCACTCAAGTGTCCTACACCTGAACTATGTACGGGTCGCTCAAACTTTTGCTGAGAAATAGTTTTCGTCAGCAAATTTTCAAGGTTATCATCTGATGCGATTTATTAGATCATCACATCGCCACGATGTATGATTTTACGAATCAGATAAAATGGTTGAAGTACATACTTGGATCGTTGATAATACCATTAATTCTTTAGCCTGTACTGTAGCCTAGCTCAGCTGCTAACAGAACTATATCTAATCTAATTAGGATTATATAGATCCAAAATGCTTCTTTTGCTGCCTCAGCTGCAACAATATTCCGCTTTTGTTGTTTATTCGGCAACAGTATCTTGCTTGGAAGATTTCCAGCTCACTGTTCCGTTTTTCAAACTATATAGTATCCTTATTACGACCTATAGTCCTTTTTATCGGTTAGGAAACTTGCAACGGTGAACCTAGTCACTTCAAGTTCTTCTTCTCCATGTATAATAAATCATCCTTAGTTCGTCTAAGATACTTAAGGAAGTTCTTAACATCAATCCAGTGACTATCACTTGGATTGCCCTGATTGTGACTCCATATGCTCAAAGCATATGAGACACCAGGTCGCGTACATATCTTTCAATGTACGAGTTCTTAGAGAGTGCCAACAACTTTTAGATCTATCCCAGTAGATCCTTATTCCTAGAATAAATGTTGTTTCTCCCAAGTTGTCTACGGAGAATTTTCATGAAAGCCAAGCTTTCACCGATTGTATTATGGGAATGTCATTTCCAAGAAATGATATATCATCATCATATAGGAAAATCACTGTCAGTGTGCTCCCACTAACCTCCTTATATACACAAGAATCATTTTCGTTTTGAATTAAATCATATACCATTTGATTTCATCAAAACGCTGGTTCCAAGAACGCAATGCTTGCTTCAATCCATAAATAGATCGACTTAACTTGTAAACCTTGTTTGCATGTTTTGGTACGATAAAACCGTCAGGATGTTGATAAACATCCTCCAAAAGGTTTCCGTTTAAGGAAATAAGTTTTGACGTTCAGCTGTCATATTTCATAAATGAAACATGCAGCATTAGCAAGCATTATCCGAATGGATTTAATCATGGCATTGAGTAAAAGGTTTCGTCGTAATCGACACAATGTTGATAACGATACCTTTTCGCTACAAGCCTAGCTTTGTACGTTTGTATGTTGCCATCCATATTTGTCTTCCTAGAAGACACATATAGTACCATTAGGCACAATGTCTTCTAGTACATCAACCAGCGTCCAAAGTTGGTTGATATACATGGAATCCATTTCAGACTTCATGACACTTTGCCATGAAAGGAGTCGATACCTTGTATCACTTCCTCATACGTAGCCGGTTTGTTTTTCTCAATAAGATTGACATCTTAATGAGGTGAGATCAGAGACCCAGACCCCCAGGTTGTTTTCTGACTCTCTCCGACTTGCGCGGTTCTTGTGTATTTGAAGATTGTGTACAGTTTCATCCCTGATGAACTGTTTGTGTTCCGTTGAGGAATTAGTGCCTTGAACAGTATTACTTCGATTTTCATTGAGTTTTACTTTTCTCCCACTTACCATTGCATATAGGTATTCCTCTTAGGAAAATAGCATGGAGAGCAACAATTACATTGTTCTCTTGTGAGTTTTACAAGTACTATACTTTGGTTTCCGTAGGATAACCCACAAATTAGGCACTTATCCGATTTGGGTTCTAATTTGGTATCATCCAAACATATGCCCATCATACCCAAATATTCAGGAATGAGAAACCCAGTTTCTTTCCTGTTCATATCTAATATGAAGTCTGTCTAACAGATTTTCATGGAACCTTATTCAAAATAAGTATTGCACTGTTTAAATGTATATCCTTAGAAGGAAAATGGTAGCTCATAGCGACTCATAATTAACCTTACCATGTCCAACAAAGTTCGGTTTCTCTGTTCGGACACACCGTCAAATTGAGGTGTTCGGGGATGAGTCCACTTTGAAAGAATACTATACTCTTTCAAGTAACTGAGAAACTTATTGCTCAAGTATTTTCCACTACGGTCCAACCGTAATGTCTTAATACTTTTGCCGATCTATTTTTATACTTCGTGTCGAAACTCTTTGAATTACTCAAAAGTTTCTGACTTGTGTTTCATAAGATACACATAACCGTAACACGATGCCACGTCCGTAAAGGTTACAAAGTATTCATATCTACCTCTAGCATAGCTAAACATGGGCCCACTTACGTCACTATGAACGAGGGCTAACAGATTGGTGGCACTTGCACTTTTACCAAGTAAAATATGTTTTAGGCATTTTGCCCAATAAACTAGATTTGTAGACATTATTTGATTAAAATCAAATCTGTCATAGTACCCACTCTTTGAAAGTGTGGATATACGAGTGTTGTTAATGTGTCCCAGACAACAATGCCACAAATGAGTCTCATCTGATTAATTCAGTTTGAGCTATTTGTTTGTCATGTTATATGTTTGAGATTCATTTATATTCAAAATATAAATACTGTTATTCACATCTAATGTGCTTATCTCAATATCATCTTTATAAAATAAAACACTTAGTGTTCTAAAATATAAAGGTATACTCGCAACGAGTTATACTTAAATATAGAGATAATGTTTCTAGTAAAACTAGGTACATTTTAACAGTTTCCTAATTTAAGTACATGCCCAAATGGCAGTTCCAAAACTTAGGTTTCCACGATTAAAACAGTGACTCACGTCCCGTTTTCGACTTGCAGGTCAATCTCAACTGAAGTCAGTATCCTGCTTATCAGCAGATCCCGCACATTAGTACATATATTTATGTACCACATCCAGTATCTAAAATCCAATTTTAAAACTAGTAGTGAACATGTTTATGACAAACATGCTTGAAGCCGGAGCCTTGCCCTTCTTCACTTCCTTCATGTCTACCTTGTCCATACGGTAGTCACGCATCTAGTGACCCCGTTTGCTACAATTTAGGCAGACATCTTGGGATATGTCATTTGTCTTCCTAGAAGACTGTGACGATTTTTGCCTTTGCCCTTTTTCCACACCCCATAAGCCTTGGCCTTTTGGGATGTTGAAATAAGATGCGCCTTGGGCTTTCTTGCCCTTTTTGAAAACTCTGGCTTTGTCTCCTTGAGCATAGCCATTAACTCTCCAAGATTTTTTCTATTGAAATTAATCCTTCTAAGATCTAAGGTTAGATCTATGAAGATCCTTCAATCTCAATATCATGATTTAAGGATCTAATCCTTGGTTCTGACGAAGAAATTCAATAAGTCAATGCGGCAAGCATGACAGATTGAGCACTAAAGTTATCATCACCTGAATATTCCAAAGATCATGTTCTACTATTTGCTCAACTCCGGGCTTAGGCCCGAGACGTCACTCTATCAAATAAAGTAACTTCTCGGTTCCCAGGACTATCCTGAGGTTTTATTCCCATTATAAAATTAAAGCCATTTAAATACATTTTCACCCAGGATTATGTTTTAAACGCTAATCTTTCAGTTATCTTGATTCCAATAGTCCAACTATCCAATCAATGATTTCGGGTGCAATCAAATATAATGATTACTATAGTCTAACTATATAATCAACTACTACTTGATTGGTTAAATCCAAATATATTGATTACTATAATCCAATTATATAATCAACTATAAATGAAATAGTTTGAACATAGTTCAACTGTTTAATTTAAAACAACAATTAAATATTAGTCCATCTAATATATTTATTTAAATAATGATGAAAAATGAAATGAGTGCGTATTGGCAAATATCTAAACGAAATTGTAAATTTAATACTTGCCTCCCACTATTTTTCGGCGAGTATCTAAATTTAAGTCGGACAATCCAACACGCAACTTCGCACGGGCCCGGGTTCATTTAATTCCGAATTAAACGAATTTTCCGTTGCGACTTAATTAAATCCAATTTAATTAATAATAATGCCTAGCAAAATTATTACGGAAGTCGCTCGCGAATTAATTCCAAATTAATTCGTTTGCTTGAATTAAAATCAAATTTCAAATCCACATTGAAATCTAATTTCAATTAATATATCTAAAATATTATTTTAGCCCAATTAAATAAATTAAATAGTAAAATCTAATTTAACTATTAAATTTATTTTACCGATTAATTCCAAATTAATCGCGTTCTCTCTTCTCGACAATTTTAATCCAAGATAAATTCTCGACGTAATTAATCTTAGATTAATTCTCTCTTTTGATAATTAATTCCCTGATTAATTATTGCCGTAATTAATCCTAGATTAATTTTCTCTTTCATAATTAGTCCCAGATTAATTTTCTGTTCGAGTCAAATCTCAACGGTGAATCTTCGGGAAGCGACCCAAGAGATTCCTGGATATGTTGGTAGTAAATATAGTTATCAGACTATCCGAATATGTGCGTACCTAGTACCACGTCCTTACCGATTTACAAGACATGGTTGGCTTTTAGCAAAGCACCGTGCATACCCAATTCTCCAGAAATATTTTTGTAAATGAATATGTAATCTTTGTCAGGCGTAGTATGCGTAGTATTGCGTATAACGATCCAGTATCGGATGTCACATGCTAGGCCTGGGGCTGGAATTATGTCTGCCCCGTACGAAGCATATATCGGATCTCTGGTAACTAGTCTCTATAATCGGATAAACATGACCTAGTCATATTATCCCGATAGCTGCAACATACAAGAGTACCAGTTCCGTATCCTGCGTGATCATCATCTCCATATGACTGAAGTGATACTTCCATCTTGACATCACACCTAATACACTACGATTCTCATTATACCCAGAAGAGGTGTACTCAGAACCTGTTAAAGCCCCAGATGACCAAAACCAAAGTATATTGATTGTCGCAAGTATTAGCGATGCAAGTCTCATGTTAAGACCAAATACACCTACCCTGATACGGACTTCCATAGACACATAGTCATACTACCAATGGAATTCCGAGGGGTCTATCCAGAGCGAAGCTGTTTCCGTACCATCGGTAAATACAACCTCCTATTACACTTGCATGAGTATCCAATACCCAAATATATGAGAACTATGCCGTTATGCTCTCATAACACGCACAACTGCAATACTAGTCTATTCCATATTATCGATGTCCAATTTCGATAATACTAGGACTATGGATATTTTAATGATTAAACCTTAGTGGATTAATACTGTCTCATATCTTATTAATCCGGAACAAATCATATGGACTTTTATCATTTATATTTCCCGATAATCCAATTACAAATGATAAAAGAGCAATTTTCTTTGTCACATAGTTAATTTGTACAACAACACCATGTTCTGTACAAATATTGATGCTATGGGTCATAATTGTCCAACAGAATCTCTTCAACACTTTGTCAATGTACGAGCTCTGGGAGAGTCCAAGCAGCTTTTTAGATCTATCCCGGTAGATCCTTATTCCCAGAATAAAGGCTGCTTCTCCCAGATCTTTCATGGAGAATTTTAATGAAAGCCATGCTTTCACCGATTGTAGCATGGGAATTTCATTGCCAATAAGCAATACATCATCAATGTAAAGGACAATGAATGTCAGTGCGCTCCTACTAACCTTCTTATATACACAAGAATCATCTTCGTTTTGAATGAAATCATATTCTCTTATGATCTCATCAAAACGTTGGTTCCAAGAACGCGATGCTTGCTTCAATCCATAAATGGATCGATTTAACTTGCAAACCTTGTTTGCATGTTTTGGTACGACAAAACCGTCAGGCTATTGCATATAAACATCCTCCAAAAGGTTTCCGTTAAGGAAAGTGGTTTTGACGTCCATCTGCCATATTTCATAATCGAAATATGCAGCAATAGCAAGCGTTATCCGAATGGATTTAATCATGGCAATAGGTGAAAAAATTTCATCGTAATCAACACCATGTCGTTGATGATGCCCTTTTGCTACAAGCCTAGCTTTGTACGTTTGTATGTTGCCATCCATGTTCGCCTTCTTCTTAAAGATCCATTTACAACCAATTGGCTTATCGCCTTCTGGTGCATCAACCAGTGCCCAAACTTGGTTGGTATACATGGAATCCATTTCGGACTTCATGGCGTCTTGCCATTTAGCGGAGTCGATACCTTGTATCACTTCCTCATACGTAGCCAGCTCATTATCCTCAATAAAATTAATATCTATGTGAGGTGAGATCAGAAACCCATACCTCTCAGGGTGTTTTCCGACTCTCTCCGACCTACGCGGTTCTTGTGTATTAGAAGATTGTGGTATAGTCTCATCATTGATAAACTGTTCGTGTTCCGTTAGGGAGTCGGTGCCAGGAACAGTATCACTACGATTTTCATCGAGTTCTACTTTCCTCCCACTTACCACTGCATTTAGGAATTCCTTTTCGAGGAAAACCGCATGGAGAGCTACAAATACCTTGTTCTCTTGTGGCTTTTAGAAGTGATATCATTTGGTTTCCCTATGATAACCTACAAATAGGCACTTATCTGATTTGGGTTCTAGTTTGGTACCATCCAAACGTTTAACGTATGCCATGCATCCCTAAATTTTCAGGAATGAGAAACTCGGTTTGTTTCCTGGAGTCTGTCCAACAGACTTTGACGGAACCTTATTCAAAATAAATATTGCATTGTTCAATGGTATCCCCAGAAGGAAATTGGTAGCTCAGTGCGACTCATCATAGACCTTACCATGTTGACCGGCGTAATCACACGCGTATAACGCAAGCGCACGTATCGTTCAAGTAGTATAAAAAGTATCGATCCCACGAGGACTTAAAACCTTTTGTTATTAATTTATGGGGCCAACTGATTACCAGTATTTAACAGGTTGTTTGATTGATTGATTTGAAATGACGATGATTCTAAATTTAAAACAAGTAAATAAAATTGCTTAAAAGTAGGTTGAGAAAAATCCAATTTATAAAAACTATCCAGGGTTGTGATTAATTCCAATATTATTTAAAAGATGAAGTGGTTATCTTAAAGTTGGGTAATAAATTGATTTATTAACCTGGAACACTAATTTATGTAAAAGCCTCTTCCGATGGTCAATTTCAAATACCTAGTATAATCCAATTGAACCATATGTCTATGTCAACCAAATTACCTAGATTCAATAAGATTAAGTTCCAATTATGGCTACCCCCGCCCGACAGGTATATTCCTATACTGTAAGGAAATCTATTAAAAGGGTTATCTATCCTCAAGGAAGATCGTGGGCTATTGAGTCTAAGGTCTTAAACTTAAAATCCCTATGTCTAGTTCATTTTAAGTTTACCTAATCAATTTAATTAATGGCCAGTAAATTAAAGAACATTAAGATTAAGACTCAATAAATAAATCTTTAAATTACCCCAACTATAATCTAACCCCTTATAAACCGGTTATATTGAAATTCATCACAACCCTTGATACTAACTTAGTTACAATACATAGCTAGGGCATAAAATAAAAATGCTAAAAAGTAACTGCGAGAAAGTAAAAGCGGGAAAGTAAATGAAAATAAACTGCCAAGATAAAAGGAATTACTTTTACTAATTACTAACTTAGATATCTCCCTTAGTATAACATAATCACTTGTGAGATTAAAACCAACCGACCATATAGGCGGTACCCTGATTAAGTCAAGTTAAGTCCGACCAGCCATAAAGGCGGTAAAATTTGTCCATGAACCTGCCATGTAGGCGATAAAGAAATAACCAGCCATAAAGGCGGAACCAAAATTAAATTACCAACCGACCAATCTGGCGGTATCCTTGCTTAGTCAGGTTTAACAGTTTAAATTACATAGCCCACCGACCAATATAGCGGTATTCCTTTTTAAGTCAAATTTTAGAATAGTGAATATGTTGTGTCTAAGGGAGATTAATCTAAGATAGTAACAGTAAAAGAATTACCTTTCACCTCGGCAGAGGGAAGTTACCTCCTCATGGTTGAAAAATAAAAACTGAAAAAGTAAAGAAAGGAAAGTGTTATGCGTAAAAGTAAATTACGGAAAGTAAAACTGAAAAGTAAAGAAAAGAAAGTGCGAAAATGAAAATTAATTACTGAAAACTAAAAATAAACAAACTAGATACAATCTTTTTATTTTTTCATTAAGGATTTCAAAGAAGAAAGTATCAATTTTACAAATGAAATGGCTTGGTATTTATAGGCAAAATTTTGCCACCATCAAATCATCAATCAATTTCTCCACCAATTACATTATTAATTTCTCCACTAATTACTCCACCAAATCCATAATTGCTCCACTAATTTCTTATCTTGTTTGGTGGTGATTTGATAATTTTTATTAATTATTTATTAATTAATATTTTGCTTTGAAAATGATTGATAATGACTTTTAATAATTACACTCCACACACTTCTGGCTGGTTCATCAATTTCGGTCATGAAATCTTCAGAATTCGAAAATATTTTCTCTTTCAAAGTTGTAGATCTTGGAGTCTTCTTTAATCTGGCACTTGAATCAGCTCAATCCGATATTTGAGTAAAAAGTTATGCCCAAAGTACGACAGATGCGCAAAACTGGAATTTCCAAAACTGCACTTCGTCAAAAACGCCCTTTCAAGTTTCCAATCTCCAAAATTAATATATCAAGTCCAATAATTGCCCTTATTTGATCCACGTTTCGTCCTAAATGATTTCATTGAGTCCCGATATTATTTTATCTGCAAAATAAAATAAAACATATCAAAACGTTCATCAAACCCGAGAAACTAAACAAAATATTAAGTAAAAGGGGTGGTAAATATTGATATATTTTCCGTTCATCACACCCCCAAACCTAACATTTTGCTAGTCCTCGAGCAAAACAACAAAATAAAATTAAAATTAAACTAAGCCACTTTCGTAGGGATCACGGTTGCATTTAGCGTATGCAACAAGCCTTTAAACCCCTAGGTGTCCCTAGTGGACGAGTTGTAGTCTCGTGAGGGTTTACAGCAATGATACCCACAAACATTTTACAAAAGTAAAAAGGCAGTAAAACTAATGCACCCAAAAGCAAAAAGACAAGAGAAAAGAGAATAAAGAAGATAGTAACTAATCAGGTGAAACTTCTACTACAAGTTTCTAGTTGTTTTGTTTCTTTCTAAATTACTAAATAAGTAAATTCTCCGATTATTTTTACCATTCTTCATATACACAGCCAACATAATATTAAACAACTCATTTTTGCCCACAACAGTCATAAGTGCAGTTGATAAGAGAGTAATATTTTTGTCCTAAAGTTCTATCAGATTTCACACCTTTTTGTAGCAATGGAATAATTTTTCTGATTTTTCTGATTTTTTTTCTTTCATTTTTCTGAATTTTGACTTTTTATTTATATACAATACCTTCCGTCTATCTAGCGAGCTTTGGGTCGGTGACTCCCAAACCAGTTGGCTTTAGGGCACCAGGTGTTAAGACACCCCTACGAACTTAATTACTCAGACTTCAGATATATATATTTTGCAGTATCTTTGATCCATGTAACGAGCTTTGGGCCAATGACTCCCAAACCAGTTGGTTTTAGGGCACTAGGTGTTAAAACACCCTTACAGACTTAATAACCCGGATCTTAGATACTTTATTTTTTTATATCAGAAATGATTTTTTTTTTATTCCATAACTATTAATAGATGTTTCCTCCAATTAAACTAGAGCACGGAATATTACAAGCTTTTCAATTACAGCTCATGTCTGTATGTTACTATGCATGTTGATAATACCTGTCAAATGAGCATATGAAGATTCAATTTAGTCAGTATTATGGAGAATTCACAAATTAAATAATTCAAAATGAAATAAACAAAAATTAACTTGTTTCGAAATAAATGGTTTGAAATACGTCTCAAGAGTGGAAACTCCTTACTCGGCTATTTCTTACCAATTTCACCTTTTAGTTAAAATAAAAACACAAAAATGCAAAATATTTTTGTAATTTTTGAAAAATTTTCAATTTTTTTGTATTTTTCGAAAAATTTTGGACTAAAAATAAAAACACAATACAAACAAGTACTATTAACTATACCTCACCCCCAAACCTAAATGAGACATTGTCCCCAATGTCTTAAACAGTGAAAAAAGAGTTTAGAAAATAATACCTGGTTAGCTGAAATTCTACAGGAAAATTAAAGGTTAAGATCCAGATTTATTCGTCACTTCTTACCACGATCGTCCTCGGACCATTTTATTTTTGAAATGATAGGGTCAACTTTCGGTTCATAGGCTATGAGTTGGTCTATTAGATCCGGAGCAGTTCTGGTAGTAAAGAGGAGTTCTTTCATAGGTTTTGACACGAACCCATTTCTCCGAGCATCATCAAGAAACACACAAAGAAAATCATAAAATCCATCAACGTTGAGTAGTCCAAGCGGTTTCTGGTGTATGTTCAGGTTCGCCCAAGATAGTACTATAAAAATTTCCTCCAATGTGCCCAAGTGACCGGCGTAAACACACACGTATAACGCAAGCGCACGTATCGTTCAAGTAGTATAAAAATATCGATCCCACGAGGACTTAATTCCTACTGTTGTTATTAATTGTTGAATCTATTTATTTACAAATATCTTTTTAAATGGAAAAGAGAGAGATTGTTTGTTTGATTGGTTGAATTTGGCGTTGCTAAATAAATAAATAATAAAAAGACAAAAGAAAATACTAAGGAAAATAACAAAAGACACAAAGATCTAGGGTTGTGATTTATTCCAATATCATTTTAATGATGAAGTGATTATTTTATAGTTAGGAAATACAATGATTTATTAACCTGGAACACGAAATTATGCGAAAGCATCTGTCGATGGTCAGACACAAATACCCAGTATAACCCAATTGAACCATATTCCTATGTCAACCACATTATCTGGATTCATTAAGATTAAGTTCCAATTATGGCTACCCTCGCCCGACAGGTATATTCCTATCCTGTAAGGAAATCTATTAAAGGGTTATCTATCCTCAAGGAAGATCGTGGGCTATTGAGTCTAAGGTTTTAAACTTAAAATCTCTATGTCTAGTTCATTTTAAGTTTACCTAATCAATTTTATTAGTGATCGGTTAATAAAAAGCATTAAGATTAAGACTCAATAAATAAATCATTATATTACCCAAACTATAATCTAACCCTTATAAACTGGTGATATTGAAATTTATCACAATCCCAGATAACTATTTAGTTACAACACATAATTAGGACTAATAACTGAAAGATAAAAGACATAAAGTAAAAATGCTGAAAAGTAAATACTGAAAAGTAAATTGCAATAAAATAAAATGCTAAGGTAAAATGAATTACTTTTACTACTACTAATTTAGATATCTCCCATAAAATAATATATAAACTTGTGAGAATATTACCAACCGACCAGTCTGGCGGTATCCTGATTAAGTCAAATTAAGTCCAACCAGCCATTAAGGCGGAACCAAAAATAAATTTACCAACCGACCAGTCTGGCGGTATCCTTGATTAGTCAGGTTTAAACCAGATTAAAATTAAATTACCAACCGACCAATTTAGCGGTATCCCTTATTAAGTCAATATTTTAAATAGTTAATATATTATTTTTAAGGGAGATTAATCTAAATAGTAACAGTAAAAGAATTACCTTTCACCCTAGCTGGGGAAGTTACAACATCATGGTGAATAGTAAAAACTGTAAAAAGTAAAAAGTAAAAATTAAATTACTATTATTACAAAAAGTAATTAAAATTATTTACAAAACTAAAAATTAAAAACTAAAAAAAAATAAAAATTCTAGAGAGAGAAACTCTCTCTAGAGAGAGAAATCAAGAGAGAGAGAGGTGTCTTAAAATCTGAAATTTCGCGCTGAATTTATAGGCAGAATTTTCACTGTTCGGGCGTCGCGACGCCAAGGACCTCAGCGTCGCGACGCTGGATTTGTCGACGTGGCACAATGAGAAGGCGACACGTAGCAAGGCGGCTGACTGTTCAAGCGACACGTGGCAAGGCGGCTAAGACTCAATTATTGTGATGACGTCATTGATGACGTTATGCTAATGTGGCGATGATGTGGCGCTGACGTGGCGATGACGTGGCTCTGGCGTGTGTTGCAATTGTCGGCACAATAGGATTGCGACACGTGGCGACACGTGTCAAGTTGTGATTGGCTGAGGCTGACGTGGCAAGTTGACTAGGTTGACCTGCTGACGTGGACGGTGATGTGGCATGACACATGGCAAAGTTGACTCGTTGACCGCTGACGTGGCTGATGACGAGGCAACACGTGTCAAGTCAAAGTGTCGGCAGCATATGATGTTGACACGTGGCACGGCGCACGTTAGCAGATTGGATGTGATGGTGACACGTGGCACGGCGCATTTTAGCAAAGTCAAAATTTCTCAAATTGTTGACCAGTTGACCAGGCGCATGTTAGCAGATTCAGCGTATGCTGGGCGTCGCGACGCGGAAGGTCTTGGCGTCGCGATGCGGAAAAGACGAAAATATCCCTGTTGACGCATTTTTGTCCGGTTTTGCCCCAAATTGCCTCCAGTGCTGTCCAAACTTTATTTATCTGCAAAATAACAATAAAACACATCAAAACGTTCACATAACTCAAGAAACTATACAAAATGTTAAGTTAAATGAGTGGGAAATAGTGATATAAATACCACTCATCACACCCCCAAACCTAACATTTTGCTAGTCCTCGAGCAAAATACAGAATAAAATAACAGAATAAAATTTAACTAAGCCATTTTCGTAGGGATCACAGTTGCATTTAGCATATGCAACAAGCCTTTAAACCCCTAGGTGTCCCTAGTGGACGAGTTGTAGTCTCGTGAGGGTTTACAACAATGATACCCACAAACATTTTACAAAAGTAAAAATGCAGTAAAACTAATGCACACAAAAGCAAAAAGACAAGCGAAAAGAGAATAAAGAAAGTTAGTGACTAATCAGGTGACAATTCTACTCCAAGTTACTAAATGTTTTGTTTCTTTCTAAATTACCGAATAAGTAAATTCTCCGATTATTTTTATCATTCTCCATATACACAGCTAACAAAATATTAAACAACTCATTTTTGCCCACAACAGTCACAAGTGTAGTTGATAAGAGAGTAATATTTTTGTCCTAAAGTTCTATCAGATTTCACATCTTTTTGTAGAATTGGAATAATTTTTCTGATTTTTCTGATTTTTTCTTTGATTTTCTGAATTTTGACTTTTTATTTATATACATACCTTCCGTCTATGTAGCGAGCTTTGGGTCGGTGGCTCCCAAACCAGTTGGCTTTAGGGCACCAGGTGTTAAGACACCCCTACGAACTTAATTACTCAGACTTCAGATATAAATATATTTTGCAGAACCTGTGATCCATGTAACGAGCTTTGGGCCAATGACTCCCAAACCAGTTGGTTTTAGGGCACTAGGTGTTAAAACACCCTTACAGACTTAATAACCCGGATCTTAGATACTTTATTTTTGTACATCAGAAATTTTTTTTTTTATTTTATTTTATTCCATAACTATGTATAGATGCTTCCTCCAATTAAACTAGAGCACGGAATATTACAAACTTTTCAATTACAACTCATGTCTGTATGTTACTATGTATGTTGATAATACCTGTCAAATGAGCATATGAAGATCCATTTTAGTCAGTATTATGGAGAATTCACAAATTAAATAATTCAAAAGGAAATAAACAAAAATTAACTTATTTCGAAATAAATGGTTTGAAATACGTCTCAAGAGTGGAAACTCCTTACTCGGCTATTTCTTACCAATTTCACCTTTTTAGTCAAAATAAAAACACAAAAATGCAAAATATTTTTGTAATTTTTGAAAATTTTTCAATTTTTTTGTATTTTTCGAAAAATTTTGGACTAAAAATAAAAATAACAATACAAACAAGTACTATTAACTATATCTCACCCCCAAACCTAAATGAGACATTGTCCCCAATGTCTTAAACAGTTGAAGAAGAGTTTAGAAAATAATACCTGATGAGCTGAAATTCTACAGGTTAAGATCCAGATTAATTCGACGTCTCTTACCACGATCGTCCTCGGACCAATTTATCTTTGAAATGATAGGGTCAACTTTCGGTTCATAGGCTATGAGTTGGTCAATTAGATCTGGAGCAGTTCTGGCAGTGAAGAGGAGTTCTTTTAAAGGTTTTGACACGAACCCATTTCTTCGAGCATCATCAAGAAACACACAAAGAAAATCATAAAACCCATCAACGTTGTACAGCCCAATTGGTTTCTGGTGTATGTTTAGGTTCGCCCAAGATAGTACAATAAAAATTTCCTCCAATGTGCCCAAGCCACCTGGCAAAGCAATAAAAGCATCAGAACGGTTAATCATTTCTACCAGTCGTTCCGACATATCTGGCACGATCAGTTCTTCTCCGTTTGTTGGTTCAATAAGATTTGCCTCTGCCAAGGGTTTTGGGACGATTCCCAAAACGTGACTGCCTCCTTCCTGTACGGCCTTTGAAACGATCCCCATAAGTCCGAGATTTCCTCCGCCATATATTAGGTGCATATTCCTTGCTGCTAAGACTCGACCCAATTCCTGTGCTGCTTCTATGTATTGTGGTTTAGTACCAACCGTACTACCGCAAAACACACAAATGTTCTCAACTCGTCTTCTTGAAGTGGCTTCCATTTTTTATGTATTTTTTTTCTTTCAAATCAGGATGCCTTCAAAAGTGCAATGATGAGTTGAATTTATAGTACCTGAAAGGGGTGAATACAATAATAGCACAAGTTTCTTCCAGAGGACGCTTGTTAGCTAAACAGCAAAATGGATCGTGAAAGGTCAAAAAGTCTGGATCCTGTCTACGAAAATAAAGATAATTACAAAAGAAAAGCGAATCAAAGCAATAATTAAGGCAACGGAATTGTGTACGCAATACGCCACTCGCGTAGTATAAATTCATTAGGATGTATCTTAAGATTTCATTCCTTATTCAGCCATCGTTAGCGAATTGCCAAACACAATTCCTTCTGTATTAAAATGCTTCGTTTGTGCTTTTCCCTACAAACATAACACACAAAATTAAAAAGTTCACACTATGTATACACAAAAGAGATTAGAAGATAATACATGGTTAGCTGAATTTTTACAGGAAAAATTATCATAAGGAAAAATTTATGTCCAATTTACGTTTTTTTTTTTTTACCACGATCGATAATTGACCATTTTTTAGTGAAAATTTCGACAGAGTCTCCTCTAAAAACTCAAAATTTCCCCAAATTCATCCTAAAACTAACACTTCAAAAATCACCACAATGTCAAGCTTCGCCCCCAATTCTACAAAGTTCCATCGATTTGGCAATTTCTAAACTCAGAATTCAGCCCGTTATTCACCACTAAACTTCCAAATTCACAATCCTCCAATTTCAACAAAATCAACCACAAACTTATTCAATTTTCGTTTATCCCCTTTACTGCCAAAATTTATCAAATGCCACAAATACCCCAATTCAATTCTTCGCCCCCACAACTACGAATTAAACTACCAACAATCCAACCCTTCGTAATCCAAAATTCCCAAATCAAACTCACCACAATTCAAACCTAATTACCAAATTAATTTACCAATTACCAAATCAAATTTTATCAAATTATTACCGTTACTTTCGAATTCTGATTTTGGCAGTGGTGGGTTCTCTCGGCAGTGAAGATTTGGTGGCTGTTACGGTGGTTCACGGTTTCTGGTGTGTTGGTTGTTGGACGGCAGTGATAGTCACGGCTTCTCTTGGTTCTCGGTTTGGGTGTCTCGGCTGTGGTGGTGCGGTTCAGGCGAGATGGTTGCAGTCTCGGTTTGGACGCAGGTGATGGCTTCTGGTTTTGTTTCGTTAGTTTCGGTCTCGACAAGGTGGTGTCTTGGTTGTTGAGTCACGGCTCCGGTTCAGTCCAGGCGAGGTGGTGGTTGTCTGTTTGGCGGTGGATGGGCTCGGTTTTGGTTAAAAGTCGGCGATGGTTGCGGCTGTAGATCTCGGTCAAAGGCTCACGGTGGTGTTGATTTGGTTGGTGGATCTCGGTTTTGGTTTGTGGTTGAAGTGGCTGTGATGGATCTTGGTGGATTCGGCGAAGCTTGGTTTTTTTGATGGTGATGAGGCTCACGGCAGATCTTGGATGGTTCGGCAAAGGTGGACCTCGGTGATGTTTGAGGAAGAAGATGATGATGGGTTCAGTTACGGTGATGAAGGTCACGGCAAGGGTGGTTCGCGGTGGTTGTGCGGCTGGTGGATCTCGGCTTTGGTTTTGGCTTCTGGGTTGAGAGAAAATGGTGAGATCTGTGAAGAGGAGGAGTGATCTGTGCGTGGTGGCTGCTGGTTTTAGGCTTGTAAACAAACCAGTGTCGCGACGCTGAAATTGGTCGTGCGTCGCGACGCTCGGCAATTTTTAGGTTTTTTTTTTTTTTTTTTTTTTTTGGCAAAACCATGTCTTGCGACAGATGAATCCATAGGGACGCGTCCCAAAAGTAGACTTCTTACTCGGCCGTCTTTTCTGGATTGACTTTGTATCTTCGTGATTTTGTCAAATTTTTATTTTGTAAATATCCCGCTTGCACTGGCTTGCTTTGTCCTGATAAATTCCATTTTAATTTTTCCTGCAAAACTGCACACAATTAAAAAGTTCACACACAAAAATAAATAAATAATTAAATAAATTACAACAAATTGCATGGGTTGCCTCCCTGCTAGCGCTAAATTTTTCGTCTTCAGCCAGACGTGACTGAAATTTATCTGTTAAGGAGGTTTCAGTGTCGTTTTGGATGTCCGATTAAAGACAATCCCGTGAGCGTTGCTTTTGAAGGGTCTCTTCCAATGGTAAAGTGGTAAAAAGAATTTTGTCTCATTCAGTGATCGTGCCACCTTTTTGATTCTTATTGTTCCAGTGGTTCCTGCAAAGAAAGAAAGAAAATCAGGAGGTCTCGTATGATGCTTGACTTGGAATGGAAATTCCATTCTGTCAAGCTTCTGGGTGGTTTCTTTGATCAGTACTCCCCAAAACAGCGATGTTTTTCCTGAATGCTCTGGATCTTTAATAAGGTCAGACGTTTGCTCCTCCATTTGCTCTGCTTCTTGCTCCACCTTTTCTTCACAGATGTATTTGAAAATTTCTGCATTCAGCTCTTCATCTGTCATCTGTGAAATACATGTTTCAAAATTTTCAACCTGAAAAGAAATGTTAGATTTTAGGTCTTCATCCTCTGATCTGGTTGAAATGATTGGCTCAGGTAGATCTTCTTCAAACATTTGTGCAATGGAATCTCCAAGATCTTCATTTTGAGGATACAGAATTCCATCCTCAATTTTTGATGTAGTTGGTACAAACAGCTCAGTTTCATCCTCGTCAGAATCTGAATAATAGAAATCAAATCGAGACTTTGTCGGTTCAGGTTCCTGAACTGATACCTCTGGTTGTTGATACTGCTCAGCCTCCTCCTCTGTTAAGGTGTCATCGTGGATTTCTGGGTACTCGAAGGCTTCATCAGTGTCATCTGAAACTGGTTCTTGAGGTATGATGTTCTGGTTTTCTATTAATTGTCTGATCTGATCTGTCATTCTCTGTATGGATTCTGCGTTACTCTGAATTTGTGCATCAAATCGAGCTTCTTGTTCTTTGAACATGTGAATTAATTGATCTTCCTCGGATGGTTCTGGTTCTTGATAAGGATCGAAGGAAGATGGTGGATAAGATGGAAAATGTGATGGTTCTGTGAAATATGTTGGCTCATCATACCATGAAGGATTCTGATAGTTCTGCCACCCTGAATTGTAGTTGTACTCGCAATAATCGCTTGGGTGGTTACCATTACATATGTCACATCTCCACATTGAGTTCTGTTGAGCAAAAGTAGTATTATTTGGTTCTGACATCCAGTGATAGTCATTGGGCTCAACAACAGGCCTCAGAAAACTGGACTGTTGCTCCCAGATTTGGGGTGTATCTTTTTGTAAAGTTCGTGATTTCTCAATTTCCCGATAATGTTCCATTTTTTTAATCACCTGAAAACAAAAGAAATAAAAATTACAAAATAAAAGAAAGAAAATTAGATATAAGTAAATTAGATAGTTTCAAAATTAACAACTCAAGAAATATAAGTCCCCGGCAACGGCGCCAAAAACTTGACCGGCGTAAACACACACGTATAACGCAAGCGCACGTATCGTTCAAGTAGTATAAAAATATCGATCCCACGAGGACTTAATTCCTACTGTTGTTATTAATTGTTGAATCTATTTATTTACAAATATCTTTTTAAATGGAAAAGAGAGAGATTGTTTGTTTGATTGGTTGAATTTGGCGTTGCTAAATAAATAAATAAATAAAAAGACAAAAGAAAATACTAAGGAAAATAACAAAAGACACAAAGATCTAGGGTTGTGATTTATTCCAATATCATTTTAATGATGAAGTGATTATTTTATAGTTAGGAAATACAATGATTTATTAACCTGGAACACGAAATTATGCGAAAGCATCTGTCGATGGTCAGACACAAATACCCAGTATAACCCAATTGAACCATATTCCTATGTCAACCACATTATCTGGATTCATTAAGATTAAGTTCCAATTATGGCTACCCTCGCCCGACAGGTATATTCCTATCCTGTAAGGAAATCTATTAAAGGGTTATCTATCCTCAAGGAAGATCGTGGGCTATTGAGTCTAAGGTTTTAAACTTAAAATCTCTATGTCTAGTTCATTTTAAGTTTACCTAATCAATTTTATTAGTGATCGGTTAATAAAAAGCATTAAGATTAAGACTCAATAAATAAATCATTATATTACCCAAACTATAATCTAACCCTTATAAACTGGTGATATTGAAATTTATCACAATCCCAGATAACTATTTAGTTACAACACATAATTAGGACTAATAACTGAAAGATAAAAGACATAAAGTAAAAATGCTGAAAAGTAAATACTGAAAAGTAAATTGCAATAAAATAAAATGCTAAGGTAAAATGAATTACTTTTACTACTACTAATTTAGATATCTCCCATAAAATAATATATAAACTTGTGAGAATATTACCAACCGACCAGTCTGGCGGTATCCTGATTAAGTCAAATTAAGTCCAACCAGCCATTAAGGCGGAACCAAAAATAAATTTACCAACCGACCAGTCTGGCGGTATCCTTGATTAGTCAGGTTTAAACCAGATTAAAATTAAATTACCAACCGACCAATTTAGCGGTATCCCTTATTAAGTCAATATTTTAAATAGTTAATATATTATTTTTAAGGGAGATTAATCTAAATAGTAACAGTAAAAGAATTACCTTTCACCCTAGCTGGGGAAGTTACAACATCATGGTGAATAGTAAAAACTGTAAAAAGTAAAAAGTAAAAATTAAATTACTATTATTACAAAAAGTAATTAAAATTATTTACAAAACTAAAAATTAAAAACTAAAAAAAAATAAAAATTCTAGAGAGAGAAACTCTCTCTAGAGAGAGAAATCAGAGAGAGAGAGAGGTGTCTTAAAATCTGAAATTTCGCGCTGAATTTATAGGCAGAATTTTCACTGTTCGGGCGTCGCGACGGCAAGGACCTCAGCGTCGCGACGCTGGATTTGTCGACGTGGCACAATGAGAAGGCGACACGTAGCAAGGCGGCTGACTGTTCAAGCGACACGTGGCAAGGCGGCTAAGACTCAATTGTTGTGATGACGTCATACTGATGTGGCGATGACGTGGCGATGACGTGGCTCTGGCGTGTGTTGCAATTGTCGGCACAATAGGATTGCGACACGTGTCAAGTTGTGATTGGCTGAGGCTGACGTGGCAAGTTGACTAGGTTGACCTGCTGACGTGGACGATGATGTGGCATGACACATGGCAAAGTTGACTCATTGACCGCTGACGTGGCTGATGACGAGGCAACACGTGTCAAGTCAAAGTGTCGGCAGCATATGATGTTGACACGTGGCACGGCGCACGTTAGCAGATTGGATGTGATGGTGACACGTGGCACGGCGCATTTTAGCAAAGTCAAAATTTCTCAAATTGTTGACCAGTTGACCAGGCGCATGTTAGCAGATTCGGCGTATGCTGGGCGTCGCGACGCGGAAGGTCTTGGCGTCGCGACGCGGAGAAGACGAAAATATCCATGTTGACTCATTTTTGTCCGGTTTTGCCCCAAATTGCCTCCAGTGCTGTCCAAACTTTATTTATCTGCAAAATAACAATAAAACACATCAAAACGTTCACATAACTCAAGAAACTATACAAAATGTTAAGTTAAATGAGTGGGAAATAGTGATATAAATACCACTCATCACCAAGCCACCTGGCAAAGCAATAAAAGCATCAGAACGGTTAATCATTTCTACCAGTCGTTCAGACATACCTGGCACGATCAGTTCCTCTCCGTTTGTTGGTTCAATAAGATTTGCCTCTGCCAAGGGTTTTGGGATGATTCCTAAAACATGACTGCCTCCTTCCTGTACGACCTTTGAAACGATCCCCATAAGTCCAAGATTACCTCCGCCATATATTAAGTGCATATTCCTTGCTGCTAAAACTCGACCCAATTCCTGTGCTGCTTCTATGTATTGTGGTTTAGTACCAACAGTACTACCGCAAAACACACAGATGTTTTCAACTCGTCTTCTTGAAGTGGCTTCCATGTTTTACTCTGGATATCTTCAAAAGTGCAATGATGAGTTGAATTTATAATACCTGAAAAGGATGAGTAAAATAATAGCACTAGTACTAGCCAAAAGACAATCATTAATTCAATAAATCGTGATAGTCAAAAAGGTCTGGATCCTGTCGGAGAAAATAAAAGAAAACAACAAAACAAATCACAATTATTAGGAAAAGACAAAGAGATATAATATTTACAAAAATTACAGCTTGATTAACGTCTATGCGTCAGGGACAAGTTTCCCATCCAATTTTCTTATAAATTGGCAAACAAGGTCTTTTTGAGTCAGATTCCCAAGACTTAACTGTTGTCTTTCTTTTTGGAATTGTGTATGTAATTTGCGAATGGCAGTATGAACATGTCCACTGGGATGCGTCTCAAGAGTTGAAGATATATCATCTACAGACTCCTTACTCAAGCCATCCCTAATGAATTTAATTTTGTCTTCGCGATTATCAGACACCATTCCTAAAGAACGACAACGAGTATTACAATTCCAACGTGCACATTTGAAACAAACACCCATTTGCTTAGCTCTACGTTTCTTTGCATAGGTGCTTCTTCCAAATCCAGGTAAATAAGAATTACAGGACTCAGAATACTCACCTGCTAAACGAATTCGTGCTTCGATTACCCAACAAATATCAATAGGAATACCTTTGATCATCAATAGTCTCATCCGTTCCAAGCGAGCTTTGTAAACTTTCATCAGAGATTTTTGAGGGAGAGAAGGAAATTGCTTGTGAAGATTTATGAAAGCTTCTTCCATCTTAATCTGCAAAAACTAAACACACAAAATTAAATCACACAAAATCACAATATATACACAAATTGCATGGGTTGCCTCCCTGCGAGCGCTAAGTTTAAAGTCGTCAGCTAGACGTGACTTTTCGAACGTTTAGGCTGGATCTGAAAGTGTGACAGTTTCTTTTTGACGCTCCAACGGTTCTCCCCAATAATGCTTAACTCGCTGACTGTTAACTTTGAATGTGTTGTTGGTATTGGGATCCAGTAACTCAACAGCTCCATGTGGTAAAACCTGAGTGATCACAAATGGACCTGACCACCTTGATTTCAACTTTCCAGGGAAAAGTTTCAACCTCGAGTTGTACAACAACACCTGTTGCCTTGGTTCCAACTGTCTGTGCACTATTTTTCGGTCATGCCATCTCTTGGTCTTTTCTTTGTACAGTCTGGCATTCTCATAAGCCTGTAGGCGAAATTCCTCCAATTCATTGAGTTGGTGAAGTCTTTTCTCTCCTGCAGCTTGTGGATCAAAATTCAACTTCTTCAGTGCCCAGTACGCCTTGTGTTCAAGCTCAACTGGAAGATGGCATGCTTTCCCAAACACCAATCGATATGGTGACATACCAATGGGTGTCTTGTAAGCTGTACGATAGGCCCATAATGCATCGTCCAGTTTTGTAGACCAGTCCCTCCTTGTTGATCCAACGGTTTTTTCCAAGATTCTTTTGATTTCTCTGTTTGAAACTTCAACCTGTCCATTTGACTGTGGATGGTAGGCTGTGGCAACCTTGTGAGTAACTCCGTATTTGGATAGAAGTGCATCAAAGTATTTGTTGCAGAAATGAGAGCCACCATCGCTGATGATTGCTCGAGGTGTTCCAAACCGAGTGAAAATGTTCTTTTTCAGGAATTTGATCACCACTTTTGAATCATTGGATGGCAGTGCAATTGCTTCAACCCATTTGGAGACGTAGTCTACAGCAACCAAGATGTACAAGTTTCCGAATGATGGAACAAAGGGTCCCATGAAATCAATACCCCACACATCAAATATCTCAACTTCCAGAATGTTTTGCAATGGTCCTTCGTTTCTTCTCGAAATATTCCCCATTCTCTGGCACCTGTCACATTGAAAAGCAAAAAGATAAGCATCTTTAAAAAGTGTAGGCCAGAACAAACCTGATTGAAGGACTTTTGCTGTAGTTTTGTTTCCGCTGAAGTGTCCGCCATATGGTGATGAATGACAGTGCTGCAAAACACTGTTGACCTCCTCCTGTGGAACACACCGTCTCAATAATTGATCAGCACACCGTTTGAACAGGTACGGCTCATCCCAGATATAGTGCTTGACTTCTTTGAAGAATTTCTTCCGTTGTTGAGTTGTCCATTCCAACGGCCATTTTCCTGACACAATGTAGTTGACATAGTCAGCATACCAAGGGGTATCTTGTTGTTTCATGGAAAACAGCTGTTCATCTGGAAAAGTTTCTTTGATTGACAGTTCTTTGCCAGCTGTTTCTCCATTCTCGATCCTTGATAAGTGATCTGCCACCTGGTTCTCTGTTCCTTTCCTGTCTCGAATCTCCACGTCACATTCTTGCAGAAGAAGTATCCAACGGATCAATCTGGGTTTGGCATCTTTCTTCGCGATCAGATATTTGATTGCTGAATGATCTGTGTAGACTACCACCTTAGGACCCAACAGATAAGAACGAAATTTGTCAAAAGCGAACACAACTGCAAGCAACTCTTTTTCAGTGGTTGTGTAGTTGAGTTGAGCTTCATTTAGAGTTCTGCTGGAGTAGTAAATGGTGTGGAAAATCTTTGCTTTGCGTTGTCCCAAAACTGCACCTACAGCAAAATCACTAGCATCACACATTACTTCAAATGGAAGGGTCCAGTCTGGTGTTACAATGATGGAGGCAGAAACCAGCTTCTGTTTCAAGATCTCGAAGGCTTCATGGCATTCTTTGGTGAAGTTGAAAGGCACATCCTTTTCCAGAAGGTTGCAAAGAGGTTTTGCAATTTTGGAAAAGTCTTTGATAAATCTCCTGTAAAAACCTGCATGTCCAAGAAAACTCCGAATGCCTTTGACAGATGTTGGAGGAGGTAGTTTTTCAATTGTCTCGATCTTTGCTTTGTCTACCTCGATTCCCTTTTGTGAGATCCGGTGTCCAAGAACAATGCCTTCCTGTACCATAAAGTGGCATTTCTCCAATTGAGTACCAGTTCGTGTCTTCACACCTTTGTAATACATGTTCAAGATTTTGCAAACAATGATCAAATGAATCTCCAAATACAGAAAAGTCATCCATGAAAACCTCCATACTCTGCTCCAACATATCTGAGAAAATGGCCATCATGCAACGCTGAAATGTGGCAGGGGCATTACATAGTCCAAATGGCATCCTGCGGAAAGCAAAAGTACCATAAGGACATGTAAATGTGGTTTTCTCTCTGATCCTCTGGTGCAATGGAAATCTGATTGTATCCTGAATATCCATCCAAAAAGCAATAGAACTCATGTCCCGCCAATCTGTCTAACATCTGGTCAATGAATGGCAGCGGAAAATGGTCCTTTCTGGTGGCTTTGTTCAGCTTACGGTAGTCCATGCATACTCTCCATCCAGTCACCGTTCTTGTCGGAATTAACTCGTTCTTTTCATTGGTGATCACAGTAATTCCTCCTTTCTTCGGCACACATGCATTGGACTCACCCAACTGCTGTCTGAAATGGGATAAATGATGCCAGCATCCAACCATTTGATGATTTCTTTCTTCACGACTTCCTTCATGATTGGATTGAGTCTCCGTTGATGCTCCACAATGGGTTTGTACTCATCGTTCATCAAGATTTTGTGCATGCAAAATGATGGACTAATGCCTCGAATGTCTGCTATAGTCCAACCAATGGCTTTCTTGTGCTCTCGCAATACTCTCAGCAACTTTTCTTCATGTTCCAATGTTAGCGACGAAGAAATTATAACAGGTAATTCAGAAGAGTTTCCAAGAAATGCATACCTGAGATGGCTCGGGAGTAACTTCAGTTCCAGCTACGGTGGTTCTTCAATCGAGGGTTTGATCCGGTCTGTCTTTGGAAGTTCCAAACCTTCAATTGGTTGTGTCACTTTGAAACGAAACGGCTTGTCAAGATAGTTGATATATTCCATAATTTCAGCATCAAGCTCACTGTCAGACATGTTGGTGATGCAAGCTTCAAGTTTATCTGTGGGAATTGTATCAGTATCTTGAATGATACTATCAACAACATCAATTCTGAAACATTCTTCTTCCTTTTCATCGCTCGGGAATTTCATGGCTTTGAACACATTAAAGGTAACTTCTTGGTCTTGTACTTTCATGGTTAGTTCTCCTTTTTGTACATCAATCACAGTTCTCCCTGTAGCCAAGAATGGTCTCCCAAGAATGATAGGAACATCTTTGTCTTCTTCCATGTCAAGGATAATGAAATCAGCTGGGAGAATGAGTTTGTCAACTTTCACCAACACATCTTCAACCACTCCTCTTGGAAATGCGAGCGTCCGATCGGCAAGTTGCAAAGAGACAGAGGTAGGCATTGCTTCTCCAATCTGTAGTTTCCTGTAAATAGAAAAAGGCATCAAGTTAACACTAGCACCTAAATCACATAAAGCCTTACCAATGTAATGTTCTCCAATGGTGCACGGGACTGTGAAACTGCCAGGATCTTTCAACTTCTGGGGTAGTTTCCTCTGAATGATGGCACTGCATTCTTCCGTCAATGCTACTGTCTCGTAATCTCCCAATCTTCGTTTTCGTGAAAGAATATCTTTCATGAATTTGACATAGCTGGGCATTTGTTCCAAGGCTTCTGCAAATGGAATGTTGATGTGCAGCTTTTTAAATACTTCCAGGAATCGAGCAAACTGCTTGTCCAGTTTGTTTTTCTGAAAACGCTGAGGAAAAGGTGGAGGTGGAGTAATCTGTTCTTTTTCCTCCATCGGTTGCTCTGCTTCTTTTGGAACATCTTCAATGGTTGCCTTGATTCCAACATCTTTGTTTATTTCAGTACCACTTTTCAAGGTGATGGCTTGACATTGCTCCTTCCCTCGGTTCCTTGGATTCGGTTCTGTATTGCTGGGAAGATTTCCTGGTGGTCTGTAACTCTGAGCATTGGCCAGTTGTCCAATCTGATTTTCCAGTGCTTTGATAGAAGCTGATTGGTTCTGAATCATAGCATCGTATTTTTTTAACTGAGCCAACACTTCTGCCATTACTGGTTCTTTTTCATGCTCCTGGCCTTTGTTATGTTGCTGGAATACAGGTGGTGGATTGTTCTGTTGCTGAAATCCTGGTGGTGGATTGTTCCTTTGTCCAGAATTGTTGCTCCATGAAAAATTGGGATGATTCCTCCACCCTGGGTTGTAGGTGTTGGAATATGGATTTTTTCCCTGTCTGTTGAAATTGTTGACATAATTCACCGTTTCTTCATGTTGGTTTGGTTCTGGTGCTCCTCCATATGGTGAACTTGTGGATGCAATGTTGCTTTGAGTGTTGAGAGTCTCCATGAATTTGCATATCTGGTCCAGTTTGGCACTAACTGCTGTGTTGGCTCCAACTTCATAAATTCCTGCAATTCTTTGAATCAAGCTCCTTTCTGTTGGCCACAAGGAATTGTTATTGGCCATCTCTTCGATTAGGTCCCAGGCTTGATCTTCTCCTTTTGACATCAAAGCTCCTCCAGCAGCAGCATCAACTGTGGTTTTCATCAGTCCAGAAAGTCCATTATAGAAAGTTTGGACTTGAAGCCATTTTGGAATCTCATGGTGAGGACATTTCCGGAGCAGATCTTTGTATCTTTCCCAAGCTTCGTACAGGGATTCTGAATCTTGCTGCACAAAGGATGTGATGTCATTCCTCAACTTTGCAGTTCTGGCTGGTGGAAAGTATTTTGCAAGGAATTTGGTGGCTAGAGTGTTCCAAGTTGTGATGGATCCAGCTGGTAGTGAATGTAGCCAAGCTTTTGCTCTGTCTTTCAAGGAATATGGAAAAACCCGCAGTCTCATAGCTTCTTCAGCTCCTCGGTTATAATTGAAAGTGCCGCAAACTTCCAGGAAGTTGCTGATGTGGGCATTAGGATCTTCAATTGCATTCCCCCCAAACTGAACTGACTGTTGAATCATCTGAATGCAAGTTTTGATGTCACCTGTATTTGCTGGTAAGGGAGGAAGTACAATACAGGAAATAAGGCCATCTACCACCGGAATGGTTCTGTCTCAAATGGGAATTGGTGGTGCAACCTCCAAAGGTTCAGGTTCCATGTTAACGATTGCTTCTTGGCCTTCTCGCCTATCTCTTCTCAACTGTCTGATAGTTCTTTCAATCTCTGGGTCAAGCGGTCGGATTTCAAAGCTTCTGACTCGTCTCATTAAGTGTATGAGAACCTGAAAACACAAGAAAACGAAAACAATAAGTAAAAAGAAAAATTAATACAAGTAACGAAACTAACCCGTAAATAATAATGAAAGATAATAAGTCCCCGGCAACGGCGCCAAAAACTTGACCGGCGTAATCACACGCGTATAACGCAAGCGCACGTATCGTTCAAGTAGTATAAAAAGTATCGATCCCACGAGGACTAAAACTTTTTGTTATTAATTTATGGGGCCAACTGATTACCAGTATTTAACAGGTTGTTTGATTGATTGATTTGAAATGACGATGATTCTAAATTTAAAACAAGTAAATAAAATTGCTTAAAAGTAGGTTGAGAAAAATCCAATTTATAAAAACTATCCAGGGTTGTGATTAATTCCAATATTATTTAAAAGATGAAGTGGTTATCTTAAAGTTGGGTAATAAATTGATTTATTAACCTGGAACACTAATTTATGTAAAAGCCTCTTCCGATGGTCAATTTCAAATACCTAGTATAATCCAATTGAACCATATGTCTATGTCAACCAAATTACCTAGATTCATTAAGATTAAGTTCCAATTATGGCTACCCCCGCCCGACAGGTATATTCCTATCCTGTAAGGAAATCTATTAAAAGGGTTATCTATCCTCAAGGAAGATCGTGGGCTATTGAGTCTAAGGTCTTAAACTTAAAATCCCTATGTCTAGTTCATTTTAAGTTTACCTAATCAATTTAATTAATGGCCAGTAAATAAAGAACATTAAGATTAAACTCAATAAATAAATCTTTAAATTACCCCAACTATAATCTAACCCCTTATAAACCGGTTATATTGAAATTCATCACACCCTTGATACTAACTTAGTTACAATACATAGCTAGGGCATAAAATAAAAATGCTAAAAAGTAACTGCGAGAAAGTAAAAGCGGGAAAGTAAATGAAAATAACTGCCAAGATAAAAGGAATTACTTTTACTATTACTAACTTAGATATCTCCCTTAGTATAACATAATCACTTGTGAGATTAAAACCAACCGACCATATAGGCGGTACCCTGATTAAGTCAAGTTAAGTCCGACCAGCCATAAAGGCGGTAAAATTTGTCCATGAACCTGCCATGTAGGCGATAAAGAAATAACCAGCCATAAAGGCGGAACCAAAATTAAATTACCAACCGACCAATCTGGCGGTATCCTTGCTTAGTCAGGTTTAACAGTTTAAATTACATAGCCCACCGACCAATATAGCGGTATTCCTTTTTAAGTCAAATTTTAGAATAGTGAATATGTTGTGTCTAGGGAGATTAATCTAAGATAGTAACAGTAAAAGAATTACCTTTCACCTCGGCAGAGGGAAGTTACCTCCTCATGGTTGAAAAATAAAAACTGAAAAAGTAAAGAAAGGAAAGTGTTATGCGTAAAAGTAAATTACGGAAAGTAAAACTGAAAAAGTAAAGAAAGAAAGTGCGAAAATGAAAATTAATTACTGAAAACTAAAAATAACAAACTAGATACAATCTTTTTATTTTTTCATTAAGGATTTCAAAGAAGAAAGTATCAATTTTACAATGAAATGGCTTGGTATTTATAGGCAAAATTTTGCCACTATCAAATCATCAATCAATTTCTCCACCAATTACATTATTAATTTCTCCACTAATTACTCCACCAAATCCATAATTGCTCCACTAATTTCTTATCTTGTTTGGTGGTGATTTGATAATTTTTATTAATTATTTATTAATTAATATTTTGCTTTGAAAATGATTGATAATGACTTTTAATAATTACACTCCACACACTTCTGGCTGGTTCATCAATTTCGGTCATGAAATCTTCAGAATTCGAAAATATTTTCTCTTTCAAAGTTGTAGATCTTTGAGTCTTCTGTAATCTGGCACTTGAATCAGCTCAATCCGATATTTGAGTAAACAGTTATGCCCAAAGTACGACAGATGCGCAAAACTGGAATTTCCAAAACTGCACTTCGTCAAAAACGCCCTTTCAAGTTTCCAATCTCCAAAATTAATATATCAAGTCCAATAATTGCCCTTATTTGATCCACATTTCGTCCTAAATGATTTCATTGAGTCCCGATATTATTTTATCTGCAAAATAAAATAAAACATATCAAAACGTTCATCAAACCCGAGAAACTAAACAAAATATTAAGTAAAAGGGGCGGTAAATATTGATATATTTTCCGTTCATCACATGTCTAACAAAGTTCAGTTTCTCCGTTCGGACACACCGTTTAATTGAGGTGTTCCAGGAGGAGTCCACTGTGAAGGAATACCATATTCTTTCAAGTAATCAAGAAACGCATTGCTCAAGTATTCTCCACCATGGTCCGACCGTAATGTTTTAATACTTTTGCCGGTCTGTTTTTCTATTTCGTGTCAAATCTCTTTGAATTTCTCAAAAGTTTCAGACTTGTGTCTCATAAGATACACATAACCATAACGCGATGCATCATCCGTAAGGATTACGAAGTATTCATATCCACCTCTAGCCTGGCTAGACATTGGGCCACATATGTCACAATAAACGAGGACTAACAGTTCAGTGGCACGAACACCTTTACCGCTAAAAGGCGTTTTAGGCATTTTGCCTAATAAATAAGATTCGCAGACATCATATGAATTATGATCAAATCCGTCCAAGTATCCACTCTTCGAAAGCGTGGATATGCGAGTCTTGTTAATGTGTCCCAGACGACAATGCCACAGATAAGTTTCATCGAGTTTTACTCATTTTGAGCCGTTTGTTTGTCATATTATATGTTTGAGATTCATTTATATTCAAAATATAAAGACCATTATTGGCATCAGCAGTACATATCTCAAAATCATCTTTCTAAACAAAAACCCAGTGTTTCGGAATACAAAAGTGTACCTGCATTGGGTCAAACAAGATACATAGATAATGTTTCTAGTCAAACAAGGTACATAATAACAATATGATAAAGTAAGTACATGCCCCGGGGGCAGTTCCAAAATATAGATCCCTACAGCCAAAACAACGACTCTGGTCCCGTTTCCAACTCATAGGTCAATCTGGCCTGAAGCCAGTCTCCTGCTAATCTGCAGATCCTGCACATCAGTACATATATGAGTACCACATCCAGAATCAAAAATCCAATTTTTAAAACTAGAAGTAGACATGTTTATTTCAATAACAAACATACCTGAAGCCGCAGCCTTGCCCGCCTTCATTTCCTTCATGTGCGCCTTGTACTCACGGCAGTCACGCTTCCAGTGACCCCGTTTTCCACACTGTAGGCAGATATCTTGGGATTTTTCCTTTGTCTTCCTATAAGACTTTGATGATTTGGCATTGTCCTTTGTTTTCTTCTTCTTCACACCTCCAGAAGCCTTCGGCCAAGCCTTGGCCTTCTGAGATGTTGAAGTGAAATGCGCCTCAGAAGCTTTGGCTCTGGATTTTTCAGCATTGCCATCAACTCTCCAAGAGTCTTCTATTGGTTCATCATATTGTAGTTCATGATGAACCTGCCCCAGCAGTCAGACAGAGACTGTATGATCAAATCTATGGAAGTCTTAGCCTCAAAGGTTATGCCCAGCTGACCTCGCTGTTCGATGTCAGCAATCATCTGCGACACATAGTGCTCGACAGATGTACCCTCTGACATGCGAGAGTGAAAGAGCTTCTTCTGCAATTCATACTTCTGAGATATAAGGTTAGATCTATGAAGGTCCTTCAATTTCAACATCATGTTGTGGGGATCCAATCCCTTGTTTTGACGACGAAATTGAGGGGTCCTTGCGGCAAGCATGATGGACTGAGCAGTTGAGTTGTCATCATTGTGAGTCTTCCAAAGCTCATGATCAACAACCCGCTCATGTCCAGGCTCAGGCCCGAGAGGTCTGTCTATGACATAGAGCAACTTCTCGGCTCATAGGACAATCCTGAGATTCATCTCCCAGTCTGGAAAATTGGAACAGTTAAAGACATTATCGCCCATGATGATGTCTCTGACGCTAATCTTTCCAGTCATCTTGATTGCAATAGTCTAGCTATTCAATCAATGATATCGGGTACAGTCAAATGTAATGATTACTATAATCCAACTATATAATCAACTACAAATGAAGTTATGGTACAGTCCAACTGTTCAAAGAAAATAATAAAATATTAGTCTAACTAATATAAATATATAACGACGAAAATAATTTAAAAGCGAGTATTTGGCAAGTATTAAAAGAAATTGCAAATCTAATACTTGCCTCCCACTATTTTTCGGCTAGCCTCTAACCCTTTGTTGAGTACTCGGGAAAATTCAGTTTCCTAGTGGGCTAGGATCCCGTTAAATAACACACAACCTTGACTTTGGCCAACAAGCTTTATGAAACTTAACTAGGTAGATCTCTAAGATCAATTGGATCCCATCCAATTCCTAGATCCGGTAGGTGGACCTCCAAGTCCAAGATATATATCCAATATATATTTTCTAACCTTTTCCTCTGAATCAACTAAGCCTTGGCTTTGGCTCAACAAGCTTAATGATTCCAGTTAAGCGCGACCCATTGACAGTGGGAAAGCTTCGTAATCCACGTCGATGTACATAAGTGACCTTGACTTTGGCCAACAAGTCACAACTGCCGAAGACATGCGATATATAACAAAGCCTTTGTGGTTCAAACACATCCGCGATGGACAATGATCTTGAATTTGGCCAACAAATCAAAGCCAATCTTGGATCTTAAGAGAGAACCACTCAATGGAAGGAAAACACTTAATGTTAAAGTGAGGGTTTTTTCGCTTAAATTGGCATCCATTTTATTATCTTTGATTAGGTCTCATCATACACCCTTAAGCATGCATTCTAAAAACATAATAAGGTGGGAATAAATTAATAATGATATGCGGATTGATATATAACAAATTGTTCCTAGAACAAATCTCTCCCGTTCATCTCTCCCGCTAGCACTATTCATACTTCTACCCAATTACATAATACATTAAAGAAACCTCATTTACATTGAGGGGAATTGGTGAGAAGAGATATACAAAGAGGAAAGAGATAATAGGCTGGACACGCAGGTCCAATTTAATAAATTCTAAATTTATTACAACAATTTCCAAAATTGCCCCCACCCTTCTAATATCCATCCGATATACATTATTCATACAAATACATCCAAGTATTCACACGAAGCATGTTATTCAATCAATCTAATCCAATTAATTAATCTTTGAATTAATGACCATCCAATGTTCAAACAACGATTAGATTTGTGCGAGTCCAACTCGTTTAAGAATAAATACTCAAAGTACGTATTCTTGAATTATATCAAACGATAATTTTAAATGCAATTTAATTTGTATCCAATACTAATTCCTATTTAATTCCAAATTAAATAATTACACTTATTTTAGTGTCTTTTAGACTTAGATTCTAAATCTAATCTAAATGGGTCTCAAAGGCCCAATTAGTATCCAATAATATTTTAATTAAAGTCCAATGGACTTTTAATTAATTCTTAAGGCATTGGCTTTGGCCAATATGGATCCAATCCAAGATGCCAAGGCCCAATAAGGAATCACCCTTTTGCCAAAAATCAATTTAGACCCATTAGGCCCAATTAAATTTTTTTAAGGCCCAAAAGTCAATTTGGACTTTATAGAAATGGTTTTGGGCCCAATTGGATCCAACCTAATTGTCCAAAACCAAACTTGGCCCAACCAAGCCCATTAAGCCCAAATACAACAAATTAGGCCAATCCAATTTTAAAGACTAATTAATATTAATATAATATTCCAAATATCACATTAATTTTTATTAAAGTGTAATTAACTTAATTAATCTATTAATCTAATATTTCCAAAACATTAATTAATCAAATTAATCATGTTTTAATTATCAAATTCATGTCCAACACAATTAAAGCAAAATCAATCCATTAAACATGCTCAATCTCACGGCAATATCATGAAATAACATCCAATTTCGATTTCAATCCAATTAAACCAACAATTAATATTCATTTCATGTTTTAAACTCATCCAATAGTCTAAAATCAAAAAATTACCATGAGAAAACTAGGGTATAATATTCGGCCATGCTAAGATATTTGGGGAAAAATTAATCTAATCAATTTTCTCAAATTCTATGATGAAAAATCCAATTAATCATCATTAAAGCACAACCAAACAACCAATTTTGAAAAAAATCATACTCCAAGCACAAAATCCCCAAATAAAGTATATAAACCCTAAATACAAATCATGCTTAGATATGGCTCATGATACCATTGTTAGTGTCCTAGACATGCCCAAGGTCTCTAATACATGATATTGTGTGTGAATGATCAAGAAATTTTGTGGAAAAAACTTACATTGAACGGATGTCGATTTTCAAAAACATTGTATGTTGATGAAGCTCCAAGCTTTGTTGAATCTTTCCAACCCAAGGGTGAGTTTCCCTATCACCTCACAAGACTCCTTAAGTGCTAGCTTTCTTGATTTTTGAAGCAAAAATCAATGGAGAAGAGAATGAAGTTCACGGCCAAGCATAGGAGAGAAGAGAGAGTTGTGTTTTTGATATTTTGATTTCAAAAACCTAATACCAAAAGTCAACTTACAAAAGTTGTGTATATGGTTTTCTAAAAACCAAAACAAGTGTGTTGAGAGAAAAAAATCATTTAATGCTCTCAACCACTTCCATCACCAAAAAGTGACTAGTGATGTAAGTGAAGTGAGTCCCTCTTTAAATTCAAAATTTGATTGGGTTACGCAACACACTTTGGGCTCGGATTCGTTTAATCCGATTAAACGAATTTTTCCGTTGCGACTTAATTAAATCCAATTTAATTAAATAATAGTGCCTAGCAAAATTATTACGAAGTCACTTGCGAATTAATTTCAAATTAATTCGTTCGCCCGAATTAAAATCCAATTTTAATTCCGCATTGAAATCCGATTTCAATTAATATATCAAATATATTATTTAATCTATTAATTCCAAATTAATCGCGTTCTCTCTTCTATTCGAATTTTATCCGAGATAAATTCTTACCGCAATTAATCCTAGATTAATTTTCTCTCTCATAATTATTCCTAGATTATTTCTGTTCGAGTCAAATGTCATTGGTGAATCTTTGGGAAGCGACCCAAGAGATCCTTGGATATATTGGCAGTAAATCCAGTTTTCAGACTATCCGACACGTGCGTACCGTGTACCACGTTCTCACCGATTTACAAGACATGGTTGGCTTCTAGCAAAGCACCGTGCCTATCCAATTCTCCAAAAATATTCAATGAAGAATATATAATCTATATCAGGCATAATATACTATGTATTGCGTATTACGATCCAGTATCTGATGTCAAATGCGAGGCCTGGGGCTGGAATTGTGTCTGCCTCATACGAAGCATATATCAGATCACTAGCAACTAGTCTCTTTAATCGGATAATCATGACCTAGTCATACTATCCCGATAGCTGCAGCATTTGAGAAAACTAGTTCTATATCACTGCGTGATCATCATCTCCATATGACCGAAGTGATACTTCCATCTTGACATCACACCTAATACACTACGATTCTCAGTAAACCTAGAAAATGCATACACATAACCTGTTAAAGCCCCGGACGACCAAAACCAAAACGTACTGATTGTCGCAAGTATTAGCGATGCAAGTCTCAGGTTAAGACCACATACACCTACCCTGATTCGGATTCCCATAGACACATAGTCATACTACCAATGGGATTCCGAAGGGTCTATCCAGAGCGAAGCTGTTCCCGGTCCAACAGCTAACAGAACCTCATATCACACTTGCATAAGTATCATATACTTAAATATATGAGAACTATGCCGTTAAGCTTCCAAAACGCGCACAAGTGTAATACTAGTCTATTCCGCATTATCGATGTCCAGTCTCGATAATACTACGACTAGGGATATTTAATGATTAAACCGTTTGTGGATTAATATTGTCTCATATCTTATTAATCTGGAACTAATCATAAGGACTTTTATCATTTATATATATTCAAGTAATCCAATTACAAAATAATAAAATAGCAATTTCCTTTGTCACATAGTTAATTTGTACAAAAACCACAATGTCTTTCATAAATAGTGATGTTATGGGTCATAATTGTCCAACAGTATATACTTGGATCATTGATAAAACCGTAATTCTTTAGCCTGTGCTGTAGCCCAGCTCAGCTGCTAACAGAACTACTCATAATCCAATTAGGAATTTTATAGATCCAAAATGCTTATTTTGCTACCTCAGCCGCAGCAATGTATTTCGCTTTTGTTGTTGAATCGGCAAAAATATCTTGCTTGGAAGATTTCCAGCTCACTGTTTTATTGTTCAAACAAAATATGTACTCAGATTATGACTTACAGTCGTCTTTATCGGTTTGGAAACTTGCATCGGTGAACCTAGTCACCTCAAGTTCTCCATCTCCATAGATTAAGAAAGCATCCTTAGTTCATCTAAGATACTTAAGGATGTTCTTAACATCAATCCAATGACCATCACCTGGATCGGCCTGATAGTGACTCCACATGCTCAAAGCATATGAGACACCAAGTCGTGTACATATCATGGCAAAGTACGAGTTTTCAGAGAGTGCCAACAAATTTTAGATCTATCCAGTAGATCCTTATTCCTAGAATCAAGGTTGCCTCTCCTAAGTTTTTATGGAGAATTTTAATGAAAGTCAAGCTTTCACCAATTGTAGTATGGGAATGTCATTACTAAGAAGCAATACATCATCAACGTATAGGATAATCAATGTCAGTGCGCTCCCACTAACCTTCTTATATACATAAGAATTATCTTCATTTTGAATGAAACCATATGGTAATATGATCTCATCAAAATGTTGGTTCCAAGAACACAATGCTTGCTTCAATCCATAAATGGATCGATTTAACTTACAAACCTTGTTTACATGTTATGGAATGACAAAACCGTCAGACTGTTGTATATAAACATCCTCCAAAAGGTTTCCATTAAGGAAAACGGTTTTGACGTCCATATGCCATATTTCATAATCGAAATATGCAGCATTAGCAAGCATTATCAGAATGGATTTAATCATGGAAACGGGTAAAAGGTTTCATCGTAATCGACATCATATTGATGAAGATACCCTGTCGATACAAGCCTAGCTTTGCACGTTTGTATATTGCCATCCATGTCTGTCTTCACCATGAAGACCCATTTGCTACCAATAGGCACAATGTCTTATGGTACATCAACCAGTGTCCAAACTTGGTTGGTATATATGGAATCCATTTCGGACTTCATGCCTCTTACCATAAGGTGAAGTCGATACCTTGTATCGCTTCCTCATATGTAGTCGGCTCATCTTCCTCAATAAGATTGAAATCTACATGAGGTGAGATCAGAAACCCATACCTCTAAGGTTGTTTTCTGACTCTCACCGACCTACGCGGTTCTTGTGTATTAGAAGATTGTGGAAAAGTCTCATCCCTGATGAACTGTTCGTGTTCCGAGAGGGGATCGGTGCCAGGAACAGTATCACTTTGATTTTCATCGAGTTTTACTTTCCTCCCACTTACCACTGCATTTAGGAATTTCTCTAGGGAAAACCGCATGGAGAGCAAAAAATATTTTGTTCCCTTATGGGTTGTGGAAATAATATCCTTTGGTTTCCCTAAGATAACCAATTACAAATAGGCACTTATCTGATTTGGGTTCTAGTTTGGTACCATCCAAACTTTTAATATATGCCCAGCATCCCAAATCTTCAGGAATGAGAAACCCGGTTTCTTTCATGTCCATATTTCATATGGAGTCTGTCCAAAAGACTTTGATGAAACCTTATTCAAAATAAGTATTGCACTGTTTAATGCGTATCCCTTGAAGGAAATTCGTAGCTCATTGCAACTCATTATTGACCTTACCATGTCCAACAAAGTTCGGTTTCTCCATTCGGACACATCGTTCGATTGAGGTGTTCCGGGAGGAGTCCACTGTGAAAGAATACCATACTTTTTCAAGTAATCGAGAAACGCATTGCTTAAGTATTTTCCACCACAGTCCAACCGTGAAGTTTTAATACTTTTATCGGTCTTTTTTTCTACTTCGTGTCGAAACTCTTTGAATTTATCAAAAGTTTCCGATTTGTGTTTCATAAGAAACAAATAACCATAATGCGATGCAACATTGATGAGTGGTAATTATATCATTATTTCCCACTCATTTAACCTAATATTTTGAATATTTTCTTGAGTTTTGTGAATATTTTGATGTGTTTTGTGTTATTTTGTAGATAACTAAAGTTGCAGGACTCTCTGGAGGTGATTTGGGCACAAAACAGTGAAAATTGGACAAAAGGTCATTTTCGGAATTTCGGCGCTTCGCAACGCTCAAGGCTATGTCGTCGCGACGCCTAACATGCACCAAAACTTGCTAACGTGCGCCGGGTCCACAAATCAAAATCGGAAAAAATTTGAATTTGCTAACGTGCGCCGTGCCACGTGTCATCATCACAGTCGATCTGCTAATGTACGCCGTGACACGTGTCATCATCCTACGGTGCCAACAGTCGCCATCGCCATGTGTTGCCGCGTGTCACTCCATGTGTCTGCCACGTCATCATCCACATCACCGGTTGACCGAGTCAAAGTGCCACAGCGTTCCACGTGTCGCAATTCTATAGTGCCAAACAGTCACAATCGCCACGTGTCGCCACGTTAGCGCCACATCAGTATCAATTATTGACAAACTTATCCGAAATCGACACGTGGCGGATAAGAATCTGAGCCGACCAATCAGAAGCCGCTACGTGTCACAATAATTGAGATCCCAACCACCTTGCCACGTGTGACCTTATCCAGAATCTGAGCCGACGAACCAGAGCATGCCACGTCAACAATCACCGGCGTCGCGACGCGATCTGGGCGTCGCGACGCCGACCCCCTACTGACGCCTATAAATAGAGCTCAAAATTTCAGTTTCAGATGTACATTCCTCTCTCATTTCTCTGATGTAAATAAGAGTTTTCTATCTAGTTTCTTTTAAATTTTAGTTTTGTAATTAATTTTAATTACGTTCTGTAGTAATAGTAATTTACTTTCTTTACTTTTTACAGTTTTTGCTATTCACCATGAGGAGGTAACTTCCCCAGCTAGGGTTAAAGGTAATTCTTTTATTGTTACTATTTAGATTAATCTCCCTTAAATATAATATATTCACTATTTAAAATATTGACTTAAAAAGGATATCGCTATATTGGTCGGTTGGTAATTCATTTTAATCTGGGTTAAACCTGACTAATCAAGGATACCGCCAGATTGGTCTGTTGGTAATTCATTTTAATCTGGTTTAAACCTGACTAATCAAGGATACCGCCAGATTGGTCGGTTGGTAATTAAATTTTCTTACCGCCTATATGGTATGTTTATTTTGATTCCCCCTTTATGGCTGGTTGGACTTAATTTGACTTAATCAGGTTACCGCCTATATGGACGGTTGGTAAAATAATCACAAGTTAATATATTATATTAAGGGAGATATCTAAATAATAAATAGTAAAAGTTGATCATTTTACCTTAGTATTTTATTTTATTGTAATTTATTTTTCAGCTTTTACTTTACCGTAATTACTTTTTAGCATTTTTATTTTATGTCTTTTACTTTCAAGTTTTTAATAGCCCTAGTTATGTGTTGTAAATAAGTTAGTTATATGGGGTTGGGATGACTTCTAACATCACCGGTTTATAAGGGGTTATTTTATAGTTTGGGTAATTTAAAGGTTTACTTATTAAGTCTTAAGCTTAATGCTTCTTGTTGTCTGATTACCAATAAGATTGATGTGGTAAATCTAAAATAAACTTGACAAAGGAATTTTAGGTTTCAGCCTTAGACTTAATAGCCCACGATCTTTCTTGAGGATAGATAACCATTTAATAGATTTCCTTACAGGATAACATATACCTGTCGGGCGGGGGTAGCCATAATTGGAACTTAAACTTAATGAATCCAGATAATTTGGTTGACATAGACATATGTTTCAATTGGGTTAAACTGGGTATTTGCGTCTGACCATCGACAAAGGCTTTTGCATAATTTAGTGTTCCAGGTTAGTAAACCGATTTATTACACAAACATGAAATAACCACTTCATCTTTTAAAAGACATTAGAAAGATTCACAACCCTAGATAGTTTTTAATATTGAATTTTCTTAAACCTACTTTTGTGCAATTTTATTTACTTGTTTTTAAATTTAGAATCATCACCATTTCAAATCAATCAATCAACCTGTTAGATACTAGTAATCATTTGACCTCATAAAATTAATAGATTGGTATTAAGTCATCGTGGGATTGATATTTTTATACTACTTGAACGATACGTGCGCTTGCGTTATACGTGTGTGTTTACGCCGGTCAAGTTTTTGGCGCCGTTGCCGTGACTTATTTTCTTTCAATATTAGTGTTAAGGTTAGATACCTTTACTTGTATCTAATTTTCTTTTTACTTATTGTTTTTTTTTTCTTATGTTTCAGGTTCTTAGAAACTTCATGAGACGAACCAGAAGCTTTGAACTTCAACCGCTTGACCCAGAAATTGAAAGAACCATCAGACAGTTGAGAAGGGAAATGCGAGAAGGACAAGAAGCTTTAGTCAACATGGAACCTGAACCTTTGGAGGTTGCACCACCAATTCCCATTCGAGACAGAACCATTCCGGTGGTTGACAGACTCATTTCATGTATTGTACTTCCTCCCTTACCAGCAAATGCAGGTGACATCAAAACATGCATTCAGATGATTAAGCAGTCAGTTTAGTTTGGGGGGAATGCAACTGAAGATCCTAATGCCCACATCAAGCTTCCTGGAAGTTTGCGGCACTTTCAATTACAACCGAGAAGCTGAAGAAGCAATGAGACTGCGTATTTTCCCATACTCCTTGAAGGACAGAGCTAAAGCTTGGCTACATTCACTACCAACAGGCTCCATCACAACTTGGAACACTTTAGCCACCAAATTTCTTGCAAAACACTTTCCACCAGCCAGAACTGAAAGCTGAGGAATGACATCACATCCTTTGTGCAACAAGACTCAGAAACTCTCTACGAAGCTTGGGAAATGTACAAAGATTTGCTCCGGAAATGTCCTCACCATGAGATTCCAAAATGGCTTCAAGTCCAAACCTTCTATAATGGAATTTCTGGACTGATGAGAACCATAATCGATGCTGCTGCTGGAGGAACTTTAATGGCAAATGGAGAAGATCAAGCCTGGGCCCTAATCGAAGAAATGGCCAACAACAATTCCTTGTGGCCAACAGAAAGGAGCATGATCCAAAGAATTGCAGGAATTTATGAAAGTGGAGCCAATACAGCAGTCAACGCCAAGCTGGATCAAATATGAAAATTCATGGAGACTCTTACCACTGGATCCACAAGTTCACCATATGGAGGAGCACCAGAGCCGAACTAACTTGAAGAAACGGTGAATTATGTCAACAATTTCAACAGACAGGGGAACAATCCCTATTCCAACACCTACAACCCAGGGTGGAGGATCATCCTAATTTCTCATGGAGTAACAACTCAGGGCAAAAGAACTATCCACCACCAGGATTCCAACAGCAAAACCAAGAGTTTGAAAAAGAACCAGAAATGAATGAATGGATTGCAGAGATGTTCAAAAAGCAACAAGCAGCATATGCTGCTGTCTTTTAGAGCCAATCAGCTTCCATCAAAGCACTGGAGAATTAAATTGGACAACTGGCCAATGCTCAGAGTTACAGACCGCCAGGTAATCTTCCCAGCAACACAGAGCCAAATCCAAGGAACATGGGAAATGAGCAATGTCACGCCATCATGTTAAAAAGCGGTACTGAAATCAACAAAGATGTTGGAGCCAAAACAAATGCTGAGGAAGTTCCAAAAGAAACAAAGCAACAGATGGAGGAAAAAGAAACAAAGGAAAAAGAACAGATCACTCCACCTCCACCTTTTCCTCAGCGTCTTCAGAAAAACAAACTGGACAAGCAGTTTGCTCATTTCCTGGAGGTGTTTAAAAAGTTGCACATCAACATTCCATTTGCAGAAGCCTTGGAACAAATGCCCAGCTATGTCAAATTCATAAAATACATTCTTTCACGAAAAGAAAGATTGAGAGATTATGAGACAGTAGCATTGACAGAAGAATGCAGCGCCATCATTCAGAGGAAGATTCCCCCAAAGTTGAAAGATCCTGGCAGTTTCACCATTCCTTGCATCATAGGAGAACATAACTTTGGTAAGGCTTTATGTGATTTAGGTGCGAGTGTTAACTTGATGCCTTTTTGTATTTTCAGGAAATTGTAGATTGGAGAAACAATGCCAACTTCAGTCTCTCTATAACTTGCTGATAGATTGCTCGTATTTCCAATAGGCGTAGTTGAGGATGTGCTGGTCAAGGTTGACAAATTCATTTTCCCAGTAGATTTTATTGTCTTGATATGGAGGAAGACGCAGACGTGCCAATCATCCTCGGAGACCATTCTTGGCTACAGGTCGAACCATTATTGATGTATAAAAAAAGAATTAACCATGAGGGTACATGACCAAGAGGTAACATTCAATGTTTTCAAGGCCAAGAATTTCCCTGATGATGAAAAGAATGAGGAATGTTTCAGAATTGATGTGATAAACAATACCATTCAGAACTCCAATGCAATGCAAAGTTCTACTGACAAACGTAAAACATGTTAATTGCATGTGGAGCCTGAAGATAAAACATCTTTTGCACTGAAAAAGCCAATTCTTGCACTACAAGCAACATAAGAGAAAAAGTTCCACCAGCTCAACGAATTGGAGGAATTTCAAAATCAGCCTTTTGAGGATGCCAAATTGTACAAAGAAAAGGCCAAGAAGAGACATGATGATAAATTAGTGCGCATACAACTGGAACCAGGGCATAAGGTACTGTTAAACAAATCAAGGGTGAAATTCTTCCCATTGAAGCCAAAATCACGGTGGTCAGATCCATTTGTGATCATCAAAGTTTTACCAGATAGAGCCATTGAGATACATGATCCTGACTCCAACAAAACTTTCAAGGTTAAAAACAAGTGTGTCAAGCACTACTGGGGAGAATCATTTGAGCGATAAAAAGAAAGTGTTACACTTTCAGATCCAGCCTAACGTTCGAGAAGTCACGTCTAGCTGACGACGTTTAAACTTAGCGCTCGCATGGAGGCAACCCATGCAATTTGTGTATATATTGTGATTTGGTGTGTTTTATTTTTGTGTGTTTAATTTCTGCAAGTTAAGTCATTTCAGGATGGAAGAAGCTCTCGCAAATCTTCGCAAGCAATTTCCCTCTCTCCCTCAAAAATCTCTGATGAAAGTCTACAAAGCTCGCTTGGAACGGATGAGAATACTGATGATCAAAGGTATTCCTACTGATATTCATTAGATTATTGAACACGGGTCCGATTGGCAGGTGAATCTTCTGACTCTTTTATTTCACATCTGCCTGGTTTAGGAAGGAGCACCTATGCTAAAAAGAGAAGAGCCAAAAGAATGTGTGTTTGTTATAAATGTGCTCGTATGTTTTGGTGATACTCATTGTCATTCTTTAGGAATGGTGTCTGATACCGCGAAGATAAGATTAATTTCATTAGAGATGGCTTGAGTAAGAAGTCTTTGGATGATATATCTAAAACTCTTGAGACGCATCCCAGTGGATATGTGTATCACGAATTCGTATGTTATATGCACAATTTCAAAAAGAAAGTCAACGGTTAAGTCTCGGGAATCTGACTCAAAAAGACCTTGTTTGCCAATTTATAAGAAAATTGGATGGGAAGCTTGTCCCTAACGCATAGACGTCAATCAAGCCGCTACTTTTCTTGTACATATTATATCTCTTTATCTTTTCCTAATAATTGTGATTTGTTTTGTTGTTTTCTTTTATTTTCTCCGACAGGATCCAGACCTTTTTGACTATCACGATTTATTTTACTGTTAACTAATAATTGTCATTTGGCAGGTACTAGTGCTATTATTTTACTCACCATTTTTCAGGTGTTATAAATTCAACTCATCATTGCACTTTTGAAGACATCTAGAGTAAAACATGGAATCCACTTCAAGAAGACGAGTTGAAAACATCTGTGTGTTTTGCGGTACTAGTGTTGGTACTAAGCCACAATACGTAGAAGCAGCACATGAATTGGGTCGAGTCTTAGCTGCAAGGAATATGCACTTATTATATGGCGGAGGCAATCTTGGACTTATGGGGATCGTTTCAAAGATCGTACAGGAATGAGGCAGTCACGTTTTGAGAATCATCCCAAAACCCTTGGCAGAGGCAAATCTTATTGGACCATCAAGCGGAGAGAATCTGATCGTGCCAGGTATGTCTGAACGATTAGTAGAAATGATTAACCGTGCTGATGCTTTTATTGCTTTTCCAAGTGGCTTGGGCACATTGGAGGAAATTTTTATAGTGCTATCTTGGGCGAACTTGAACATACACCAAAAACCAATTGGACTATACAACGTTGATGTATTTTATAATTTTCTTTGTGTGTTTCTTGATGATGCTCGGAGAAATTGGTTCGTGTCAAAACATATGAAAGAACTCCTTTATACTGCCAGAACTACTCCGGATCTAATAAACCAACTCTTAGCCTATGAACCACAAATTGACCCTATCCTTTCAAAGATAAATTGGTCCGAGGACGATCGTGGTAAGAGGCGTCGGATTAATCTGGATCTTAACCTTTAATTTCCTGTAGAATTTCAGCTAACCAGGTATTATCTTCTAAACTCTTCTTCTACTATTTAAGACATTGGGGACAATGTCTCATTTAGGTTTGGGGGAGGGAATTAGTTGATCAATACCTTGTTTTTAGTTTGTGTGTTGTTTTTATTTTTAGTCCAAAATTTTTGGAAAACTACAAAAAAATTGAAATTTACAAAATATTTTGTGTTTTTATTTTGACTAAAAAGGGGAAATTGGTAAGAGATAGCTGTGTAAGGAATTTCCACTCCTGAGACGTATCTCAAACCATTTTTGAAACAAGTTAGTTTTTGTTTATTTCATTTTAAATTATTAAATTTGTAAATTCTCCATAATACTGACTAAAATGGATCTTCATATGCTCAGTTAGCAGATATTATCAACATGCGTTGTAACATACGGACATGAGCTAAAATTGAAAATTTTGTAATATTCAGTGCTCTAGTTTAATTGGAGGAAGCATCTCAAAAGTGATGGAGTAAAAAAAAAAAAAATCTGAGATCCGAGTTATTAAGTCTGTAAGGGTGTTTTAACACCTAGTGCCCTAAAGCCAACTGGTTTGGGAGTCACTGGCCCAAAACTCGCTACATGGATCAAGGATGTTGCAAAAAAATATATATATCCGAATTCTGAGTAATTAAGTCCGTAGGGGTGTCTTAACACCTAGTGCCCTAAAGCCAACTGGTTTGGGAGCCACCGACCCAACACTCGTTACATAGACAAAAGATATTGTATATAAATAATCAAAAAAATCAAAAATCAAAGAAAAAAATCAAAAAAAATGAGAAAAATTATTCCATTGCTACAAAAAGGTGTGAATTCTGATAAAACTTTAGGACAAAAATATTACTCTCTTATCAACTGCACTTATGACTGTTGTGGGTAAAAATGAGTTGATTAATATTTTGTTGGCTGTGTATATGGAGAATGGTAAAAATAATCAGAGAATTTACTTATTCAGTAATTTAGAAAGAAACAAAACAACTAGTAACTAGGAGTAGAAGTTTCACCTGATTAGTCACTAATTTCTTTAGTCTCTTGTCTTTTTTGCTTTTGTGTGCATTAGTTTCACTACCTTTTTACTTTTGTAAAATGTTTGTGGGTATCATTACTGTAAACCCTCACGAGACTACAACTTGTCCACTAGGGACACATAGGGGTTTAAAGGCTTGTTGCATACGCTAAATGCAACCGTGATCCCTACGAAAGTGGCTTAGTTAAATTTTATTTTAAAGATGTTTATGTTATTTTATTATATGTTTTGCTCGAGGACTAGCAAAATGTTAGGTTTGGGGGTGTGATGAGTGGTAATTATATCACTATTTCCCACTCATTTAACCTAATATTTTGAATAGTTTCTTGAGTTTTGTGAATATTTTGATGTGTTTTGTGTTATTTTGCAGATAAATAAAGTTTCAGGACTCTCTGGAGGTGATTTGAGCATAAAACAGTGAAAATTGGACAAAAGGGCATTTTCAGAATTTCAGCGCGTCGCGACGCCTAACATTCACCAAAACTTGCTAACGTGCGCCAGGTCCATAAATCAAAATCTGAGAAAATTTGACTTTGCTAACGTGCGCCGTGCCACGTGTCATCATCACAGCCGATCTGCTAACGTGCGCCGTGACATGTGTCATCATCCTACGGTGCCGACAGTCGCCATCGTAACGGGTTGCCGCGTGTCACTCCATGTGTCTTCCACGTCATCATCCACATCACCGTTGACCGAGTCAAAGTGCCATATCATCGCCACATCATCATCAACCAATCACAACGTGCCACGTGTCGCAATTCTATGGTGCCAAACAGTCACAATCGCCATGTGTCGCCACGTCAGCATCAATTATTGACAAACTTATCTGAAATGACACGTGGCGGATAAGAATCTGAGCCGACCAATCAGAAGCTGCCACGTGTCACAATAATTGAGATCCCAACCACCTTGCCACGTGTCACCTTATCACCTTATCCAGAATTTGAGCCGACGAACCAGAGCGTGCCACGTCAACAATCACCGGCGTCGCGACGCGATCTGGGCGTCGCGATACCGACCCCCTACTGACGCCTATAAATAGAGCTCGAAATTTCAGTTTCAGAGGTACCTTCCTCTCTCATTTCTCTGATATAAATACAGAGTTTTCTATTTAGTTTCTTTTAAATTTTAGTTTTATAAGTAATTTTAATTACGTTCTGTAGTAATAGTAATTTACGTTCTTTACTTTTTACAGTTTTTACTATTCACCATGAGAAGGTAACTTCCCCAGCTAGGGTGAAAGATAATTCTTGTACTGTTACTATTTAGATTAATCTCCCTTAATATAATATATTCACTATTTAAAATATTGACTTAAAAATGATACCGCTATATTGGTCGGTTGGTAATTCATTTTAATCTGGTTTAAAACCTGACTAATCAAGGATACCGCCAGATTGGTCGGTTGGTAATTAAATTTTCTTACCGCCTATATGGCATGTTTATTTTGATTCCGCCTTTATGGCTGGTTGGACTTAATCTGACTTAATCAGGTTACCGCCTATATGGACGGTTGGTAAAATAATCACAAGTTAATATATTATATTAAGGGAGATATCTAAATAGTAAATAGTAAAAGTTGATCCTTTTACCTTAGCATTTTATTTTATTGTAATTTACTTTTCAGCTTTTACTTTACCGCAATTACTTTTCAGCATTTTCATTTTATGTCTTTTATTTTCAAGTTTTTAATAACCCTAGTTATGTGTTGTAAATAAGTTAGTTACATGGGGTTGTGATGACTTCTAACATCACCGGTTTATAAGGGGTTATTTTATAGTTTGGGTAATTTAAAGGTTTACTTATTAAGTCTTAAGCTTAATGCTTCTTATTGTCTGATCACCAATAAGATTGATGTGGTAAATCTAAAATAAACTTGACAAAGGAATTTTAGGTTTCAGCCTTAGACTTAATAGCCCACGATCTTTCTTGAGGATAGATAACCCTTTAAAAGATTTCCTTACAGGATAGACATATACCTGTCGGGCGGGGGTAGCCATAATTGGAACTTAAACTTAATGAATCTAGATAATTTGGTTGACATAGACATATGGTTCAATTGGGTTAAACTGGGTATTTGCGTCTGACCATCGACAGAGGCTTTTGCATAATTTAGTGTTCCAGGTTAGTAAACCGATTTATTACATAAACATGAAATAACCACTTCATCTTTTAAAAGACATTAGAAAGATTCACAACCCTAGATAGTTTTTAATATTGAATTTTCTTAAACCTACTTTTGTGCAATTTTATTTACTTGTTTTTAAATTTAGAATCATCACCATTTCAAATCAATCAATCAACCTGTTAGATACTAGTAATCATTTGACCTCATAAAATTAATAGATTTGGTATTAAGTCCTCGTGGGATCGATATTTTTATACTACTTGAACGATACGTGCGCTTGCGTTATACGTGTGTGTTTACGCCGGTCAAACATCCGTAAAGGTTACGAAGTATTCATAACCACCTCTAGCCTAGCTAGACATGGGCCCGTATACATCACTATGATAGAGGGCTAACAGCTCGGTGGCACGTACACCTTTACCGCTAAAAGGCGTTTTAGGCACTTTGCCTAATTAATAAGATTCACAGATATCATATGAATTATGATCAAATCCGTCCAAGTATCCACTCTTCGAAAGTGTGGATATACGAGTCTTGTTAATGTGTCCCAGACGACGATGCCACAAATAAGTCTCATCTGATTTATTCAGTTTGAGCCTTTTGTTTGTGATATTGTATGTTTGAGATTCACTTACATTCAAAATATAAAGACTATTATTAACATCTACTGTAAATATCAAAATGTCGTCTTTATATACAAAACACCCAGTGTTCCAGAATACAAAGGTATACTCGCAACGAGTTAAACAAAATACAGATATGATGTTCCTAGTCAAACTAGGTACGAAATAACAGTCACATAATGTAATTACATGCCCTAAGGGCAGATACAAAACATAGGTCCCAATGGCCAAAACAGTGACTCTCGTCCCGTTTCTGACTCGTAGGTCAATCTCAACCGAAGCCAGTATCCTGCTAATTAGCAGATCCTGCACATTAGTACATATGTGAGTACCACATCTAGAACAAAAAACCCAATTTTTAAAACTAGTTGTGGTCATATTTATAACAAACATACTTGAAGCTGGAACCTTGCCCGTCTTCACTTCCTTCAACTCCGCCTTGTACTCACGACAGTCACGCTTCCAGTGACCCCGTTTGCCACAATATAGGCAGACGTCTTGGAACATGTCCTTAGTTTTCCCAGAAGACTGTGATGATTTGGCCTTGCCCTTTTTCTTCCTCTTCTTCACACCCCCAGAAGCCTTCGGCCAAGCCTTGGCCTTCTGGGATGTCGAAGTAAGGTGCGCCTCGAAGCTTTGAACTCCGATCGCTTGACCCAGAAATTGAAAGAACCATCAGATAGTTGAGAAGGGAAAGGCGAGAAGGCCAAGAAGCTTTAGTCAACATGGAACCTGAACCTTTGGAGGTTGCACCACCAATTCCCATTCGAGACAGAACCATTCTGGTGGTTGACAGAGTCATTTCATGTATTTTACTTCCTCCCTTACTAGAAAATGCGAGTGACATCAAAACATGCATTCAGATGATTCAGCAGTCAGTTCAGTTTGGGGGGAATGCAACTGAAGATCCTAATGCCCACATCAACAACTTCCTGGAAGTTTGCGGCACTTTCAATTACAACCGAGAAGCTGAAGAAGCAATGAGACTGCGTGTTTTCCCATACTCCTTCAAGGACGGAGCTAATGCTTGGCTACATTCACTACCAGCAGGTTCCATCACAACTTGGAACACTTTAGCCACCTAATTTCTTGCAAAGTACTTTCCACCAGCCAGAACTGGAAAGCTGAGAAATGACATCACATCATTTGTGCAACAAGACTCGGAAACTCTCTACGAAGCTTGGGAAAGGTACAAAGATTTGCTCTTGAAATGTCCTCACCATGAGATTCCAAAATGGCTTCAAGTCTAAACTTTCTATAATGGACTTTCTGGAATAATGAGAACCACAATCGATGCTGCTGCTGGAGGAGCTTTAATGGAAAAAAGAGAAGATCAAGCGTGGGACCTAATCGAAGAAATGGCCAACAACAATTCCTTGTGGCCAACAGAAAGGAGCATGATCCAAAGAATTGCAGGAATTTATGAAAGTGGAACCAATACAGCAGTCAACGCCAAGCTGAATCAGATATACAAATTCATGGAGACTCTTACTACTGGATCCACAAGTTCACTATATAGAGGAGCACCAGAACAGAACCAACTGGAATAGACGAAGAATTTTGTCAACAATTTCAACAGACAGGGGAACAATCCCTATTCCAACACCTACAACCCAGGGTGGAGGAATCATCTTAATTTTTCATGGAGCAACAATTCAGGGCAAAAGAACAATCTACCACCTGGATTCCAACAGCAGAACTATCCACCACCTGGATTCCAGCAACAGAACAAAGGCCAAGAGCAGGCAAATGAACCAGGAATAGCAGAAGTGCTGGCTCAGTTAAAAAAGTACGATGCTATGTTTCAGAACCAATCTGCTTCCATCAAAGCACTGGAGAATCAAATCGGACAACTGGCCAATGCTCAGAGTTACAGACCGCCAGGTAATCTTCTCAGCAATACAGAACCAAATCCATGGAACCAAGGGAAGGAGCAATGTCAAGCCATTACTTTGAAAAGCGGTACTGAGATCAACAAAGATATTGGAATCAAGGCATCCACTGAAGAAATTCCAAAAGAAACAGGGTAACAGACTGAGGAAAAATAAGCAAAGGAAAAAGATCAAATCACTCCACCTCCACCTTTTCCACAGCGACTTCAGAAAAAAAAACTGGACAAGCAATTTGCTCGATTCCTGGAGGTATTCAAAAAGCTTCACATCAACATCCCATTTGCAGAAGCATTGGAAGAAATGCCCAGTTATGTCAAATTTATGAAAGACATTCTTTCACGAAAACAGAGATTGGGAGACTATGAGACAGTAGCATTAACAGAAGAATGTAACGCCATCATTCAAAGGAAACTTCCTCCGAAGTTGAAAGATCCTGGCAGTTTCACTGTCCCATGCACTATTGGAGAACATTACATCGGTAAGGCTTTATGTGATTTAGGAGCTAGTGTTAACTTGATGCCTTTTTCTATTTACATGAAACTGCAAATTGGAGAAGCAATGCCTACCTCAGTCTAGTTGCAACTTGCTGATCGAACACTCGCATTTCCAAGAGGTGTTGTTGAAGATGTTCTGGTCAAAGTTGACAAACTCATTCTCCCAGCAGATTTCATTATCCTTGACATGGAAGAAGACAAAGAAGTACCTATCATTCTTGGGAGACCATTCTTGGCTACAGGTAAAACTGTGATTGATGTGCAAAAAGGAGAACTGACGATGAAAGTGCAAGACCAAGAAGTTACCTTTAATGTTTTCAAAGCCATGAAATTCCCGAGTGATGAAAATAAAGAAGAATGCTTCAGAGTTGATGTTGTTGATAATATCGTTCAGGATACTGAGCCAAATCCCACGGATACACTTGAAGCTTGCATCACCAACATGACTGACAGCGAGCTAGATGCTGAAATCCTGGAATGAATCAACTACCTTGACAAACCATTCCGATTCAAATCAACACCACAAGTGGAAAGCCTGGAATTGCCAAAGAAAGATCGAATCAAGCCTTCGATTGAAGAACCACCACAGCTGGAGCTGAAGTTACTTCCGAGCCATCTCAGGTATGCATTTCTTGGAAACTCTTCTGAATTACCTGTTATTATTTATTCTTCACTAACATTGGATCAGGAAGAAAAGTTACTGAGAGTATTATGAGAGCACAAAAGAGCCATTCCCTGGACTATAGCAGACATTCGAGGCATTAGTCCATCATTTTGCATGCACAAGATTCTGATGAATGATGAGTACAAACCCAGAGTGGAACATCAACAGAGACTCAATCCAATCATGAAGGAGTTTCCCTCAAGTTGGATATGAAATGAATCGTGATAATTTAATCGAACATAAATTATCCTCCGATCATATGGTTGTTCGATTTCAATGACCAAGGTTGACATTTAGCAACATGCCAAGGCCCTCAAATGAGAAGGAAAGATATATATCCATTCTGTATGCGATTTACATATGATACGGTCTATCGCCTCACTGTATCCCCACCGTTTGACCTAGGGTACGGAAAATGTCTACCCATACAGTCAAATGTATGAAGTTGATAGTATCATAAATCGTGCTAACCCAAGAATCTCACATGATTTTTCCGCTGCGGCCACAGTCTCAAGCACTGATCACACATATCAATTTGTGAACTGGAATACTACTCTTATAAGAAAATATTATCCGAGAGAGTGGCGATTCTCTGTTGTATCTTTACAAACTTCATGTGTTTCAACAAATGACCCAATCATACCTTTATGACCAGATCTTTTGAACCGGGGAAAGAGAATGTCAAAGTTATTTGATCCACACATAAGATTGTAAAGACCTCAAGTCTAAGGACTAGTCATATAATCGATACATGAAAGTTCTCACAGACACATGGGATAAACACTCCATGTGAAAAATTTCGGCGGTCAGTTCGATGGACACGAGAAACTCATGCATCCATGTGATACACCAAGCGAACAGATCTTCGCTAGTAGCCTATGAGATCGGCTACCCCACTTAAGGGCGGATCATATCATCATGCTAGTCTATCCGCTTTGTGAACGCCCAGATTATTCACAAAACTATGACTATGAACGTTTTAGAGTAATGATTCTCATAAGGCGTGGAAGCCATCATATTTTTACTCCAATGGCTTTATTACAGTGTTTGATGATTCATATAATTTATGTAAGACACGTATAATAAAGATTGCCATTTTATTAATTAATGAAAATATTACAAATACATGTACATATAGCCCATCCACAAGTTGGGTATAGGGCATATCCCTAACAATCTCCCACTTGCACTATAGCCAACTAGTATGAATCTGGACACCATACTCTCGGGTGTGCCTATCGTGCTTTTGTTGTGTCAGCCCTTTAGTCAGAGAATCTGCAAGATTATCTTCTGTGGGTATTTTCTCTATAATAACTTCTTTTTTCTCAAGAATTTCCCTGATGAGATGAAATCGCCTGAGTACATGCTTGGATTTCTGATGGGACCTTGGTTCCTTTGATTGAGCAATGGCGCACGTGTTGTCACAGTACATCGTGACGCTATTCTTTATTGTGGGAGCACTTCCAGCTCCGTGATGAACTTCTTTATCCAGACTGCTTCTTTAGCTGCCTCAGATGCTGTAATATACTCGGCTTCAGTGGTGGAGTCCGCTATAGTTGACTGCTTTGAGCTTTTCCAACTAACAGCTCCGACATTCAAAGTAAACAGATATCCTGTTTGCGATCTGCTATCATCCATATCGGTCTGAAAGCTCGCATCACAGTAACCAATGACTTTCATCTCAGAACAATATCCGTATGTCAAAAACACATCCTTAGTTCTTCTCAGATACTTGAGGATTGTTTTGACAGCTGCCCAGTGTTACTCACTAGAATTTGCCTGATACCTACTCGTTATGCTAAGAGCATAAGAGACATCAGGTCTTATACATAACATGGCGTACATGATCGATCCTATTGCTGAAGCATAATGGATCCTACTCATATGCTCTTTATCTGAATGAGTATGTGGATATTGCTCCTTAGATAATTTGATTCCATGACAAGTATGTAAATTACCTCTTTTGGAATCTTCCATTTTGAATCTTTTCAAAACTTTATCTATGTATGTAGATTGAGAAAGTCCTAACAACCTCTTAGATCTATTACGGTAGATCTTAATGCCGAGGATGTAGGCTGATTCTGCCAAATCTTTCATGGAGAAATTCTGAGATAACCATTGTTTGGTGGCTTGCATCATGGGAATATCATTCATGATGATTAATATGTCATCGACATATAATACAAGAAATACAACAGCACTCTCACTACTTTTCCTGTAAACACAAGGCTCGTCTACATTTTTGATGAAGTCAAATTCTTTGATTGTCTCATCAAATCATATATTCCAACTTCTGGAGGCTTGCTTGAGTCCATAAATGGATTGTTTAAGCTTGCATATTTTATTATGATCATCCTTATATGCAAACCCCTCAAGTTGTGTCATATAGACTTCCTCTACGAGGTTTCCATTAAGGAAAGCTGTTTTGACATTCATCTGCCAAATCTCATAATCAAAGTGTGCAGCTAGTGCCAATAAAATTCGAATCAACTTTATCATTGCAACAGGTGAGAAGGTTTCGTCATAGTCAATTCATTGGATTTGTCTATAACCTTTCGCCAACAACCTAGCCTTATAGGTTTGGATGTTGCCTTCTGCATCAATTTTACGCTTGTAAATCCACTTGCAGCCTATGGGTTTTATCCCTTCAGATGCATCCACCAAGTCCCAGACTTGATTTTGATACATAGAGCCTATTTCGGATTTCATGGCCTCAAGCCACTTGACTGAATCAATGTCACGCATTGCTTCGTCATAACTGGTGGGATCGTCATTATCAATGACCTGATCATGTTCCTTATCAATACGGAAACCATATCTTTCAGGCTAATATCTTTCCTTACCAGACCTTCTAGGTTCATAACCTTGTGGTTGTTCCGTCGCTGCCCTTTTGAGGGGCATGAGGTTTAGTTCTATGTTAGTTTGTTCTTCTCGTACCTCATCGAGGTTAAGTCTACTCCTACTATATTTCTTGAGAAGGAATTCATTCTCTAGAAATTTAGCATTTCGTGAGACAAATGTTCTTTGTTCATTTGGGACGTAGAACACGTATGCTCTTGAGTTCAAGACATATCCTACAAACTTACATTAAACTGCCCTATCATCCAATTTGTTAGTTTGTGTGAGCTTAACATATGTGTCACATCCCCAAACTCTTAGATAACTAAGACTAAGACGTTTCCCAGACCATAACTCATATGGTGTTTGACTAATAGTCTTGGAAGGAACTTGGTTCAGTAGTAGTGTTGCAGTTTCTAAAGCAAGACCCCAAAATGAAAGAGGTAGATCCGTGCCTGGCATCATTGATCAGACAATATCTAATAATGTCTGATTTCTCCTTTCGGAGACCCCATTATGCTGTGGAGTTCCCGGAGGAGTCCACTGGGAAATAATGCCATTTTCTCTCAAGTAATCTTGAAATACGTCGCTTAAGTATTCACCACCTCGGTCAGACCTTAGTGACTTAATACTTTTATTAAGCTGGTTTTCTACTTCGTCTTTGAAGTCTTTGAATTTCTCAAAGGCTTCAGATTTGTACCGCATAAGGTACACAGACTCATATCGCGAGTGATCATCGATAAAGGTAATGAAGTAGGAGAATCCACCTCTAGCGGTGACTGACATTAGTCTGCATACATCAGAGTGTATGAGTTCTAATGTCACCGCTGCACGCTGTCATTTACCTTTGAAGGGTAATTTGGTCATTTTACCAAGTAAACAAGGCTCACAAGTTCCATAAGGTTCATATTTGAAGGGTCTGAAATACCCATCCTTATGTAGCTTAGTTAATCTTGTTTCATTGATATGACCTAAGCGACTGTGCCATAAAAGTGATTCATTGAGATTATTCGAGTTAACGTTGTATATATTAGAGGTTGAACATCCTTTATTAGTTTTTAAGAAATAGATACCATTATTCAAAATACCATCTCCATATTTTATTTCATTGAAATAAATAGAACATTCATTACAACTTATTAGGCATGAAAAGCCTTTATTACATAAATAATAAATTGAAATGATGTTTTTTACTAGAGAATGTACATAAACACAATCTTCTAAGTCTAAAACTAAACCATTCGGCAAAACTAATGAATAATTCCACACGCACAATGCAGCCAGTTTTGCTCCATTACCCATGCATAAGTCAACCTCCCCATGACGGAGTCTCCTACTGTTTCTCAGGCCCTGCACATTGTTACACAAGTGAGTCCCACAACCGGTGTCTATCACCCAAGTAGAAGGTTCAGAGTTTTGAGAATATAGTTCAATCATATACAACATACCTGAAGCATTGGGCTTCTTGGCCTCTTGGGCTTCCCTAGCTTCCTTGGCTTTCAAGGATCTGCGGTCTTTCTTCCAATGACCATTCTTTCCACAAAAGAAACATTTCCCATTTTCACTTTTTCTTCTCCACCTTACCATTGGGCTTTAGGTGATCTGGAGCCTTGGTTTTGCCCTTATTTTTCTTTGGGCCTCGTGGCTTCACGTCCGTACCCGTAAGCATGACAAAGGTTTTAAGCTCCGGTTTCAAGTCCTTCTCTGCTTGGTTTATCAGATTGTGCAATTATGCTAAAGTAGCTTCTTTATTAGACATATGAAACTGCATAATAAAGTTAGAGAAGTCTTTTGGTAAGGACTGAAGAATTAGATCGTGACCTATCTCATGATCCATGATGAACCCGAGGTTGGCCAATTTTTCAATGTGGCCAATCATCTTAAGCACATGTCCACTAACAGATCATTCCTTATACCTTGTATGAAATAAGGCACATGACACTTGGAATCTCACGGTATGAACGAAAGTTGCATACAACTCCTTCAAGTGAAAGATGATGGTTTGAGCATCCATATCTTCGTGAGCTTTCAGAAGTTCGTCCGACATAGAGGCAAGCATTATGCAAACTGCTTGCTCATCATCATCGACGTGTTTCTTCCAAGCATCAAATGTATTTTGGTCAGCATCTTCTGCGGGTTTAAGGGAAATGGTCTTTCAAGAACATATAAAATCTTTTCTTGTCGTAAGACAATTTTCAGGTTTCTAAACCAGTCATTGTAGTTGTCACCTTTGAGCTTATGCTCATCAAGGATGGAACGAAGTGATACTCTGTTTTCCATTTGAATGTTTGTGAAATATTTTAACCCACCTGTTAAGAGAGAATGTTAAAATTAGGAATATGTTTTCATTAATGTTTCATAATAACATGGGCTTTTAATATTATGAAGTTGCTCCCACTCAATTCTTTTAAAATTTTAAGCAAATCGCATCAACCCAAATATGATGGATTTCTTGTGGGCAAGGATCCCATTATCATCCTTTCACAACTCTGACTAGGACCGGTCGTTATAAAATATGATAATTAGGTAGGTTCCCAACCAATTTATGATATAAATCACAATTCCTTGATCATTGGGTTGGGCAATCAAACATGACATAGCTTATGCTAGTCCTTGTGGACACCTGACTGGCGTAAACACACACGTATAACGCAAGCGCACGTATCGTTCAAGTAGTATAAAAATATCGATCCCACGAGGACTTAATTCCTACTGTTGTTATTAATTGTTGAATCTATTTATTTACAAATATCTAATTAAATGGAGAAGAGAATGATTGTTTGATTGGTTGAAAGTGGTTTTACAAAATAAATAAATAAATAAAAAGACAAAAGAAAATACTAAGGAAAATAATAAAAGACACAAAGATCTAGGGTTGTGAATCCTTCTAATATCTTTTAAAAGATGAAGTGATTATTTTATGTTTGTGTAATAAATCAGTTTACTAACCTGGAACACTAAATTATGCAAAAGCCTCTGTCGATGGTCAGACGCAAATACCCAGTTTAACCCAATTGAATCATATGTCTATGTCAACCAAATTATCTGGATTCATTAAGTTTAAGTTCCAATTATGGCTACCCCCGCCCGACAGGTATATTCCTATCATGTAAGGAAATCTATTAAAGGGTTATCTATCCTCAAGGAAGATCGTGGGCTATTAAGTCTAAGGCTGAAACCTAAAATCCCTATGTCTAGTTCATTTTAGATTTACCACATCAATCTTATTGGTGATCAGACAACAAGAAGCATTAAGCTTAAGACTTAATAAGTAAACCTTTAAATTACCCAAACTATAAAATAACTCCTTATAAACTGATGATATTAGAATTCATCACAACCCCAGATAACTAACACATAACTAGGGCTACTAAAAACTTAAAAGTAAAAGACATAAAATAAAAATGCTGAAAAGTAAAAGACATAAAGTAAAAGCTGAAAAGTAAATTGCTGAAAATTAAATAAAATAAAGTACAATAAAAGAAAATGCTAAGGTAAGAGGATCCACTTTTATTACTTTTATTTTAGATATCTCCCTTAATATAATATATTAACTTTGCATGATAATTACCAACCAGCCATATAGGCGGTATCCAGATTAAGTCAAATTAATAATTAATTACCAACCGACCAATCAGGCGGTATCCAGTTTAGTCAGGTTAAAACCAATTTAAATAATTACCAACCGACCAATATGGCGGTATCCTCGTTAAGTCAGGTTTTAACTAGTTTATATATTATAATTAAAGGAGATTAATCTAAATATTAGTAATAAAGTTTTACCTTTTACCCCAGCAAAAAGGGAGTTACCTCCGCATTACTGAAAAGTAAAAAAAACTGAAAATTAAATAAAGAAAGTACTGTGCATAAAAGTAAATTGCGGAAAGTAAAAACTGAAAAGTAAAGAAAAGAAAGTGCGAAAGCGGAAATTAATTACTAAAAGCTATAAATAAACAAACAAGATACAATCTTCTTAGTATTCTTAAGGAATTCCTTAGAAGAAAATATGAATTTTACAAATGAAATGGCTTGGTATTTATAGGCAAAATTTTGCCTCCATCAAATCATCCACCAAATTAATTATTAATTGCTCCACTAATTGCTCCACTAATTGCTCCACCAAATCCATTATTAATTGCTCCACTAATCTCTTATCATGTTTGGTGATGATTTGATAATTTTTATTATTTATTTATTAATTTATTTTTTGCTTTGAAAATGATTGAAAGTGACTTTAATAATTACACACTACACACTTCTGGATGGTTCATCAATTTCGGGCATGAAATCTTCAGAATTAGAAATTATTTTGTCTTTCAAAGTTGTATATCTTTGAGTCTTCTTTAATTTGGAACCTGAATCAGCTCAATCCGATATCTGAGTAAAAAGTTATTCCTAAAATACGACAGATGCGCAAAACTGGAATTTCCAAAACTGCACTTCGTCAAAACGCCCTTTCAAGTTTCCAATCTCCAAAATTAAAATATCAAGTCCAATAATTGCCATTATTTGACCCATATTTCATCCTAAATGATTTCATTGAGACCCGATATTATTTTATCTGCAAAATAAACTAAAACACATGAAAACGTTCATCAAACCCGAGAAACTAAACAAAATATTAAGTTAAAGGGGCGGTAAATATTGATATATTTTCCGCTCATCACACCCCCAAACCTAACATTTTGCTAGTCCTCGAGCAAAACAATAAAATAAAAAAACAAGAAACAATTAAAATTAAACTAAGCCACTTTCGTAGGGATCACGGTTGCATTTAGCGTATGCAACAAGCCTTTAAACCCCTAGGTGTCCCTAGTGGACGAGTTGTAGTCTCATGAGGGTTTTCAGCAATGATACCCACAAAAATTTTACAAAAGTAAAAAGTTAGTAAAACTAATGCACACAAAAGCAAAAAGACAAGCGAAAAGAGAATAAAGATGTTAGTGACTAATCAGATGAAATTTCTACTCCAAGTTACTAGTTGTTTTGTTTCATTCTAAATTACCGAATAAATAAATTCTCCGATTATTTTTACCATTCTCCATATACACAGCCAACAAAATATTAATCAACTCATTTTTGCCCACAACAGTCATAAGTGCAGTTGATAAGAGAGTAATATTTTTGTCCTAAAGTTTTATCAGAATTCACACCTTTTTGCAGCAATGGAATACTTTTTCTGATTTTTCTGATTTTTTCTTTGATTTTTCACTATTTTTTATTTATATACAATATCTTCCATCTATGTAACGAGTGTTGGGTCGGTGGCTCCCAAACCAGTTGGCTTTAGGGCACCAGGTGTTAAGACACCCCTACGGACTTAATTACCCAGACTTCAGATATATATATTTTTTGCAGCATCTTTGATCCATGTAAAGAGCTTTGGGCAGTGACTCCCAAACCAGTTGGCTTTAGGGCACTAGGTGTTAAAACACCATTACAGACTTAATAACTCGGATCTCAGACGTTTTTTTTTTTTTTTTTTTTACTTCATTGCTTTTTGAGATGCTTCCTCCAATTAAACTAAAGCACTGAATATTACAAACTTTTCAATTTAGCTCATGTCTGTATGTTACTATAAATGTTGATAATATCTGCTAACTAAACATATGAAGATTCCTTTTTAGTCAGTTTTAAGGAGAATTCACAAATTAAATAATTCAAAATGAAATAAACAAAAATTAACTTGTTTCGAAATAGGCTTGAGATACGTCTCAGGAGTGGAAATTACTTACTCGGCTATCTTTTACCAATTTCACCTTTTTAGTCAAAATAAAAACACAAAAACACAAAATATTTTTTTAATTTTTGAAAATTTTCCAATTTTTTGTATTTTTCGAAAAATTTTGGACTAAAAATAAAAACAACACACAAACTAAAAACAAGGTACTGATCAACTAATTTCCTCCCCCAAACCTAAATGAGACATTGTCCCCATGTCTTAAACAGTAAAAGGAGAGTTAAGAAGGTCGTACCTGGTTAGCTGAAATCTACAGGAAATTAAAGGTTAAGATCCAGATTAATTCTATGCCTCTTACCTCGATCGTCCTCAAACCAATTTATTTTTGAAAGGATAGGGTCAACTTGTGGTTCATAGGCTATGAGTTGGTCTATTAGATCCGGAGCAGTTCTGGCAGTGAAGAGGAGTTCTTTCATAGGTTTTGACACGAACCCATTTCTTCGGGCATCATCAAGAAACACACAAAGAAAATCATAAAACCCATCAACATTAAACAGTCCAAGCGGTTTCTGGTGTATGTTCAGGTTCGCCCAAGATAATACTATAAATATTTCCTCCAATGTACCCAAGCCACCTGGCAAAGCGATAAAAGCATCAGCACGGTTAATCATTTCTACCAGTCTTTCAGACATACCTGGCACGATCAGTTTCTCTCCGTTTGATGATCCAATAAGATTTGCCTCTGCCAAGGGTTTTGGGATGATTCCCAAAACATGACTGCCTCCTTCCTGTACAGCCTTTGAAACGATCCCCATAAGTCCAAGATTGCCTCCGCCATATATTAAGCGCATATTCCTCGCAGCTAAGACTCGACCCAATTCCTGTGCTACTTCTATGTATTGTGGCTTAGTACCAACACTACTACCGCAAAACACACAGATGTTTTCAACTCGTCTTCTTGAAGTGGCTTCCATTTTTTATGTATTTCTTTCTCAACTCTGGATGCCTTCAAAAGTGCAATGACGGGCTGAATTTATAGTACCTGAAAAATGGTGAGTAATAATAGCACCAATATCTTCCAAAGGACGATTGTTAGCTAAACAACAAAAGAGATCATGAAAGGTCAAAAAGTCTGGATCCTGTCTACGAAAATAAAGATAATTACAATAGAAAAGTGAATCAAAGCAATAATTAAGGCAACAGAATTGTGTACGCAATACGCCACTCGCTTAGTATAAATTCATTAGGATGCGTTTCAAGAATCCATTCATTATTCAGCCATCGCTAATGAATTAGCTTTCATTTTTGCCAAACACCATTCCTTCTGTCTAAAAATGCTCCGTTTGTGCTTTTCCCTACAAAAATAACACACAAAATTAAAAAAAAAAATTCTACAACATGTATACACAAAATATAAAACAGAAATTACAACAAATTGCATGGGTTGCCTCCCTGCTAGCGCTAAATTTTTCATCTTCAGCCAGACGTGACTGAAATTCATCTGTTAAGGAGGTTTCAATGTCGTTTTAGATGTCCGATAAAAAACAATCCCGTGAGCATTGCTTTTGAAGGGTCTCTTCCAACGGTAAGGTGGCAAAAAGAGTTTTGTCCCATTCAGTGCTCGTGCCACCTTTTTGCTCCTTGTTGTTCCAGTGGTTCCTGCAAAGAAAGAAAGAAAATCAGGAGGTCTTATATGGTGCTTGACTTGGAATGGAAGTTCCATTCTGTCAAGCTTCTGGGTGATATCTTTGATTTGTACTCCCCAAAACAGCGATGTTTCTCCTGAATGCTCTGGATCTTTATTAAGGTCAGACATTTTCTCCTCCATTTGCTCTACTTCTTGCTCCACCTTTTCTGTGAAATACATGCTTCAAAATTGTCAACCTGAGGATGTAATGATGTTTCTGACATTAGGTTTTCATCCTCTGATATGACTGGAATGGTTGGCTCAGGTAGATCTTCATCAAACATCATGGTAAAGCATGCTCCAAGATCTTCATTTTGAGGATTGAAAGTTTGATCCTCCGTTGTTGGTGCAGTTGGTACAAATAGATCAGCTTCATCCTCGTCAGAATCTGAATAATAAAAGTCAAATTGAGACTTTGCCGGTTCGGGCTCCTGAACTGATACCTCTGGTTGTTGATACTGCTTAGCCTCCTCCTCTGTTGAAGTGTCATTGTGAAATGATTGGTATTTGAAGGCTTCATCAGTGTCATCTGAAACTGGTTCTTGAGGTATGTAGTCCTGGTTTTCTGGAATTGTCTCATTTGATCTGTCATCATTTGAAGGATTTCTGATTGTCTCTGAATTTGTGCATCTAATTGAGCTTCCCGTTCTACGATCCAATCTTTGAGCATGTGAATCTTTGATGGTTCTGATTGTTGATGGAAATCATAGGTAGATGGTGGATAAGATGAAAAATGGGTTCTGTGAAATGTGATGGCTCGTCATACCATGAAGGGTCTTGATAGCTCTGCCACCCTAAACGGTATATACATTGATCGCTCGGGTGGTTACCATCACATATCATACATCTCCCCATCTCGTTCTGTTGAGCAAATGTGGTATTGCTTGGTTCTGTCATCCAGTGATAATTGTTGGGCTGGACAACAGGCCTCTGAAAACCGGACTGTTGCGCCCAGATTTGGGGTGTATTTTCTTGTAAAGCTCGTAATCTCTCAATCTCCCAGTAGTGTTCCATTTTTCAATCACCTGAAAATACAATAAAGAAATAAAAATTACAGATAAAGATAAAGAAAATTAGATACAAGTAAATTAGATAGCTTCAAAATTAACAACTCAAGAAATATAAGTCCCCGGCAACGGCGCCAAAAACTTGACCGGCGTAAACACACACGTATAACGCAAGCGCACGTATCGTTCAAGTAGTATAAAAATATCGATCCCACGAGGACTTAATTCCTACTGTTGTTATTAATTGTTGAATCTATTTATTTACAAATATCTAATTAAATGGAGAAGAGAATGATTGTTTGATTGGTTGAAAGTGATTTTACAAAATAAATAAATAAATAAAAAGACAAAAGAAAATACTAAGGAAAATAACAAAAGACACAAAGATCTAGGGTTGTGAATCCTTCTAATATCTTTTAAAAGATGAAGTGATTATTTTATGTTTGTGTAATAAATCAGTTTACTAACCTGGAACACTAAATTATGCAAAAGCCTCTGTCGATGGTCAGACGCAAATACCCAGTTTAACCCAATTGAATCATATGTCTATGTCAACCAAATTATCTGGATTCATTAAGTTTAAGTTCCAATTATGGCTACCCCCGCCCGACAGATATATTCCTATCCTGTAAGGAAATCTATTAAAGGGTTATCTATCCTCAAGGAAGATCGTGGGCTATTAAGTCTAAGGCTGAAACCTAAAATCCCTATGTCTAGTTCATTTTAGATTTACCACATCAATCTTATTGGTGATCAGACAACAAGAAGCATTAAGCTTAAGACTTAATAAGTAAACCTTTAAATTACCCAAACTATAAAATAACTCCTTATAAACTGATGATATTAGAATTCATCACAACCCCAGATAACTAACACATAACTAGGGCTACTAAAAACTTAAAAGTAAAAGACATAAAATAAAAATGCTGAAAAGTAAAAGACATAAGTAAAAGCTGAAAAGTAAATTGCTGAAAATAAATAAAATAAATTACAATAAAAGAAAATGCTGAGGTAAGAGGATCCACTTTTATTACTTTTATTTTAGATATCTCCCTTAATATAATATATTAACTTTGCATGATAATTACCAACCAGCCATATAGGCGGTATCCAGATTAAGTCAAATTAATAATTAATTACCAACCGACCAATCAGGCGGTATCCAGTTAGTCAGGTTAAAACCAATTTAAAAATTACCAACCGACCAATATGGCGGTATCCTCGTTAAGTCAGGTTTTAACTAGTTTATATATTATAATTAAAGGAGATTAATCTAAATATTAGTAATAAAGTTTTACCTTTTACCCCAGCAAAAGGGGAGTTACCTCCTCATTACTGAAAAGTAAAAAAAACTGAAAATTAAATAAAGAAAGTACTGTGCATAAAAGTAAATTGCGGAAAGTAAAAACTGAAAAGTAAAGAAAAGAAAGTGCGAAAGCGGAAATTAATTACTAAAAGCTATAAATAAACAAACAAGATACAATCTTCTTAGTATTCTTAAGAATTCCTTAGAAGAAAGTATGAATTTTACAAATGAAATGGCTTGGTATTTATAGGAAAAATTTTGCCTCCATCAAATCATCCACCAAATTAATTATTATTTGCTCCACTAATTGCTCCACTAATTGCTCCACCAAATCCATTATTAATTGCTCCACTAATCTCTTATCATGTTTGGTGATGATTTGATAATTTTTATTATTTATTTATTAATTTATTTTTTGCTTTGAAAATGATTGAAAGTGACTTTAATAATTACACACTACACACTTCTGGATGGTTCATCAATTTCGGGCATGAAATCTTCAGAATTAGAAATTATTTTGTCTTTCAAAGTTGTATATCTTTGAGTCTTCTTTAATTTGGAACCTGAATCAGCTCAATCCGATATCTGAGTAAAAAGTTATGCCCAAAATACGACAGATGCGCAAAACTGGAATTTCCAAAACTGCACTTCGTCAAAACGCCCTTTCAAGTTTCCAATCTCCAAAATTAAAATATCAAGTCCAATAATTGCCATTATTTGACCCATATTTCATCCTAAATGATTTCATTGAGACCCGATATTATTTTATCTGCAAAATAAACTAAAACACATGAAAACGTTCATCAAACCCGAGAAACTAAACAAAATATTAAGTTAAAGGGGCGGTAAATATTGATATATTTTCCGCTCATCAACACCCAATATTTGCCACTAAGTTATAAGACCACGCCTAAGGGTCACTGCGTCTTATGACTCAGAAAAGTCAAACCATTGTCAATAGTACGATTTAGGGACAAATTGGTATTGGTCAGTCTGGTAAAGCCTAGTCCTGCCAATACGGTTTAAGCCCTTTGGGTCTATACTTTACAATGGGAGGCAAATTTTAGACTTAAATATTATTGAGGATTTTAGCAAGTTTAAATGAATAACTGTCAAATGGATTCCTCCATTGAAAATTCCCCAGAGGGAGGGTGGAGCGAAACTCTCTAAATACCCTTACCTCTTAGGCTCTTATTGCCTTGGTGACAGGAATAAACAATAGATCCTCCAAATTAGTCCAACACTTTAAATATGCTTTAAGGTAAGCTTTGAGTAAATGATTATCTAGATTTTTCACAGCTTTTCCTTTTGGCTATAAAAAGGTAGTGAGTGAAGGAAGACACCAAATCATTATCTAACTCTAGTAATACCTTTGGTTAAATTAACTCTAGTTTGGAAAGTTTTGTTAACGCATTGGTCCCACCCCACTTGTATCTTTTATAATGTCTTTTATTAGAAACAAGTGATTTATATTTATTAGCCTTAAAGGTAATAAATCTCTAAGTTCATCACGGAATAATTACTTAGCTAAGGGATAAGCAATACACTCTTTATTTCCTTAGAAAGTCTCTAGATATTTACACCCTAAAATAATCATGCCAATTCTAATCATACATAGAATCATCAAGCATATGAGTTTTAATATGTTGGAATTATTTTAGGCATTAAATAACTTTGATTAATATTTAATTATGATATTGCATTTTATTTTATTCAAATAAATTTACTATTCACATTTTTTACAGATGCTTGAACTTTAAATGCAATTTCACAATTCAAATCTTAACCAAATCATGCAAAACTTGTGCCTAAAATTAATTTCAGGGTGTTATCTTTCCAACGAGCTTTTACACACCCAATTTCTAGTTCAAACGAGAGAGAACTAATCAAAACAAAAACGGCGTCCTGATACCACTGTTGGGAAGCGGCCGCGAGTGTGCATCAAAAAATCAAAAATCAAAAATACGAAATTATGATGCAGCTATCCCTTTGCCCAAGACCCATTTGTTTTAATTGTTCTACAAGCCTAGGCATGTTACTATATATTCTAAGCATAAGAACTCATAAAACATGCAAAGAACATAAACCTAAACATGATAACTATCATAAGAACTCTAATTAAAATAAAGAAAGAAAAAGACTTACTTGAACCGACGACTCCTCCAGTCCTCCCTCCAATCTACAAGCTTTTATCGAACTCAGCAAGCTCTTCCACGTTCCAAAGAGCTACCCAAGTGTGTGGCCTCCAAAGATGCACACACCAAAGCCAAAACTCAACGGCAAGACTACGCTTTGAGTGCACGGGTATTTTGCCCTTGGTGCTAGCCTAGGCAAATACCTCAAAAATTTTAACTCGAGGTTCCTCTAGTCAATTAGACTTAAGGGTCCTCAAAATCAGTGGCTTACTCTTAAACTTTAGAGTTGCTCACTTATATAAACCTAAGATATGAAGGATTTGGTGCAAAAATTTGTAAAGAATTCATTGGGTTTATATAGGTGCTCCAAAGACAAAAAAATTAATTAAGAATCCGATGTGGGATAAATGCTAATTTAATCTTAGCCATTGGATCTTAATTTAGTGGTTTAATGAGATTATAAAACCCTAATAAGAGTTTGGGCCGAATTGGAATTCAAAACAAATAACAAATAAATAAAATAAAAAAATGAAGGGTGCATCTGCGCCACTTTTTATTTATTTATTTATTTATTCCAATTCCCAAAGTGCCCCTATCATCATTCACCAATCCCTAAGCCACTATGGAACCTCATAAATGATCTTTTCAATAATTAAACACATTGAACCATTTATGAACAATTCCTACAGCAATCATATATGTTGTTAAATTTGTACTGTGCACTGTTAACCATTGATTTCGACTTTGTTGTGTGTGACCTTATGGGTTCCCCTCAAGTTGGATATGAAATGAATCGTGATAATTTAATCGAACATAAATTATCCTCCGATCAGATGGTCGTTCGATTTCAATGACCAAGGTTGATATCTAGCAACATATCAATGCCCCCAAATGAGAAGGAAAGATATATATACCCATTCTGTATGCGATTTACATATGATACGGTCCCTCGCCTCACTGTATCCCCACGTTTGACCTAGGGTACGAAAAGTGTCTACCCATATAGTCAAAGGTATGATGTTTATAGTGTCAAGAATCGTGCTAACCCAAGAATCTCACATGATTCTTCCGATGCGGCCACAGTCTCAAGCACTGATCACACATATCAACCCGCGAACTGGAATACTACTCTTATAAGAAAATATTATCCGAGAGAGTGGCGATTCTCTGTTGTATCTTTACAAACTTCATGTGTTTCAACAAATGACCCAATTATACCCTTATGACCGGATCTTTTGAACCGGGGAAGGAGAATGTCAAAGTTATTTGATCCACACATAAGATTGTAAAGACCTCAAGTCTAAGGACTAGTCATACAATCGATACATGAAACTTCTCACAGACACATGGGATAAACACTCCATGTGAAAACTTTTGGCGGTCAGTTCGATGGACACGAGCAACTCATGCATCCATGTGATACACCAAGCGGACAGATCTCCGCTAGTAGCCTATGAGATCGGCTACCCACCCCACTTAAGGGCGGATCATATCATCATGCTAGTCTCTCCGCTTTGTGAACGCCCAGATTATTCACAAAACTATGACTAGGAACGTTTGAGAGTAATGATTCTCATAAGGCGTAGAAGCCATTACTCCAATGGCTTTATTACATTGTTTGATGATTCATATAATTTATGTAAGATATGTATAATAAAGATTGTCATTTTATTAAATAATGAAAATATTACAAATACATGTACATATAGCTCATCCACAAGTTGGGTATAGGGCAAATCCCTAACATAGGGATGCTTCAAAGCTTAAAGATACCATAGTGGAAATGGGATATGATAAGTATGGATTTCATAGTGAGGTTGTCGAGAACCCAAATGCAACATTATTCCATCTGGGTTATAGTTGATAGGCTTACTAAGTCAACGCACTTTCTCTCAATTAAGTCTATTTTCACCTCTGCTCTGTATGCACGGATTTACTTAGACAATATAGCATTTTTGTATAGAGTTCCAATTCCATAATCTCTGACAGAGGTGTGCAGTCTATTGCCAAGTTTTGACGATCCTTTTAACACACATTGGGTACTCAACTCCAATTCAGTACAACTTTCCATCCTCAGACCGATGGTCGGTCAAAAAGGTCCATCCAAACCTTGGAAGATATGCTAAAGGCTGATGCTAATTTTGGGGGAAACTACCAGCACCTACCACTGATCGAGTTTGTTTACAATAATATATATCATTCAAGCATTCAGATGGCCCCATTTGAGGCCTAATATAGGCACAAGTGCAGATCTCTGATAGGTTGGTTTGAAGTGGGTGAGGTTAGACATTTAGGTCCAGATTTGGTCCAAGATTCAGTTAAGAATATCAAGCTAATCTAAGATATAATGAGAGTAGCTCAGAGCAGGCATAAGTCCTACGTAGATCACCGGAGGATAGACCTTAATTTCAGGCAAGAGACTATGTGTTCTTGAAAGTTTCACCCTTTAAAGGTGTTATGAGGTTTGAAAGAAATGGGAAGTTAAGCCCACAAATATTTTGCCATTTCAAATTCTCAAGAGAGTTGGAAGCAGAGCTTATGAGTTAGTACTTCCACCTAACATGGATAAAATCCATCTTGTGTTTCATATTTCCATGCTCAGGAAATACATCTATGATGACTCTCATGTGTTAGAGCCGTTTTCCGTGGAAATTAGTCAGGACCTGTCTTATCAGAAACTCCTTGTGGCTATTTTCGATCTACAAGTTAGGAAGTTGCACTCCGATAAAATTTCTTCAAAAAAGGTCATTTCATAACACCACAAGGACCAAGAAGCTATGTAGGATCCTGAAGATATTATGAGGCAGTAATATCCACATCTTCTCTCATATTAAGTTATTTTTAAAAACTTAATTTAGTTTAGATTTGAAGACAAATCCTATTTAAAGAGAGAGAATGCAACACCCGAATTGTCATGACGTGTTCATTATGGTTTTGGGTGGTACATTGACCTAGTTCAATTGAGTCGATATGAGTCAAGCAAGATTTCAGGACTGGCGTTCATGACACATTCGTCCCAGCGTTCGAATACAAGCATTTGTGTCACGTTCAAATGATGTCATCTAGTATGTGTACTTTTGAGTCTTGTTCATCCACGCGTTTGAATGTTGAGCATCAGTAACATCATGTGCATGTTGCATTCGAGTCTATGTTCGAATACGGATATGAAAGCAAAAATATCATGGCTTTTATTTAAACATTAAAAGAGTGGTTATGGTTATTTTACCATTTTCTTCTTTTCCCTCACCCTACCCACGACCCAAGCACCAATTTTCTATCTAGATCTACCATGAAATTGAAGGTTATTCTTGCAATTTCTTGAGTAAATCATAGAAAAGTAAGTCTCTCAAAGTGAATGTTATACTTTCATACTCTATATGTTTTATAATTTAAAATTTCAGTTTATAGTTTTGTTGGAACTTAAAATTTATGAGAACAAATTTTAGAACAACTATATTTTCATGACTAGCAGCTCAAGTTTATGTGATATTTCATACCACGATAATTTGTACATGTTCTTTAGTCATGCTCATGTATTTGATATGTTTCATGTTATGATTTATTTATCGCTAGTACAAGAAAATAAATATGTTTTTCAAACACCAGTAGAGTGTTGATCCCTCAGCATAGGGACCTGGGTACTCTCAGTTTCGCTTGCCTAATGGTTTTCAGAAACCCTCTTAAGTGAATACAGTTACGCTCAGTTATTCTTGCTTTCGCGGTGCTGAGTCTCACTAAGTTGGTTTCATGCCTCTTATATTACAATAGTGGTGATGTTTTGCCATAATAGCTAATATTAGTTTATGTTTTTATCATAAATTATTTGATTTATGTTTAAGTGAATTTATAAGTTAATTATTCCATGTTTCCCTTTTTAATGTTCACTCACTAAGTCGTCTAAACGACTTATCCCTGCACACACTATCAACTTTTGGTTGTAGGACCTATTAACAGTCGTTCTTGTTAAGGTTCTTTTTATTTGCCAGACTAGACAGCTTAGAGAGGATGGAAACTAGCTGCAGTTATGAGTCTAAACCCTAGGTCAACTTTTGTTCATTTTGTTGATGTAAGCCATGAGGCCGCATGATGTATTGTACAAGGATCATGTTATGTAAAATCATTTCAAGTAGTTCATAGGTTATGTATACATTGGAGATTTGCACATTTCACATATATGAATTATATTAGAACATATCTTCAAGTTATGCATGTTCAGGGTCAATCATAGTATGACAAGTGTGTATAAGTTATTTCCACGTATGCATGTTCCGAGGCTTATGGAGATGGTAAGACCGTCTCCTGCCGGTCATGTCCCAGATATACTAGAATGTGACACCAATTCCATATCCGAACTGATTGTTTGACCCTTTAACATATAGCTTTCATACTTCATTTTTTGATCTGGTCAACTGAAGTGTTTCATCTTCTAAAGTTGGTTCGCATGCAAGTAAGAAACTCGCTAACATTTGACCATTCCTGAAAGTTCGAGATCAGTATTCTATGTGATATATAAATAGTTTCATTGCCATATTCCCAACCTATCCTATCACATTCAGCTTGCTAATAATTGACCTTAGTGGATATGAAGTCATCACTATGATCTTATGACCCTCAAAATAATATTAGAATTTTTCTTTTACGTGGTAAAAGGCTAAAATGAACTATTCTACTAATGTGTAACGAGTTTCTGCATCAAGTAACATTCGACTATCAAAAATTAATGGGACACATCCAAATACAAAAATAAATCTTCATTCACTTTCGGTGCAGAAAAAAATAGGGGGTTGCCTCAAATAACCTTTCAATTGCTCTAAGGCTTCTACTTGTTTTGAACCTCATGATATCCCATTTCCAAATCGATTTACATTGAAGAACTCCTATACATGTCTGACATTCTGGAAATGAATATGATAAGGGCTACAACCCTTCCGGTGAGGACCTAGACATCTCTTTTTGTCTTTAGGTGGTGATTTCAGTTGACTTGGGTTGGATTTGCTTTGATTCCTCTCTGTTTAACCATATGCCCTAAGAAATTCCTAGATGAAACTCCAAAAGGGACATTTATTCATATTAAGCCTCAATTTATGTTTATGAATCACTTCAAAGATCTTTGCCAAGTCCGCTATATGATTGCAAGCCTGCAAAGTCTTCGCCTCAATAATCTTTTTGATGAGGACCTGGAAAAATTTCTTGACCATTCTCTGATATGTTGGCCTCGCGTTCTTCAAACAAAATGACAAGATTTTGTAGCAATACAAACCTAGAGGAGTGATAAAATTCATTTTCTCCTAGGTATCCTGATGAAGTGACATCATATTATATCTATTGTATGCCTCCAAAAATGACAGCCTTTCAAACCATGTAGTTACATCTACTAACTGATCGATATTCAGTAATAGATCAATCATGTTTTATTTAAATCTGTATAATCAACACAAACTCTCCAAATTCTGTTCTTCTTTTGCACCACCACCACGTTAAAGACCCATGGCGTGAATCTCATTTCCCATATGAAGCCCATCTTCAATAACCTTTCGACTTAATTGGAAATTACTTTATTTCTCTTTGAAGCAAACCATGTAAACTATCGATTTATGGCAAGCCAAATTCGGGTCTATTCTTGGCATATCTACACATGTCCATGGAAAGATATTCATATTATCTATGAGAAATTTCATCAATTCGTCTTTCAATTATTCTTCCAATTCTGACCCAATTTGCACCTTTATATCTGGGTAGATCAGATCCAAAGGTTGGGACTATTAGTCTCTAAGACATGCTTCCAAGATACTAAACATGATTTGAGTGTGAAATTAACAAGTAAGTTGCAGAAATACTTGAATTGGTTTGTTGAGAAATTTCAAAAATTTCCTTGTAGGATGAAGCTCTAAGCTTTATATTTGTTGTTAAACTCTTGGGAGAGTTTCCCTATCACCTTGTAAGACTCTCCAAGTGCTAGCTTAGTTGAAAATTTGAAGCAAAATTTTCACCATGGAAGAGAAGCAACTCACGGCAATGGAGGGAGAAGGAAGAGAGAGTTGGTTGTTACCAAAGTTAGTAGTTGTGTTGTGTAAATGCAACATTTAATTTTTCCAACTACTCACATCACACTTTTGACAATTGATGTAAGTGAAGTGGGTCCCACCACTTTTAAATTCCAAACTTAAGTTGGCCTCTCCAACATAAAACTAGACTTGGGTCCAGGTTTGTTTAATTCCGAATTAAACGAATTTTTCGTCGCGATATAATTAAATCCAATTTAATTAAATAATTATGCCTCGCAAAATTATTACGATCGTCGCTTACGAATTAATTCCAAATTAATTTGTTCGCCCGAATTAAAATCCAATTTTAATTTCGTATTGAAATCCGATTTTCAATTAATATATCCAATATATTATTTAATCGGTTAATTCTAAATTAATCACGTTCTCTCTTCTATGCAAATTTAATCCCAGATTAATTCTTGCCGTAATTAATCCCAGATTAATTTTCTCCCTCATAATTAATCCCAGATTAATTCTATTTGAGTCAAATATCATTGGTGAATCTTTGGGAAGCGACATAAGAGATTCTTGGATATGTTGGCAGTAAATACGATCATCAGACTATCCGAATACGTGCGTACATTGTACTACGTTCTCTCTGATTTACAAGACGTGGTTGGCTTCTAGCAAAGCATCATGCCTACCCAATTCTCCAACTATATCCACCGAGGAATATAATATGTATCAAACATAGTTATATAATGTAATGTGTAATACGATCCAGTATCGGATGTCACATGCTAGGCCTAGGGTTGGCTCTGTGTTTGCCCCGTACGAAGCATATATCGGATCCCGAGCAACTAGTCTTTGTAAACAGATAGTCATGACCTAGTGATAATATCCTGATAGCTGCAGTATTTAAGAGTACTAGTTTCGTATCCTGTGTGACCATCATCTCCATATGACTGAAGTGATACTCCCATCTTGACATCACATCCAATACACTACGATTCTCAGTAAACCCAATAGAGGCGTACACAAAACCTGTTAAAGCTCCAGACGACCAATATCAAAATAAACTGATTGTCGCAAGTAATAGCGATGTAAGTCTCAAGTTAAAGAACATATACACCTACCCTGATTCGGATTCCCATAGACACATAGTCATACTACCAATGGGATTCTCAGGGGGTCTATCCAGAGCGAAACTGTTCTCGGTACAACGGCTAAAATAACCTCTTATTACACATGCATAAGTATCCAATCCCTAAATATATGAGAACTATGTTGTTAAGCTTCCATAACGCGCACAAGTGTAATACTAGTCTATTCCGCATTGTCGATGTCCATTCGCGATAATATTATGAGTAGGGATATTTAATGATTAAACCGTTCGTGGATTAATATTGTCTCATATCTTATTAATCTGATTTAACCATATTGACTTTTATCATTATATATATCTAAGTAATCCAATTACAATAATGATAAAATAGCAAATTCCTTTTGTCACATAGTTAATTTGTATAAAAAAACACAATCTTCTTTAAAATAGTGATACTATGTGTCATAATTGTCCAACAAACTCCCACTTGGCCTATAGCCAATCACTCAAGTATCTAATACATGAACTATGCACATGTCGCTCAAACTTTTGCTGAGATATAAATTCGTCAGCGGATCTGCAATGTTGTCATCTGATGCGATCTTCTCGATCTTCACATCGCCACGATGTATGATTTCACGAATCAGATGAAACCTTCGAAGTACATTCTTGGATCGTTGATGAAATCATGGTTCCTTAGCCTGTACGATAGCCCCATTATTGTCACAATACAAAGGTACGGGCTCAGCTGCTAACGGAACTACTCCTAATCCAATTAGGAATTTACGGATCCGAACTACTTCTTTTGTTGCCTCAGTTGCAGCAATATATTCTGCTTCTGTTGTTGAGTCGGCAACAGTCTCTTTCTTGGAAGATTTTAAATAGAATGTGAATGAATAATCAAAGAAGTGTGGCGGAAACACACTTACATTGATCGGATTTAGGATGCGTCAAATGCCCAAAAATCCCCTCTAGGTTCGGCCAAGGTGTCCTCCAAGAAATTGATGTCCAAGCTCCAAGCTTTGTGTAGATTCCAAGCTCTTGAGTTGGTTTCCCTAACACCTTGATATGATTCATTTGATGTGTGTGCTAGCACTCAAAAATTGCAACAATTTTTTATCTTGTTCTTGAGCAGTTTCGGTAATGGAAGAACAAGGGGGGAGAGGAAAATTTCTTTTAATTTTCGGTAATGAGAGAGAATAGAAGACTTGTGTAATTGATTTCAAAAATCAATTAATTGATATACCAAATATGGTTTGGTAATAGTCAATCAAGCTTTCAAATTTGGAATGTAAATTAAGTCATCACCAACTCCACCTAAACACATCAACCAAAAGCAACTTAAGGTGACATGTGATGTGACATGTGGGCCCACTCGATTCCAAATGCGAGTGGGCCCGCAAACACTCCCGGGCTCGGGTTCGCTAATTTCGAATTAACGAACTTCCGTTGCGACGTAATTAAATCGAATTTAATTAAATAATTATTCCTAGCAAAATTACTATTCAGGTCGCCAACGAATTAATTCTAAATTAACTCGTTTGCCCGAATTAAAATCTAATTTTAATTCCGCATCGAAATCTAATTTCGTTTAATATATCAAATATATTATTTTATCGATTAATTCCAAATTAATCTTTCTCTCTCTTCAAATAGTACTTTATCCCAAATAAAGTCTCTCCGCAATTAATCCCAGATTAATTAAGCTCGAATTATACGTCATCGGTGAATCTTCAGGAAGTACCCAATAGATCCCTGGATATGTTGGCAGTAAATCCGGTCGTCAGACTATCCGAACACGTACGTACCAAGTACTACGTTTTTACCGATTTACGAGACAAGGTTGGCTTATGGCAAAGCGCCATGCCTACCCAATTCTCCAGAAATATTCTTAATGGAATATAAGATCTTTATCAGGCGTAGTATACGTAGTATTGCGTATTGCGATCCAATATCGGATGTCATATGCAAGGCCTGGGGCTGGAATAGTGTCTGCCCCATACGAAGCATATATCGGATCACCAGCAACTAGTCTCTTTATTATCGGATAATCATGACCTAGTCATATTATCCCGATGGTTGCAACCCTTAGAGAACGAGTTATGTATCCCTGCGTGACCATCATCTCCATATGACTGAAGTGATACTTCCATCTTGACATCACATCCAATACACTACGATTCTCAATAAACCCAGAAGAGGCGTACACAGAACCTGTTAAAGTCCTGGATGACCAAAACCAAAGCATACTGATTGTCGCAAGTACTAGCGATGCAAGTCTCAGGTTAGGACCAAATACACCTACCCTGATGCGGATTCCCATTGACACATAGTCATACTACCAATGGGATTCTGAGGGGTCTATCCAGAGCGAAGCTGTTTTCCGTACCATCGGTAAAAACAAACCTCCTACCACACTTGCATAAGTATCCAATACTTAAATATATGAGAACTATGTTGTTACGCTTCCATAACTCGCACAAATGCGATACTAGTCTATTCCGCATTATCGATGTCCAGTCTCGATAATACTACGACTAGGGATATTTAATGATTAAACCATCGTGGATTGATATTGTCTCATATTCTCAATCCGGAACTAATCATAAGGACTTTCATCATTCACACATTTAAGTAATCTAATTACGAAATGATAAAAGGCAATTTCCATTGCTACATAATTAATTTATACAAAAACACAATGTCTTTTACAAATAGTGAGGCTATGGGTCATAATTGTCCAACAATCTCTCACTTGGCCTATAGCCAGTCACTCAAGCATCTAACACCTGAACTATGTACATGTCGCTCAAACTTTTGCTGAGGAATGGCTTTCGTCAGCGGATCTGTAATGTTGTCCTCTGATGCGACCTTCTCGATCTTCACATCACCACGATGTATGATCTCACGAATCAGATGGAAATGTCGAAGAACATTCTTGGATCATTGATGAGACCGCGGTTCCTTAGTCTGCGCTATAGCCCCGTTATTGTCACAATACAATGGAACGGGCTCAGCTGCTAATGGAACTACTCCAAATCCAATTAGGAATTTTCGGATCCAAACTACCTCCGTTGCTGCTTCAGCTGCAGCGATATACTCCGCTTCTATTGTTGAATCGGCAACAGTTTCTTGCTTGGAAGATTTTCATCTCACTGCTCCATTATTCAAACAAAATATGTACCTGAATTGTGACTTACAGTCATCTTTATCGGTTTGGAAACTTACATCGGTATACCCAGTTATCTCAAGTTCTCCATCTCTATAGATTAAGAAAGCATCCTTAGTTCATCTAAGATACTTAAGGATATTCTTAACCGCCATCCAGTGACCTTCATCTGGATCGGCCTGATAGCGACTACACATGCTCAAAGCATATGAGACATCAGGTCGCGTACATATCATGGCATACATGATCGATCCGACTGCCGAGGCGAACGGTATCTGACTCATGTTGTCTCTCTCATCTTGAGTTTTAGGACACATGTCCTTAGATAGAGTGATGTCATGTGACACTGGCAATAGTCCCCTTTTGGACTGATCCATGTTGAATCTATTCAACACTTTGTCAATGTACGTACTATGGGAGAATCCAAGCAGCTTTCTAGATCTATCCCGGTAGATCTTTATTCCTAGAATAAAGGCTGCTTCTCCCGGATCTTTCATGGAGAATTTCAATGAAAACCAAGCTTTCACCGACGTTAACATGGGAATGTCATTGCCAATAAGCAATACATCATCAACGTAAAGGACAATGAATATCAGTGCTCTCCCACTAACCTTCTTATATACATAAGGATCATCCTCGCTTTGAACGAAATCATATTCTTTTATGATCTCATCAAAGCGTTGGTTCCAAGAACACGATGCTTGCTTCAATCCATAAATTGATCGATTTAACTTACAAACCTTGTTTGCAAGTCGCGGCATGACAAAACTGTCAAACTGTTGCATATAAACATCCTCCAAAAGGTTTCCGTTAAGGAAAGCGGTTTTGACGTCCATCTGCCATATCTCGTAATCAAAATATGCAGCTATAGCAAGCATTATCTGAATGGATTTAATCATGGCAACGGGTGAGAAAGTTCCGTCGTAATCGACACCATGTCATTGACGATACCCCTTCGCTACAAGCCTAGCTTTGTACGTTTGTACGTTGCCATCCATGTTGGTCTTTTTCTTGAAGACTCATTTGCATCCAATAGGCTTTACGCCTTCTGGTGTATCAACCAGTGTCCAAACTTGGTTGGTGTATATGGAATCCATTTCGGACTTTATGGAATCTTGCCATAAACCGGAGTCGATACCTTGTATCTCTTCCTCATACGTAGCCGACTCGTCTTCCTCAATGAGATTGATATCTGCATGAGGTGAAATCAGAAACCCATACCTCTCAGGTTGTTTCCTGACTCTCTCCGACCTACGCGGTCCTTGTGTAATTGAAGATTTTGGTACATCTTCATCCCTGATGAACTGTTCATGTTCCGTTGAGGATTATATGCCAGTAATAGTATCACTTCGATTTTCATCGAGTTCTACTTTCCTCCCACTTATCACTGCATTTAGGAATTCCTTCTCAAGGAAAACCGCATGTAGAGTAGCAAAAACTTTGTTCTCTTGTGGGTGATAGAAGTAATATACTTTGGTTTCCCTAGGATATCCTACAAAAAGGCATTTATCCGATTTGGGTTCAAGTTTGGTACCTTCCAAACGTTTGACGTATGCCCAGCATCCCCAAATCTTCAGGAATGAGAAACCTGGTTTCTTTCCTGTCCATATCTCATATGGAGTCTGTTGAACAGATTTTGATGGAACCTTATTCAAAATAAGTATTACATTGTTTAATGCATATCCCCAGAATGAAATAGGTAGCTCAGTGCGACTCATCATAGACCTTACCATGTCTAACAAAGTTCGGTTTCTCTGTTCGGACACACCGTTTAATTGCGGTGTTCCGGGAGGAGTCCACTATGAAAGAATACCATATTCTTTCAAGTAGTCAAGAAACTCATTACTCAAGTATCCGCCACCACGGTCCGACCGTAATGTCTTAATACTTTTACCGGTCTGTTTTTCAACTTCGTGTCGAAACTCTTTGAATTTCTCAAAAGTTTCCGACTTGTGTCTCATAAGATACACATAACCATAACGCGATGCATCATTTGTAAAGGTTATGAAGTATTCGTATTTACCTCTAGCCTGGCTAGACATGGGCCCACAAACGTCACTATGAACAAGAGCTAACAGTTCTGTGGCTCGCACACCTTTACCGTTAAAAGGTGACTTAGGCATTTTGCCTAATAAGCAAGATTCGCAGACGTCATATGAATTTGGATCAAATCCGTCCAAGTACCCACTCTTCAAAAGTGTGGATATGCGAGTCTTATTTATGTGTCCCAGACGACAATGCCACATATAAGTTTCATCATTATGACTTACTTTAAGCCTTTTGTTTGTTACATTTTGAGATTGGTTTATATTCAAAATATAAAGACCATTATTTACAACACAGTACAAATTTCTATATCATTTTTATACATAAAACACCCAGTGTTTCGAAATACAAAAGTATACCCACATTGGGTTAACATAGATACAGAAATAATATTCCTAGTCAAACTAGGTACATAATAACAGTCTGTTAGTTCAAGTACATGCCCCGAGGGCAGTTCCAAAACAAAAGTACTAACGGCCAAAACAGCGACAGATGTCTCATTTCCAACACGCATGTCAATCTCTCATGATGCTAGTTTCCTGCTAATCCGCAGATCCTCAACATCATTACAAATGTGAGTACCACAACCTGAATCAAAAATCCAATTTTTAAACATACCTGAGGCCGGTGCCTTGCCCGCCTTTATCTCCTTCTGGAGCGCCTTGTACTCACGGCAGTCACGCTTCCAGTGACCCCGCTTGCCGCACTGGTGGAAAACATCATGAGATTTGTCCTTAGGCTTCCCAGAAGCCTTTGACGCTTTGTCTTTGCCCTTCTTTTTCTTCTTCTTCTTGATACCTCCAGTCGCCTTGGGCCCAGCCCTCGGAGTCCGAGATGTAGAAGTGAAGTACGCCTCGTGCTTCTTGCCCTTAAGAAGTTTCTTTTCTGCCTCACGCAGCGTGGACATCAGCTCTCCAAGAGTCTTCTCTTGGTTCATCATATTGTAGTTCATGAGGAACCCACTCCAAGTGTCGGGGAGAGACTGCAAGATCAAATCTATAGAGGTCTCTATCTCAAAGACAATCCTCATTTTTCCAAGCTGCTCGATATCGGCAATCATCTGTGTCACATGAAGCTCAACAGATGTACCCTCTGACATCTGAGCGCGGAAGAGCTTCTTCTGTAACTCATATCTTTGCGATCTAAGATTAGATCGGTGTAGATCATTCAAATTCGCCAATATTGTATAGGGATCCAATCCCTTGTTCTGTCGACGAAATTGCTGAGTCATAGCAGCAAGCATGATATATTGAGCAGTTGTGTTGTCATCACTATGTGTCTTCCAAAGATCTAGCTCGAGCAACTGATCAGATCTGGGCTTAGGCCCAAGAGGTCTCTCTATAGTATATAGCAGCCTCTCGGATCCAAGGACTATCCTTAGATTCATGTCCCAATCGGAAAAGTTAGTGTCGTTGAAGACATTATCGCCCATGATGATGTCCCGGACACTGTTCTTTCCAGTCATTTTAACTGCGATAATCTAATTATCCAATTAACAATGTAGTGTCCAGTCCAACTGTTACAAGAAAAATAACATTATATTAGTCCAACTAATAAAATAATTTTGAAAAAATATTTGAAAACGCGTAAAGCTAAGTATTTGAACGAATTTGCAAATTCAATACTAGCCTCCCACTATTTTTCGGTGAGCCTCTAACCCTCTGTTGAGTACTCAGGAAACCCAGTTTCCTAGTGGGCTAGGATCCCGTTAAATAACGCATAACCTTGACTTTGGCCAACAAGCTGTATGATATTTAACTAGGTAGATCTCGAAGATCAATTGGATCTCATCAAATTCCTAGAACCGGTAGGTGGACCTCCAAGTCCGAAACATATATACAATATATATGCCAATATATCCAATATATTTTCCTAACCTTTTCCTCTGAATCAATTAAGCCTTGGCTTTGGCACAACAAGCTTAATGATTCCAGTTAAGCGGAACCCATTGACGTGGGAAAGCTTCGTAATCAATGTCGATGGACAAGAAGTGATCTTGACTTTGGCCAACAAATCACAACTTGGACAAGACACCGATATGGAACAAAGCTTTCATGATTCAAACACATCCGCAATTGACAAAGGTCTTTACTTTGGCCAACAAACCAGTGCCCATTTTGGATCTTGAGTAAGAATCACTCAATGGAAGGAAAACGCTTAATATGTTTTGAGGGTTTTTCGCGTAAATTGGCTTATTATCTTTGTTAGGTCTCATTATACACCCTTAAGCATGCATTCTAAAAGCATAATAAGGCGCGGAAAGTAAATTAATAATGATATGCGGATGGATATTTAACAACTTGTTCCTAGAACAAATCACTCAATTTCCTCTCCCCGGCTAGCACTATTCTACTTCTACCCAATTACATAATACAATAATAGAAACCTCATTACATTGAGGGGAATTAGGTGAGAATAGAATAAAAATAAATAATGAGAGATAAGGCTGGACACGCAGGTCCAATTTATAAATTCCAAATTTACAACAATGTCTAAAATTGTCATTTCCCTTCTAATATCCATCCGATATACCCTATTCATTCAACACATCCATGTATTCATTCATAGCATGCAATTCAATCAATATAATCCAATTAATTAATCTTGAATTATGTGATCATCCAATGTACAAACAACGATTTGATTTTGCACGAGTCCAACTCATTTGAGAATAAGTACTCAAAGTACGAATTCTTGAATTATATCGAACTACTCATTAAATCTAATTTTAATTCGTATTCAATACTAATTCAATCATTTATTTAATTCCAAATTAAATAACTACACTTTTAATGCGCTTTAATGACTTAGATTCCAAATCTAATCTAATCGGGTCTCAAAGCTCAACTAACATCCAATGTTCGTTTAATTAAAGTCTGATGGGCTTTCAATTGATTTCATAAGGCATGGGCTTTGGTCAATATGAGTCAAACCCAATTACCAAGCCCAATTAAGGAATCACCCTCATTTGCCAAGAAATCAATTTCGGCCCATAAGACCCAATTAAACTTTTAAAGCCCATTTGTTATATTTTGACTTAATGGAATGATTTAGGCCCAATTTGGATCCAATCCAATTGGCCTAAACCAACTTGGCCCAACCAAGCCCATTATGCCCAAATACAACAATTTCAAGCCCAATTCAAAATCAAGCCCAATTAACCAAATTTTAAAATTCCAAATTTTATAATTCAATTAACTAAAGTGTAATACATCAATTAATTATCTAAATTAATATTTCCAAAATACAATTTAATTAATTAATTATGTATCCATTTGTTCAACTTATGTCCAACATTTTTGAATCAAAAAATCAAGTCATTACATGCTAGATTGGTCACGGCAATGGTGGGTTATTTTGTCTTATTTCGTTTTTCAATCTGATTGAATTTTAAATCAACATTTCTCAATCGTTTCAAGTCATCCAATGATCAACGAAACAAAAATTACCATGACCATAGGGTAATAAAGCATTCGGCCAAGCCTATCAATGGGCAAAAATTTGATCCAATCAAGATTTCATGAAATTGATCATATACAACATCATAACATCATCATTCAAGCATACTCAATCAATCAATTTTATCAAATCATGCTCAAATTGATTTTACCCAAATTTTACCCTAATTCATTTCATGCTCAAATTGGCTCATAGATACCATTTATGGGTTTCTAGGTTTAGTCTTAAGATCAAAATAAGCATAGAATGTGAATGAATAATCAAAGAAGAGTGGCGGAAACACACTTACATTGATCGGCTTTAGGATGCGTCAAATGCCCAAAAATCCCCTCTAGGTTCGGCCAAGATGTCCTCCAAGAAATTGATGTCCAAGCTCCAAGCTTTGTGTGGATTCCAAGCTCTTGAAATGGTTTCCCTAACACCTTGATATCATTTCATTGATGTGTGTGCTAGCACTCAAAAATTGCCACAATTTTTTATCTTGTTCTTGAGCAGTTTCGGTAATGGAAGAACAAGGGGGGAGAGGAAAATTTCTTTCAATTTTCGATAATAATAGAGAATAGAAGACTTGTGTAATTGATTTCAAAAATCAATTAATTGATATACCAAATATGGTTTGGTGATAGTCAATCAAGCTTTCAAATTTGGATTGTAAATTAAGTCATCACCAACTCCACCTAAACACATCAACCAAAAGCAACTTAAGGTGACATATGATGTGACATGTGGGCCCCACTCAATTCCAAATGCGAGTGGGCCCGCAAACACTCCCGGGCTAGGGTTCGCTAATTCCGAATTAACGAACTTCCGTTGCGACGTAATTAAATCGAATTTAATTAAATAATTATGCCTAGCAAAATTACTATTCACGTCGCCAACGAATTAATTCTAAATTAACTCGTTTGCCCAAATTAAAATCTAATTTTAATTCCGCGTCGAAATCTAATTTCGTTTAATATAACAAATATATTATTTTATCGATTAATTCTAAATTAATCTTTCTCTCTCTTCAAATAGTACTTTATCCCAGATAAAGTCTCTCCGCAATTAATCCCAGATTAATTAAGCTCGAATCATACGTCATTGGTGAGTCTTCGGGAAGCGACCCAAGAGATCCTTGGATATGTTGGTAGTAAATCCGGTCGTCGGACTATCCGAACACGTACGTACCAAGTACTACATTTTTACCGATTTACGAGACAAGGTTGGCTTCTAGCAAAGCGTCATGCCTACCCAATTCTCCAGAAATATTCTTAATGGAATATACGATCTTTATCAGGCGTAGTATACGTAGTATTGCGTATTGCGATCCAGTATCGGATGTCACATGCAAGGCCTGAGGCTGGAATAGTGTCTGCCCCGTACGAAGCATATATCGAATCACCAGCAACTAGTCTCTTTATTATCGGATAATCATGACCTACTCATATTATCCCGATGGTTGCAACCCTTAGAGAACGAGTTATGTATCCATGCGTGACCATCATCTCCATATGACTGAAGTGATACTTACGTCTTGACATCACATCCAATACACTACGATTCACAATAAACCAAGAAGAGGCGTACACAGAACCTGTTAAAGTCCTGGACGATCAAAACCAAAGCGTATTGATTGTCGCAATTACTAGCGATGCAAGTCTCAGGTTAAGACCAAATACACCTACCCTGATGCGGATTCCCATAGACACATAGTCATACTACCAATGGGATTCTGCGAGGTCTATCCAGAGCGAAGTTGTTTTCCGTACCATCGGTAAAACACAACCTCCTACCACACTTGCATAAATATCCAATACTTAAATATATGAGAACTATGTTGTTAAGCTTCCATAACACGCACAAGTGTGATACTAGTCTATTCTGCATTATCGATGTCCAATCTCGATAATACTACGATTAGTGATATTTAATGATTAAACCATCGTGGGTTGATATTGTCTCATATCATCTTAATCCGGAACTAATCATAAGGACTTTCATCATTCACACATTTAAGTAATCTAATTACGAAATGATAAAAGGCAATTTCCATTGCTACATAATTAATTTGTACAAAAACACAATGTCTTTTACAAATAGTGACGCTATAGGTCATAATTGTCCAATAATTTCATCTATCTCATCTTAATTTTTAGGACACATAGCCTTAGATAGAGAGACATCATGTGACACCGGAAGCAGCCCCCTCTTGGACTGATCCATATTGAATCTCTTCAACACTTTGTCAATGTACGATCTCTAGGAGAGTACGGGCAGCTTTCCAGATCTATCCCGATAGATCCTTATTCCCAGAATAAAGGCTGCCTCTCACAGGTCTTTCATGGAGAATTTTAATGAAAGCCAAGCTTTCATTGATTGTAGCATGGGAATGTCATTGCCAATAAGCAATACATTATCAACGTATAGGACAATGAATGTCAGTGTGCTCCCACTAACCTTCTTATATACACAAGAATCATCTTCGTGAATGAAACCATATTCTTTTATGATCTCATCAAAACGTTGGTTCTAAGAACGTAATGTTTGCTTTATTCCATAAATGGATCGGTTTAACTTGCAAACCTTGTTTGCATGTTTTGGTACGAAAAAACCGTCAAGTTGTTGCATATAAACATCCTCCAAAAGGTTTCCGTTAAGGAAAGCGATTTTGACGTCCATCTGCCATATTTCATAATCAAAATATGCAACAATAGCATGCATTATCTGAATGGATTTCATCATGGCAACTGGTGAAAAAGTTTCATTGTAATCGACACCATGTCGTTGACGATACCCTTTAGCTACAAGCCTAGCTTTGTACATTTGTATGTTGCCATCCATGTATGTCTTCCTTTTGAAGACCCATTTACAACCAATAGGCTTAATGCCTACTGGTGCATCAACCAGGGTCCAAACTTAGTTGGTATATATGGAATCCATTTCGGACTTCATGGCTCCTTGCCATAAAGCGGAGTCGATGCCTTGTAACCCTTCCTCATACGTGGCCGGTTCATCTTCCTCAATAAGATTAATGTCTACATGAGGTGAGATCAGAAACCCATACCTCTCAGGTTGTTTTCTGACTCTCTCCGACTTACGCGGTTCTTGTGTATTAGAAGATTGTGGAACAGTCTCATCCCTGATGGACTATTGGTGTTCTGTGAGGGGGTCGGTGCCAGGAACAGTATCACTCTGATTTTCATCAAGTTCTACTTTCCTCCCACTTACCACTGCATTTATGAATTCCTTTTCTAGGAAAATTGCATGAAGAGCAACAAATAATCTGTTCTCTTATGGGTTGTAGAAGTAATATCCTTTGGTTTCCCTAGGATAATCTACAAATAGGCTTGCACTGTTTAATGTGTATCCCCAGAAGGAAATTGGTAGCTCTGTGTGACTCATCATTAACCGTACCATGTCCAACAAAGTTCGGTTTCTTCGTTCGGACACACCATTCAATTGAGATGTTCTGGGATGAGTCCGCTGTGAAAGAATATCATATTCTTTCAAGTAATCTTGAAACTCATTGCTTAAGTATTCTCCACCACGGTCCGACCGCAATGTTTTAATACTTTTGCCAGTCTGTTTTTCGACTTCGTGTCGAAACTCTTTGAATTTATCAAAAGTTTTCGACTTGTGTTTCGTAAGATACACATAACCATAACGCGATGCATCATCCGTAAAGGTTACGAAGTATTCATATCCACCTCTAGCCTGGCTAGACATGGACCTGCAAACATCACTATGAACGAGGGCTAACAGCTCGGTGGCACGTACACCTTTACATTAAAAGGTGTTTTAGGTATTTTGCCTAACAAACAAGATTCGCAGATATCATATGAATTAGGATCAAATCTATCCAAGTATCAATTCTTCGAAATTGTGGATATACGAGTCTTGTTTATGTGTCCCAGATGACAATGCCACAAATAGGTTTCATCTGTTTTACTCAATTTGAGTTTTTTGTTTGTCATATTATATATTTGAGATTCATTTATATTCAAAATATAAAAACCATTATTTACATATGTTGTACATATCTCAATATCATCTTTATAAACAAAACACCCAGTGTTCTGGACTACAAAGGTATACCCATATCGGGTTAAACTAGATACAGTGATTATACTCTAATCAAATTATGTATAAAATAACAGTCACCTAATGTAAGTACATACCCCGAGGGCAGATTAAAACTTAGGTGCCAACGGCCAAAACAGCGACTCTCGTCCCATTTCCGACTCGTAGGCCGATCTTATCTGAAGTCAGTCTCCTGCTAATCTGCAGATCCTGCACATCGGTACATATATGAGTACCACATCCAGTATCAAAAATCTAATTTTTAAAACCAGTAGTGGACATGTTTATTTCTATAACAAGCATACCTGAAGTCGGAGCCTTGTCTGCCTTCACTTCCTCCAAGTCCGCATTGTACTTATGGCAGTTACGCTTCCAATAACCCTGTTTGCCACAATGTAGGCAGACGTCTTGGGATTTGTCCTTTGTCTTCCAGAAGACTGTGATGATTTAGCCTTGCCATTTTTCTTTTTCTTCTTCACACCCCCAGATGCCTTCGGCCAAGCCTTGGCCTTCTGGGATGTCGAAGTAAGATACGCCTCGCGCTTCTTTCCCTTCAAAAGCTCTAGCTCTGCCTCTTTCAGCATAGCCATTAACTCTCCATGAGTTTTCTCTTGGTTCATCATATTATAGTTCATGACGAACCCACCCCAACAATTGGGCAGAGACTGTAAGATCAAATCTATAGAAGTCTCGGCCTCAAAGGTAATGGCCAGCTGACCTAGCTGTTTGATGTCAGCAATCATCTGTGACACGTAGTGCTCGAAAGATGTACCCTCTAACATACGAGAGTGAAAGAGCTTCTTTTGTAAATCATACTTCTGAGATCTAAGATTAGATCTATGAAGATCCTTCTGCTTCAACATCATGTTATAAGGATCCAATCCCTTGTTTTGACGATGAAACTGATGAGTCATTGCAGTAAGCATAAAAGACTGGGCAGTACAGTTATCATCACGATGAGTCTTCCAAGCTCATGCTCTACTGGCTGCTCAAGTCTGGGCTCAGGCCCGAGAGGTCTCTCTATTATATAGAGTAACTTTTTAGCTCCCAGGACTATTTTGAGATTTATTTCCCAATCTGGAAAATTTGCGTCGTTAAAGACATTCCCACCCATGATTATGTCCCTAACGCTAATCTTTCCAGCCATCTTGATTGATATAGTCTAACTATCTAATCAATGATTTCGGGTACACTCAAAATGCAATGGTTACTATAGTACAGCTATATAACCAACTACAAGTGGAGTAGTTTTGAGTACAGTCTAATTGTTCAAAGAAAACAATAAAATAATATTAGTCCAACTAATATATATAACGACGATAAATTCTAATAAAAGAGCGCGCATTAGCAAGTATTAAACGAAATTGCAAATTTAATACTTGCCTCTCACTATTTTTCGGCGAGCCTCTAACTCTCCGTTGAGTACTCGGGAAACCCAGTTTCCTAGTGGGCTAGGATCCCATTGAATAATAAAAAACCTTGACTTTGGCCATCAAGCTATATAAAACTTAACTAGGTAGATCTCTAAGATCAATTGGATCTCATCCAATTCTTAGATCCGGTAGGTGGACATCCAAGTCCAAAACATATATCCAATATATTTCCTAACATGTTTCTAGTGAATCAACTAAGCTTTTGCTTTGGCTCAACAAGCTTAATGATTCCAGTTAAGCACGACCCATTGACAGTGGGAAAACTTCATAATCCACGTCGATGAACAGAAGTGACCTTGACTTCGGCCAACAAGTCACAACTGCTCAAGACATGTGATGTTCACAAAGCTTTCATGGTTCAAACACATCCACGATAGAAAATGATCTTGACTTTGGCCAACAAATCAAAGCCAATCTTGGATCTTGAGAGAGAACCACTTAATGGAAGGAAACACTTAATAACAAAAGTGAGGGCGTTTTCGTAAATTAGCAACCAATTTATTATATTTGATTATGTATCATCATACACCCTTAAACATGTATTCTAAAAGCATAATAAGGCGCGATAAATTTAATATGATATGCGGATGGATATATAATACAATTTGTTCCTAGAACAAATCTCTCTCTATTCTCTCTCCCGCTAGCACTTTACATTCTTCTAAGACCCAATTACATAACACCATAAGAAACCTCATTTACATTGAGGGAATTAGTGAGAAGAGAAATATAATGAGAATGAGAGGTGATAGGCTGGACATGCAGGTCCAATTTCAAATAAATATCATATTTACAACAATTTCCAAAATCGCCCCCACCCATCTAATAGCCATCCGATATACATTATTCAACAAATACATCCAAGTATTCACACATAGCATGTTGTTAATTAATCTAATCCAATTAATTAATCTTCAATTAATGGCCATCCAATGTTCATGCAACGATTTGATTTGCGTTAAACAATAAATACTCAAAGTAAGTATTCTTGAATTATATCGAACTATAATTTTAAATCCAATTTTAATTGTATTCAATACTAATTCAAGTTTAATTCCAAATTAAACAATTACACTTATTTTATTAATGCCTTTTAGACTTGGATTCCAAATCCACCCAATTAGCATCCAATGCCAATTCGATTAGGTCCAATGAGATTTTAATTAATTTTTTAGGCATGAACTTTTGGCCATAATGGATCAAACCCATAATGCCTTGGCCCATTTAGGAATCACCATATGCCAAAATTTAATTCTGGCCCATTAGGCCCAATTAAATTTTTAAAGGCATAATAGTCATATTATGGACTTTTATGGAAATGGTTTAGACCCAATTGGATCTAACCCAATTATTCAAAACCAAACTTGGCCCAACCAAACCCATTAATCCAAATATGACCAAATTATCCCAATTAGTATTTTATGGACTAATTTCATTAACACAATATTCCAAATATCACATTAATTCAATTTAAGTGTAATTAACACAACTAATTAATTAATCTAACATTTCCAAAATATTAATTAATCATGTTTTATTATTCCAATTCATGTCCAACACAAATTGAAGTAAAATCAAGTCTTCCAACAACATGCTCATTCACGGCAATTACATGAAATTAACGTTCAATTTGATTCCAATCCAATTAAATCAATAATTAACATTCAATTTCATGCCATTAACACATCCAATTGTCTAATTTTAAAAAATCACCATGAGCTAAATCTAGGGTATATTCGGCCATGCTAAGGATTTTGGGGAAAATTTGATCCAATCAATTTTTAACAATCCAATCATGCATAACTCTAAGTTATCATCATCCAACATCAACCAAACACTCAATTTAGAAATTTCATGCTCCAAGCAAAAATACCCAAATTAAAGTTATAACCCTAGATTTCAAAAATCAGTTTAGAAGGCTCTGATACCATCTGTAGTCTCTAATACATGCTTCCAAGATCCTAAACATGATTTGAGTGTGAAATTAACAAGTAAGTTGTGGAAATACTTACATTGGTTTGTTGAGAAATTTCAAAAATTTTCTTGTAGGATGAAGCTCCAATCTTTAGATTTGTTGTTAAACTCTTGGTTGAGTTTCCCAATCACCTTGTAAGACTCTCCAAGTGCTAGCTTAGTTGAAAAATTGAAGTAAAATTTTCACCATGGAAGAGAATCAACTCACGAAAATAGAGGGAGAGGAAAGAGAGATTGGTTGTTACCAAAGTTAGTAGTTGTGTTGTGTAAATGCAACATTTAATTTTGCCAATTACTCACATCACACTTTTGACAATTGATGTAAGTGAAGTGGGTCCCACCACTTTTAAATTCCAAATTTAAGTTGGCTTATCCAACATACAACTACTAGACTTGGGCCCGGGTTCATTTAATTCCGATTAAACGAATTTTTCATCGCCACAAATTAAATCCAATTTAATTAAATAATTATGTCTCGCAAGATTATTACGATAGTCACTTATGAATTAATTCCAAATTAATTCGTTCGCCCGAATTAAAATCCAATTTTAATTTCGTATTGAAATCAGATTTCAATTAATATATCCAATATATTATTTAATCGATTAATTCTAAATTAATCGCGTTCTCTCTTCTATGAAAATTTAATCCCAAATTAATTCTTACCGTAATTAATCCCAGATTAATTTTCTCCCTCATAATTAATCCCAGATTAATTCTATTCAAGTCAAATGTCATTGGTGAATCTTTGGGAGGGGACCCAAGAGATTCATGGATATGTTGGCAGTAAATACAGTCATCGGACTATTCGAACACGTGCGTACCCCGTATCACATTCTCCCTGATTTACAAGACATGGTTGGCTTCTAGCAAAGCACCGTGCCTACCAAATTCTCCAGAAATATCCGCCGAGGAATATAATCTGTATCAGGTATAGTAATACAATGTAATGTGTAATACGATCCAGTATCGGATGTCACATGCTAGGCCTAGGGCTGGCTCTATGTCTGCCCCGTATGAATCATATATCGGATCCCGAGCAACTAGTCTCTGTAATAGGATAATCATGACCTAGTCATACTATCCCGATAGCTACAGCATTTAAGAGTACTAGTTCTGTATCATGTGTGACCATCATCTCCATATGACTGAAGTGATACTCCCATCTTGACATCACATCCAATACACTACGATTCTCAGTAAACCCAATAGAGATGTACACAGAACCTGTTAAAGCTCCAGACAATCAATATAAAAATAAACTGATTGTCGCAAGTAATAGCGATGTAAGTCTCAAGTTAAAGATCACATACACCTACCCTGATTCAGATTCCCATAGACACATAGTCATACTACCAATGAGATTCTGAGGGGGTCTATCCAGAGCGAAATTGTTCCCGGTCCAACGGCTAACAGAACCTCTTATTACACTTGCATAAGTATCAAATACCTAAACATATGAGAACTATGTCGTTAAGCTTCCATAACGCGCACAAGTGTAATACTAGTGTATTCTGCATTATCGATGTCCAGTCTCGATAATACTACGACTAGGGAAATTTAATGATTAAACCGTTCGTGGATTAATACTGTCTCATATCTTATTAATCTGATTTAACCATATGGACTTTTATCATTATATATATCCAAGTAATTCAATTACAATAATGATAAAATATCAATTTTCTTTTGTCACATAGTTAATTTGTACAAAAACACAATGTTCTTTACAAATAGTGATGATATGGGTCATAATTGTCCAACAAGGACTCGAGTACTTCAATAGTTGGAGTATGGTAATCACTATCATCAGCGAATCATTTTGGAATCGAGTCATGTAACTGCTATTTGGTCCTCTTATGGGGCATCTCTTCTTCTTAAATGCTCTTTCTCTTGTCATCTTCTTTGCTTCTTACTAAGCGGACTGTGAGAGCATAGCATTGTTGGGTCGTCTACTGGCCCTCTTTAATATCAAACATCCCTACTATAAATGGGTTAACACACTTAACCACTTGATGGACTGTGGAGGGTACAGTTTCTATATTGTGAATCCACTATCTCCCCGCAATTACATTGTAGGCTGAAGGTTCATGTACACAATCCTCTCACCCGCAGTTATTGGCAATGAAATTATTTCTCTCGCATTTAGCCTTATTCATTCAAAGGCAATGAGGGGTGCATTGTAGAGACGCAAATCCTATTGCTTCAATTTTATCTTCTTGAATGTGTCTTCGAATAGGATCTCAGCATTACTTCCACCATCATAAAAATTTGGTCTACTTTGTGTTGGGGTTTTCGCTGTGGAAGCATGGTTTAGGCAAAATCATAATTTTTAAATTTACCAAATAAATTAATATAAATAATTTATTCATCATTCACCTAAACATATTTTTCATTATCAAATAATGATATTATAAATTAAGAAAATGCCACAAAATTTTTACGAAAATAATTTTCTGCAAAAGCGTAAAAAATACGTTTCTAGCTGAACTGACTAACCGAGACTCCACCGAGGCTACTCCAGTCAGCCCAACAGTATCCAGTCAACCCATGGGCTCCCTAAGTAGTGACTGATTCAATGTTTGGACAGCTTTCATCCGGTAAGATCAAATTTCACCCGGTAACATCATTTTTAACAGTTTTCGCGTATTTTCGCTTCGAAATAATTTCTGAAAATTATTCCAACACCCAATACACATCCAAACATCATTTTTGCATCATCAAAAATCTGAACTATTCCATATCTAAACAAAATATAAAAATATTAATTTTTCATGCCTTAAATCCAATTTTTCTCAACATTAATCTTTACACCAATCAAAGTCTCCACACATGAAGAATCCTAGAATAATTCTAGGCATAAAAAGAGTTGTTATTACACTTTAAAATGGCAACATATCATCATATGACAATACTAAAAGCTAATAGTATACTATATTACTTAATATAACTTCACACATGTATCTAACTACCAAATCCATCAACTAAATCAAAAAGCCCCAAATTTAGAGTGAAAAAACTCTCAACAATATTTGTAACACCCAAGAACAATAAAAATATTTTTCTAAGTTAAAAAATATTAAATATTACCTTTAATCTTCAAACTTTCTTCGAACTTTTGTTATTGTTGGAATTCTTTTTCTCTACTCTCTTGGTGTATTTTGGAAGGTTGAAGATGGCTAGTGTTTGTAACTGAATGAAACAAATAAAAAAATATTTTATATAAAAGAAGTGGCGTGAAATAGCGGTAAATTTGTCATTTTTTAATTCAATTTTTATCAAATAAAAACTTGGCAAATAAATATGACAAATGGCATAATTATTTATCATATATTACCTTTAATATATAATAATAATTAGTTAACTTTACACTTGTACAAATTAAATTAACAATTATCTAATTCATTAATTAGGATAATTATTAACTTACTTTATAAGTGTCAAGCCATCATTTGGTAATTAATATGTATATAATCTAATTATGTATCAAATACAAATACGACCAAAAATATCTCGATATGTTGATTTTCATTTACCAATTAAATGATTCGAATTAACTGGCTTAATCTGATAAAATATTATGAATAATTTATATTATTCATAACGTGTTGACCAAGTGCTCAATAAGTACACTTTATATTATGGGACTCTCTAAGTTCAAATTTATCCATCACGGAATATAATTTTGTGTCCATAATTCAACCACTCGTAAATTATGACGACTACAAATAATCTAGCTGAACTATACAAGTCGAGGTCATCGCATAAATATAATCCCTCCATCATGGGTAATCCATATTATACCGGGGTGATGAGCGGAAAATATATCATTATTTCCCACCGTTTTTAATTAATATTTTGTATAGTTTCTCGGGTTTTATGAATGTTTTGAAGTGTTTTAGTTTATTTTACAGATAAAATAAAATCGGTACTCAATGGAATCATTCAGGATGAAATATGGAACAAGGAATGGCAAAAACTGGACTTGACATATGGATTTTGGAGATTGGAAACTTGAAATGGCGTTCTAACGAAGTGCAATTTCGAAAATTTCAACTTTGCGCAGTTGTCGTATTTTGGCCATAACCTCTTACTCCGATATCGAATTGAGGTGATTCAAGTTTCAGATTAAAGAAGACGCAAAGATCTACAATTTTGACGTTCATAATAATTTCGAAGTCTAAATATTTCATGACCGAAATTGATGAAACATCCGGAAGTATGTTTTGTGTAAGTATTTAAGTCATTTTCAAAACAGAAATATAATAACAAAATAAAAAAATAAAAATTGTCAAACTTCCACCAAACATGCTTGCATTTTTGGTGGAGGATTTGGTGTCATGTTTGGTGCCATGTTTGGTGGAGCAATTGGTGGAGAAATTGGTGGAAGCCTTTAGATTTGCCTATAAATACCAAGCAATTTCATTTGTAATTCTCATGTTTTCCTTCGGTTTTTGTAAGGAATTAAAGGATTGTATCTTATTTGTATTTATTTTCAGTATTTTAATTATGTATTTTTATTTTCAGTAATAGTAATAGTTTCTTTTCTTTTCTTTTCTTTTATGTTTAGTAGTTAAATTTCCGCTGGGGGAAGGGTGAAGCTTTTATTATTTCAGTTTAGATCAATCTTCCTTAATTATAACATGTAAATTATAATTTAAACTAAAGGTTATACCGCCTTAATGGCTGGTTTTATTTATTTGACATAATGTGACACCACTCATATAATCGGTCTTTAGGTGACAGATAATTACCGCCTATATGGCTGGTTTATGGACAAATGATAACACCGCATTTATGGCCGGTTGGACTTAATTGAAAATTTGACTTAATCATGATACCGCCTATATGGTCGGTTGATAATATCACTGATAATTTCTAAATTATAATAAAGGAGATTTCTAAATTAGAAATAGTAAAGGTGGATCCTCTAACCCCCAGTATTTTATTTTTATTCTAGGAAAGTGATGAAACACAATATTAACAAGCTTAATAATTGATTTAGTTATATTATGGGTAATTCTTTAGTTTGTTTATTGAATTTTAAGCCTAATGCTTCTTGTTGCCTGATCACCAATAAGATTGATTTGGTAAACTTAAAATGAACTTGGAAAAAGGATTTTAGGTTTTAGCCTTAGATTCAATAGCTCGCGATCTCACCTTAGGGCATGGTGATCCTTAGGTAGATTTCCTTACAGGATATGAATATACATGTCGGGCGGGGGTAGCCACAATTGGAACTTGAACTTAATAAATTCAGGTAACTTGATTAACATAGGAGTATGATTAATTAGGTTATTTTGGGTATTTGCATCTGACCATCGGAAGAGACTTATGCATATTTTCGTGTTTCAGGTTAGCAAACTGATTTATTACACATATATAAGAAAATCAATTCATCATTAGAATAATTTTGTGTGGAATCACAACCCTAGATATTTGAGTCTTTTGTTTATTTTCTTTAGTATTTTCTTTTATGTATTTATTTATTTAGCAAATCCACATTCAACCAACCAATCAAGCAATCATTCTCTTTTCCCTTTAATTAGATACTTGTAAATAAATAGAATCAATTATTAATAATAACATTAGGAATTAAGTCCTCGTGGGATCGATATTTTTATACTACTTGAGAGATATGTGCGCTTGCGTTATACGTATGTGATCACGCCGGTCAAGTTTTTGGCGCCGTTGCCGGAGACTTATTTTTCTTGAGTTATTAATTTTGAAGCTATCTATTTTACTTGTATCTAATTTTCTTTATTTTTATCTGTAATTTTTATTTCCTTCTTTTATTTTTCATGTGGTTGACATGGATCTTCATTGGGCAATTGAGAGATTACGAGCTTTAATAGAAAAATATACACCCCAAATCAGGGAGCAACAGTCTGGTTTTCTGAGGCCTGTTGTTCAGCCCAACAATTATCATTGGATGTCAGAACCAAACAATACTACATTTGCTCAACAGAACTCAATGGGGTGATGTGAAATATGCGATGGTAACCACCCGAGCGATCAATGCATATACATTTCAGGGTGGCAGAATTATTAGTATCATTCAAGGTACGAAGAACCAACATATTTCACAGAACCACATTCTCCATCTTATCCATCATCCACCTATGATCTTCATCAAGAACCAGAACCACCAGAGGAAGATCATTTGATTGACATGCTCAAAGATTGGCTCGAAGAATGAGAAGCTCAATTTGATACACAATTTCAGAGTCAAGCGGAATCTATACAGAGGATGACAGATCAAATTAGACAATTAATAGAAAACCTGAATTAGATATCTCACGGAGCAAATGACACCGATGAAGCCTTTGAGTACCAAGAGTTTCATGATAACACCTTAACAGAGAAGGAGGATAAGTAGTATCAAGAATTTAAGGTATCATTTCAGGAGCTCGAACCAGCCGAATCTCAATTTGATTTTTATTATTCATCAGACTCTGACGAGGATCAAGAAGTAGAGCTGTTTGTACCAACAAAAATTGAGGATGAAATTATGTATCCTTAAAATGAGGATCTTGGAGCATGCATTGCATTGATGTTTGAAGAAGAGCTACATGAGCCAGTCATATCAACCACAGAAGATGAAGACCTAAAATCATACACATCTTTAAATCCTCAGGTTGACACTTATGGAGCATACATTTCACAGATGACAGATGAAGAACTGAATGCGGAAATCATAAAATACATATGTGAAGAAAATATGGAGGAAGATGCACAAATGAACGAGCAAATGACTGATCATATTGAAGATTTCATGCATTCAGGAGAAACATCACTGTTTTGGGGAGTACAGATCAAAGACATCACCTAGAAGCTTGACAGAATGGAACTTCCATTCAAAGTCAAGCACCATACGAGACCTCCTAAATTTTCTTTCTTTCTTTTCAGGAACCACTGGAGCAACAAAGTTTAAAAAGGTGGCACGAGCACTGAATGAGATAAAATTCTTTTTGCCACTTTACCATTGGAAGAGACCCTTCAAAAGCAACGCTCATGAGACTGTCGTTAATCGGACCTCCAAAACCATACTGAAACCTCCTTGACAGATGGATTTCAGTCACGTCTGGCTGAAGACGAAAAATTTAACACTAGCAGGGAGGCAGCCCATGCAATTTGTTATAATTTATGTTTGCATATTTTGTGTATATATGTTGTAGAGTTTTTAATTTTGTGTGATATTTTCAGAAAAAGCACAAACGGAGTATTTAAGGCAAAACAAGATAAGAGGAATGGTGTTTTGGCAATCACAAAAATGAGAGCTAATTCATTAGTGATGGCTGAGTAAGGAATGGATTATTAAGACGCATCCTAATAGATTTATATACCAAACGAGTGGCGTATTGCGTACACAATTCTGTTGCCTTAATAATTGCTTTGATTTTCTTTTCTTTTGTTATTTTCTTTTATTTTCGCTGACAAGATCTATACTTTTTGACTTTCATGATTTATTTTAATGTTCATTGTCATTTGATAGGTACTAGTGCTATTATTACTCACCATTTTCAGGATCTATAAATTTAGCTCGTCATTCTTCTCTTCTACACATCTTGATAAAAATTTAGATAAGAGGAAAATGGAAACCACTTCCAAGCGACGATTTACTCATATCTGTGTGTTTTGTGGTTCTAACACTGGGACCAAACCAGAATTTATGGAGGCCGCAAAGGAATTGGGGAGAGTTATTGCTGAACGAAACGTGCACTTAGTATATGGCGGTGGCAATCTTGGATTAATGGGATATGTTTCAAAAACCGTGCAAGAATGTGGTAGCCATGTTTTGGGAATCATTCCAAAACCATTAGCAGAGACAAACCTCATGGGAGACTCAAACGGAGAGGAATGAATTGTCTCAGACATGTCTGAATAACTCATTGAAATGGTCAATCACGCTGACGCTTTCATTTCTTTACCAAGTGGGCTAGGCACGTTGGAAGAAATATTCACAATTGCATCTTTGGGCAAATTTGAATATCCACCAGAAACACATTGGACTATTTAATGTGGATGGATTTTTCGATTTTCTTTTTGTATTTCTTGCAGATGCTAACAAACTTGGGCTTATCTCCAAACGGTAAAATACATATTCCTAACTGCAAGAAAAGAAGATGAATTAATCGACCAACTCTTAGCTTATGAACCAAAAATTGACCTTATTGTTTCCAAGTTGAACTGGTCTGATAGCGATCGTGGAAAGAAGCGTAGATTGGATTTAGATCTTAATCGCTAATTTTTTTTATATGAGCAATTGTCAAATCTGTGCTAACCTGGTGATATCTTCTAAACACTTCTTCTTCTTTTTCAGACACTGGGGACAATGTCTCATTTAGGTTTGGGGGATGAGAATAATTGACTAGTATCTTGTTTTTATTATGTTGTTTGTTTTGTCAAAATTTTCAAAAAAAATTAAAAAATTTTATAAAAATTAAGAAAATATTTTGTTTTTGTGTTTTTAATTTGATTAATCGGGTGAAATTATTGTGAGGTAGTTGTGTAAGGAATTTACATTCCTGAGACGTATCTCAACCTATTTCGTAACAACTTAATTTTTGTTTATTTCCTTTTGAATTATTTAATTTATGAATTCTCCATAATACTGACTAAATTGGATCTTCATATGTTCAGTTGACAGGTATTATCAACATACATGGTAGCATACAACCATGAGATGTATTTGACGAGTTTGTAATATTCAGTGCTCTAGTTTAATTGGAAGAATCATCTAAAAAAGCGATGGGATAAAAAAAATAAAAAGAAAAAATGTGTATATTAAAAAAAACACGTCTGAGATCCGAGTCATTAAGTCTGTAGGGGTGTTTTAACACCTAGTGCCCTAAAGCCAACTGGTTTGGGAGTCACTGGCCCAAAGCTCGCTACATGGATCAATGATGTTATAAAAATAAAAAGAAACATCTGAAATTCGAGTAATTAAGTCAGTAGGGGTGTCTTAACACCTAGTGCCCTAAAGCCAACTGGTTTGGGAGTCACTGACCCAAAGCTCGTTACATGGATTGAAGATGTTGCTTTCTTTATTTTATGCAAAAAAAAAATAAAGAAAAAAAAAATCATTGCTAAAAAGGTGTGAATTCTGATATAACTTTAGGACAAAAATATTACTCTCTTTTCAACAACACTTATGAATATTGTGGGAAAAATGATTTGATTAATACCTTGTTGGTTGTGTATATGAAGAATGGTAAAAATAATCGGAGAATTTGCTTATTTGGTGATTTAGAAAGAAAGAAAACAACTACTAACTTGGATAAGAAGTTTCACATGTTTAGTCACTAACTTGTTTATTCTATTTTCTCTTATCTTTTTGCTTTTGTGTGCATTATTTTTATTATCTTTTTGATTTTGAGTGCATTAGTTTGACGTTTGTGGGTATCGTCATTGTAAGTCCTCACGAGACTACAACTCATCCACTAGGGACACCTAGGGGTTTAAAGGCTTGTTGCATACGCTAAATGCAATCGTGATCCCTACGAAAGTGGCTTAGTTTAATTTAGTCTCAGTTGTTTATTTTATTTTATTTTTGTTGTTTTACTCGAGGACTAGCAAAATGTTAGGTTTGGGGGTGTGATGAGCGGAAAATATATCACTATTTCCTGCCGCTTTTACTTAATATTTTGTATAGTTTCTCGGGTGTTATGAAAGTTTTGATGTGTTTTAGTTTCTTTTACAGATAAAATAAAATCGAGACTCAATGGAATCATTCAGGACGAAATATGGAACAAAGAATGGCAAAAACTGGACTTGACATATGGAATTTGGAGATTGGAAACTTGAAATGGCATTCTAACGAAGTGCAATTTCGGAAATTTCAACTTTGCGCAATTATTGTATTTTGGCCATAACATTTTACTCCGATATCGGATTGAGGTGATTCAAGTTCCTGATTAAAGAAGACACAAAGTTCTATAATTTTGACGTTCATAATAATTTCGAAGTCTGAAGATTTCATGACAGAAATTGATGAAACATCGTAAGTGTGTTTTGTGTAAGTATTTAAGTCATTTTCAAAATAAAAAATAATAATAAATTAAAAATTAAAAATTGTCAAACTTCCACCAAACATGCTTGCATGTTTGGTGGAGGATTTGGTGTCATGTTTGATGCCATGTTTGGTATCATGTTTGGTGGAGCAATTGGTGGAGAAATTGGTGGAAGCCTTTAGATTTTCCTATAAATACCAAGCCATTTCATTTGTAATTCTCATGCTTTCCTTAGGTTTTTGTAAGGAATTTAAGGATTGCATCTTGTTTGTATTTATTTTCAGTATTTTAATTATGTATTTTTATTTTTAGTAATAGTAATAGTAATAGTTTATTTTCTTTTCTTTTCTTTTATGTTTAGTAGTTAAATTTCCGCTGGGGGAAGGGTGAAGCTTTTATTATTTCAGTTTAGATCAATCTCCCTTAATTATAACATGAAAATTATAATTTAAACTAAAGGTTATATCGCCTTAATGGTTGGTTTTATTTATTTGACATAATGTGACACCGCCTATATAATCGGTCTTTAGGTGACAGATAATTACCACCTATATGGCTGGTTTATGGACAAATGATAACACCGCCTTTATAGTCAGTTGGACTTGATTGAAAATCTGACTTAATCAGGATACCGCTTATATGGTCGGTTTGTAATATCACTGATAATTTATATAATATAATAATGGAGATTTTTAAATTATAAATAGTAAAGGTGGATCCCATAACCCCAGTATTTTATTTTTATTCTAGGAAAGTGATGAAACACAATATTAACAAGCTTAATAATTGATTTAGTTATATTATGGGTAATTTTTTAGTTTGTTTATTGAATCTTAAGCCTAATGCTTCTTGTTCCCTGATCACCAATAAGATTGATTTGGTAAACTTAAAATTAACTTGGAAAAGGGATTTTAGGTTTTAGCCTTAGATTCAATAACTCACGATCTCACCTTAGGGCATGGTGATCCTTATGTAGATTTCCTTACATGATAGGAATATACCTGTCGGGCGGGGGTAGCTACAATTGGAACTTGAACTTAATAAATTCAGGTAACTTGATTAACATAGGAATATGATTAATTGTGTTATTTTGGGTATTTGCATCTGACCATCGGAATAGGCTTATGTATATTTTCGTGTTCCAGGTTAGCAAACTGATTTATTACACATATATAAGAAAATCAATTCATCATTAGAATAATTTTGTGTGGAATCACAACCCTAGATATTTGAGTCTTTTGTTTATTTTCTTTAGTATTTTCTTTTGTGTATTTATTTATTTATTTATTTATTTAGCAAATCCACATTCAACCAACCAATCAAGCAATCATTCTCTTCTCCCTTTAATTAGATACTTGTAAATAAATAGAATCAATAATTAATAACAACAGTAGGAATTACGTCCTCGTGGGATCGTTATTTTTATACTACTTGAGCGATATGTGCGCTTGTGTTATACGTGTGTGATCATGTCGGTCACGGGGACATAGATATGAACGTCAAAGTGTGGAGGTCTGACCTTAAAAGGTCAGTGACATGACCGCCATCAAAGTGTGGATGATGACTTATATATCCACCATAGTATCTCAAGTCAAATGACCATTATGATACTCGACTCGAGAATATTCTTATTGACGTTGTTGTACCATCTATTAAGAATCTTCGGTGAGTCGTTTAGTGTTTATCCACTATAAACACATAAATGTCTATATGAGTCTCAAAGACTCATGGTTCATTGAGTAATAACCACTGGAATCCTAAATTCCAATATACGACATGAACTAGCCTCTATAGGTTTACTTACTGACCAAGTAATATTAACCTTGACCTGGAATAGTTTAAAATGATAATGTTATGATACAACTAAATGTCAGTTGCGATGCTTTTGCAATTGTATCATAATTAATCATTTTAAGGTTTGTTACGTCTTTGCCATATATAGTAAAGAATATATATTGATGAAACTATTTATTTCATTCAAAATAAAATATTTATACATATATTTACAGGTAAATACAATTAAAAATTAACTTGACGAACACCAACTTTAACACTTTTGTTCTACCGATAACAAGTGAAATTACCAATGGATCTATGTGAGGAAAATCTGCGTTGGCCAAATTTTTCCTGGAAAATATGATTTGGGCCTCATCTTTACCCACGGTCATTATTATTTCTCCCAGAGCTTCTTCTACCCCATACCAAATTACCTATGAGGCTTTTCTAAATTGAGCCCTCCAAGACTCTCCAGAAGTACTTTATGTTGGCCTCTCATGAATCATACAGGCTTGCCCCGAGTCAGTCGTCATCTCAAGGAACTCAACTGTCAATCCATCTATATCCAATTCACCTCGGTGGCTCACTATAGAAATCTCTACCGGAGGATAATTATCCTCTCTTCCATTCGGCTGTTAGGTTTTCTAGGTCTTCCCAAGATCAATTAAGCAATGAAAACATGTGAATACATCAAAGTAAAGTTGCAGAATACTCACTTTGATCGGCTTTTGTGATGCGAAGAACACAAAGCTGCTCATGGAAGAATCGGCCAAGCCTCTTTTGTGCTCCTTGTGATTCGGTCATGCTCTTCCATGGATGTCCTCCAAGCTCCAAGCTTTTATTTGAGATTTCATGCTCATGAATGGGTTTCCCAATCACCTTTGTGTGACCCATTGGATGTGCTAGCATCTTGGAAAAATTTGCCACAAATATTCCCCTTTGCTTCTTGTAACTCTCGGCCATGAAAGGAAAAATAGAGAGAATTTCGGCACCAAGGCCGAATGGGGAGAGAGAGAGGAGAGCAAGTTGAGTTGTGTATATGGTTATTTTGATTTCCAAAATCTAAAACCAATTACCATTTTCCAAAAAGGTACAAGGCATTTAAGCCTTCCAACAACTCCCATCAATCACAAAGTGACTTACATCACATCACTCAAAGTGACTAATGATGTGACGATTGATATGACTTGTGGGCCCCACTTGATTCGAAATGTGAGTGGGCCCGCAACACATCCCGGGCTCGGGTTCGCTAATTCTGAATTAACAAATTTTCCGTTGCGACGTAATTAAATCAAATTTAATTAAATAATTATGCCTAGCAAAATTACTATTCACATTGCTAGCGAATTAATTCTAAATTAACTCGTTCGCCCGAATTAAAATCTAATTTTAATTCCGCGTCGAAATCTAATTTCGTATAATATATCGAATATATTATTTTATCGATTAATTCCAAATTAATCGTTCTCCCTCTTTAATTAATATTTTATCCCAGATAAAATATCTACGTAATTAATCCTAGATTAATTTTCTCTCTCTATTAATTAATCCCAGATTAATAATGTTTGAGTCATACGTCATTGGTGAATCTTCGGGAAGCGACCCATGAGATCCCCGGATATTTTGGCAGTAAATCCGGTCGTCGGACTATCCGAATACGTACGTACCTAGTACTACGTTTTTACCGATTTACAAGACATGGTGGGTTCTAACAAAGCACCATGCCTACCCAATTCTCCAGAAATATTCTTAAAGGAATATGTAATCTGTATCAGGCGTAGTATACGTAGTATAGCGTTTTGCGATCCAGTATCGGATGTCACGTGCTAGGCCTGGGGCTGGAATTGTGTCTGCCTCGTACGAAGCACATATCGGATCTCTGGTAACTAGTCTCTATAATCTGATAATCATGACATAGTCATATTATCCCGATGACTACAGTACTAAAGAGTACTAGTTCCGTATCCTGCGTGATCATCATCTCCACATGACTGAAGTGATACTTCCATCTTGACATCACACCCAATACACTACGATTCTCAATATACCCAAAAGAGGTGTACACAGAACCGGTTAAAGCCCTGGACGACCAAAACCAAAGTACATTGATTGTCACAAGTATTAGCAGTGCAAGTCTCAGGTTAAGACCAAATACACCTACCCTGATTCGGACTTCCATAGACACATAGTCATACTACCAATGGAATTCCGAGAGGTCTATCCAGAGCGAAGCTGTTTCCGTACCATCGGTAAACACAACCTCTTATTACACTTGCATATGTATCCAATACTTAAATATATGATAACTATGTCGTTATGCACCCATAACACGCACAAGTGCAATACTAGTCTATTCCGCATTATCGATGTCCAATCTCGATAATACTCCGACTATGGATGTTTTAATGATTAAACCTTCATGGATTGATACTGTCTCATCACCACGATGTATGATCCGAACGAATTAGATGAATAGTTGAAGTTTATACTTGGATCGTTGATGAGACCATTAATTCTTTAGCCTGTGCTGTAGCCTAGCTCAGCTGCCAACAGAACTATACCTAATCTGATTAGGATTATTAAGATCCAAAGTGTTTCTATTGTTGCCTCAGCTGCAGCAATATTCCACTTTTGTTGTTTATTCGGCAACAGTATCTTGCTTGGAAGATTTCCAGCTCACTGTTCCATTATTCAAACTATATAGTACCTTTATTATGACTTATAGTCGTTTTTATCGGTAGGAAACTTGCAACGGTGAACCCAGTCACTTCAAGTTCTCCTTTTCCATAGCTCAAGAAAGCATCCTTAGTTCTTCTAAGATACTTAAGGATGTTCTTAACATCAATCCATTGACTATCACTTGGATTGGCCTGATTGTGACTCCATGTGCTCAAAGCATATGAGACACCAGGTCGCGTACATTTCTTTTAATGTACGAGTTCTCGGAGAGTGTCAACAACTTTTAGATCTATCCCAGTAGATCTTTATTCCTAGAATAAATGTTGTCTCTCCCAAGTATTCTATGGAGAATTTTTTTATGAAAGCTAAGCTTTCACTGATGTATTATGGGAATGTCATTTCCAAGAAATGATATATCATCATTTTATAGGACGATCACTTTTAGTGCGCTCCCACTAACCTCATTATATACACAAGAATTATGTTTGTTTTGAATTAAATCATACACCATTATGATTACATCAAAACATCAGTTCCAAGAACATAATGCTTGCTTCAATCCATAAATGGATTGATTTAACTTGTAAACCTTGTTTGCTTGTTTTGGTATGACAAAACCCTCAGGATGTTGATAAACATCCTCCAAAAGGTTTCCGTTAAGGAAAGCAGTTTTGACATACTACTGCCATATTTCATAAATGAAACATGCAGCATTAGCAAGCATTATCCAAATGGATTTAACCATGGCAACGAGTAAAAGGTTTCGTCGTAATCGACACAATATTGCTAACGATAAATTTTCGCTACAAGCCTAGCTTTGTATGTTGGTATGTTGCCATCCATGTATGTCTTCCTTGAAGACACATGTAGTACCAATAGGCACAATGCCTTTCGGTACAAAAACCAGTGTCCAAGCTTGGTTGGTATACATGGAATCCATTTCGGACTTCATGGCACTTTGCCATAATAGGGAGTCGATATCTTGTATCACTTCCTCATACGTAGCCAGTTTGTCTTCCTCAATAAGATTGACATCTTTATGAGGTGAGATCAGAAACCCATACCTCCCAGGTTGTTTTCTGACTCTCTCCGACTTACGCGGTTCTTGTGTATTCGAAGATTGTGGTACAGTTTCATCCCTGATGAATTGTTTGTGTTCCGTTAAGGAATCGGTGCCTGGAATAGTATTACTCCGATTTTCATCAAGTTTTACTTTCCTCCCACTTACCACTGCATATAAGTATTCCTCTTAGGAAAACCGCATGGCAAGTACAATTACATTGTTCTCTTGTGAGTTGTATAAGTACTGTACTTTGGTTTCCCTAGGATAACCTACAATTGGCACTTATCCGATTTGGTTTCTAGTTTGGTATCATCCAAACATATGCCTAGCATACCCAAATCATCAGGAATGAGAAAACTCGGTTTCTTTCCCGTAATATCTAATATGAAATCTGTCTAACAGATTTTCATGGAACCTTATTCAAAATAAGTGTTGCACTGTTAAATGTGTATCCTTAGAAGGAAAATGGTAGCTCAGAGCGACTCATGATTAACCTTATTATGTCTAACAAAATTCGGTTTCTCCGTTCGGACACACCATCAAATTGAGGTGTTCTGGGAGGAGTCCACTATGAAAGAATACTATACTCTTTCAAGTATTCGAGAAACTTATTGCTTAAGTATTTTTCACCACGGTCTAACCGTGACGGTTTTATACTTTAGTCGATCTGTCTGTCTGCTTCATGTCGAAACTCTTTGAATTCATCAAAAGTTTCCGATTCATGTTTCAAAAGAAACACATAACCATAACGCGATGCCATATCTGTAAAGGTTACGAAGTGTTCATATCCACCTTTAGCCTAGCTAGCCATGGGCCCACTTACGTCACTATGAACGAGGGCTAACAGATCGATGGCACTAACACTTTTACCAAGTAAAAGGTGTTTTAGGCACTTTGCCTAATAAACTATATTCGTAGACATTATTTGAATAGGATCAAATCCGTCCTAGTATCCACTCTTCAAAAGTGTGGATATACGAGTCTTGTTTAATGTGTCCCAGACAACAATGCCACAAATAGGTCTCATTTGATCAAATCAGTTTGAGCTATTTGTTTTTCATGTTATACGTTTGAGTATCATTTATATTCTAAATATAAATACTGTTATTCACATCTAATGTGTTTATCTCAATATCATCTTTATAAAATGAAACACTTTAGTGTTCTAGAATATAAAGGTATACATGCAACGAGTTATACTCTGATATAGAGATAATGTTTCTAGTCAAACTAGGTACATTATAACAGTTTCCTAATTTAAGTACATACCAAAAAGGTAGTTCCTAAACTTAGGTATCTTCGGTTAAAACAGCGACTCTCGTCCCATTTCTGATTCACAGATAAATCTCAACTGAAGTCAGTATCCTGCTAATCAGCAGATTTCGCACATCAGTACATATCTATGTACCACATCTAGTATCAAAATCCAATTTTGAAACTAATAGTGAACATGTTTATGACAAACATACTTGAAGCCGGAGCCTTGCCCCTCTTCACTTCCTTCATGTCTGCCTTGTCCATACGGCAGTCACGCATCCAGTGACCCCGTTTGCGACAGTTTAGGCAGACATCTTAGGATATGTCATTTGTCTTCCTAGAAGACTGTGATGATTTTGCATTTGCCCCTTTTAGAAGCTCTGGCTCTGCCTCCTAGAGCATAGCCATCAACTCTCCAAGAGTTTACTCTTGGTTCATAATGAACCTGCCCCAGCTTTCGGGTAGAGACTATAAGATCAAATCTTTAGTAGTCTCAGCCACGTAGGTAATGCCCAGCTAACCTAGCTGATCGATGTCAGCAATCATCTGCAACACCTAGTGCTCGACAGATGTACCCTCTGACATACGTGAGCAAAAAGCTTCTTTTGCAATTTGTACTTCTAAGATTTAAGAATAAATCTATGAAGATCTTTAATTTTATCATCATGCTACAAGGATCTAATCCTTAATTTTGACAACGAAATTAAAGTGTCATTGCAGTAAGCATAACTGATTGAGCACTAAAGTTATCATCACATGAATCTTCCAAAGATCATGTTCTACTATTTGCTCAACTCCGGGCTTAGGCCCAATAGGTTTTTCTATCAAATAGAATAACTTCTCAGTTCCCAGCACTATCATGAGGTTTTATTCCCAATCTGAAAATTGGAGCCGTTTAAAGACATTTTTACCCATGTTCATGTTTTAAAAGCTAATCTTTCAGTTATCTTGATTGCTATAGTCCAACTATCCAATCAACGATTTCAGGTACTATTGATTATAATGATTACTATAGTCTAACTATATAATCAACTATAATTTTATTGGTTAAATTCAAATATATTGATTACTATAATCCAATTATATAATCAACTATAAATTGAAGTAGTTTTGAATACAGTCCAACTGTTTAATTAAAACAACGATTAAATATTTATTTAAATTAACGACGAAAATGAAATGAGCACGTATTGGCAAGTATCTAAACAAAATTACAAATTTAATACTTGCCTCCCACTATTTTTCGGCGAGCCTCTAACCCTCTGTTGAGTACTCGGGAAACTTTGTTTCCTAGTTGGCTAGGATCCCGTTAAATAACACACAACCTTGACTTTGGCCAACAAGCTGTATGATATTTAACTAGGTAGATCTCTAAGATCAATTGGATCCCATGCAATTCCTAGATCCAGTAGGTGGACATCCAAGTCCGAAACATATATCTATATGCCAATATATCCATATATTCTCTAACCTTTTTCCTCTGAATCAATTAAGTCTTGGCTTTGGCACAACAAACTTAATGATTCCAGTTAAGCGGGACCCATTGACCTTGGAAAGCTTCGTAATCGATGTCGATGGACAAGAAGTGATCTTGACTTTGGCCAACAAATCACAACTTGGACAAGACATACGATATGGAACAAAGCCTTCATGATTCAAACACATCCGCGATGGACAAAGGTCTTGACTTTGGCCAACAAACCAGTGCCAATCTTGGATCTTGAGAATGAATCATTCAATGGAAGGAAAAACGCTTAATATATGTTGAGGGTTTTTTCGCGTAATTGGCAACCAATTAATTATCTTTGATTAGGTCTCATCATACACCCTTTAACATGCATTCTAAAAGCATAATAAGGCGCGATAAATAAATAAATAATGATATACGGATGGATATTTAACACATTTTGTTCCTAGAACAAATCTCTCCATTTCCTCTCTCCCGCTAGCACAAATCTTACTTCTACCCAATTACGTAACACTTCTAAAGAAACCTCATTACATTTAGGGGAATAGGTGAGAAGAGAAATACAAAGAGTCAAGAGGTAATAGGCTGGACACGTAGGTCCAATTTAATAAATTCTAAATTTATTACAACAATTTCCAAAATGCCCTCACCCATCTAATATCCATCTGATATACATTATTCATACATCACATCCATGTATTCACACAAAGCATGTTATCAATCAATCTAATCCAATTAATTAATCTGAAATTAATGACCATCCAATGTTCAAACAACGATTTGATTTGCGCGAGTCCAACTCGTTTAAGAATAAGTACTCAAAGTATGAATTCTCGAATTATATCAAACTACAACATTAAATCCAATTTAATTTGTATTCAATATTAATTCTTTATTTAATTCCAAATTAAATAATTACACTTTATTAATGAGCATTTGCTACTTAGATTCTAAATCTAATCATTACGGGTCTCAAAGCCCAATTAACATCCAATGTCAATTTAATTAAAGTCCAATGAGCTTTCAATTAATTTATAAGGCATGGACTTTGCCAAAAATCAATTTAGGCCCATTAGGCCCAATTAAAATTTTAAAGGTCCATTTCATTATATTTGGACTTTATGGATATGGTTTTGGGCCCAATTGGATCCAACCAATTAACCTAAACCAAACTTGGCCCAACCAAGCCCATTAAGCCCAAATACAACATTTCAAGCCCAATTCCAAATTTAGCCCAACTAATTAAATTCTAAAATTCCAAATTTCACAATTTAATTAACTAAAGTGTATAGCCATAATTAATTAGTCAAATTAACATTTCGAAAATACCAATTACACTAATTAATCATGCTAATCATCATCAACACATGTCCAACATTATTGAATAAAAAATCAATTCATTTCCATGCTTCTTTGTTCACGGGAATTTGGGGTTTTATAAATCAATTTCGATTTCAATCCAATTAAATCTCAAATCAACATTTCCCAAGTCTTTCAACTCATCCAATGATCAAAAGAAAAACAATTACCATGACATTAGGGCACTGCTAACTTTCGGCCAAGCCAAAGTATTGGGGAAAAATCAATCCAATTCAATTTTCATCAAATTGATCATGCATAACTCTAAGTTATCATCATTCAAGCATATTCAAACAATCAATTTCATCAAATCATGCTCAAATCAATTTTACCCAAATTTGAACATAATTCAATTTCATGCTTAATCAAGGCTCTGATACCATTGTTTGGTTTTCTAGGTCTTCCCAAGATCAATTAAGCAATGAAAACATGTGAATACATCAAAGTAAAGTTGCGAAATACTCACTTTGATCGGCTTTTGCGATGCGAAGAACACAAAATCTGCTCATGAAAGAATCGGCCAAGCCTCCTTTGTGCTCCTTGTGATTCGGTCATGCTCTCTATGGATGTCCTCCAAGCTCCAAGCTTTGATTTGAGATTTCATGCTCATGAATAGGTTTCCCTATCACCTTTGTGTAACCCCTTGGATGTTGCTAGCATCTTGGAAAAATTTGCCACAAATATTCCCATTTGCTTCTTGTAACCTCTCGGCCATGAGAGGAAAAATAGAGAGAATTTTAGCACCAAGGCCGAATGAGGGAGAGAGAGAGGAGAGCAAGTTGAGTTGTGTATATGGTTATTTTGATTTCCAAAATCTAATACCAATTACCAATTTCCAAAAAGGTACCAGGCATTTAAGCCTTCCAACAACTCCCATCAATCACAAGTGACTTACATCACATCACTCAAAGTGACTAATGATGTGACGCTTGATGTGACTTGTGGGCCCCACTTGATTCGAAATGCGAGTGGGCCCGCAACACATCCCGGGCTCGGGTTCGCTAATTCCGAATTAAAGAATTTTCCGTTGCGACGTAATTAAATCAAATTTAATTAAATAATTATGTCTAGCAAAATTACTATTCACGTCGCTAGCGAATTAATTCTAAATTAACTTGTTCGCCCGAATTAAAATCTAATTTTAATTCGGCGTCGAAATCTAATTTCGTATAATATATCGAATATATTATTTTATCGATTAATTCCAAATAAATCATTCTCTCTCTTTAATTAAATTTTATCCCAGATAAAATATCTCCGTAATTAATCATATATTAATTTTCTCTCTCTATTAATTAATCCTAGATTAATAATGTTCGAGTCATACGTCATCGGTGAATCTTCGGGAAGCGACCCATGGAGATCCCCGGATATTTTGGCAGTAAATCTGGTCGTCGGACTATCCGAATACGTACATACCTAGTACTATTTTTTTTACCGATTTACAAGACATGGTTGACTTCTAGCAAAGCACCGTGCCTACCCAATTCTCCAGAAATATTCTTAAAGGAATATGTAATTTGTATCAGGCGTAGTATATACGTAGTATTGTATATTGCGATCCAGTATCGGATGTCACGTGCTAGGCTTGGGGCAGGAATTGTGTATGCCCCGTACGAAGCACATATCGGATCTCTGGTAACTAGTCTCTATAATCGAATAATCATGACCTAGTCATATTATCCCGATGACTGCAGTACTAAAGAGTACTAGTTATGTATCCTGTGTGATCATCATCTCTGCATGACTGAAGTGATACTTCCATCTTGACATCACACCCAATACACTACGATTCTCAATATACCAAGAAGAGGCGTACACAGAACCGCTTAAAGCCCTGGACGACCAAAACCAAATTACATTAATTGTCGCAAGTATTAGCGGTGCAAGTCTCAGTTTAAGACCAAATACACCTACCCTGATTCGGACTTCCATAGACACATAGTCATACTACCAATGGAATTCCGATTTGTCTATCCAGAGCGAAGCTGTTTTCATACCATCGGTAAACACAACCTCCTATTACACTTGCATAAGTATCCAATACTTAAATATATGAGAACTATGTCGTTTTATTCCCATAACACGCACAAGTGCAATACCAGTCTATTCCGCATTATCGATGTCCAATCTCGATAATACTTCGACTATGGATGTTTTAATGATTAAACCTTCATGGATTGATATTGTCTCATATCTTATCAATCTGAAACTAATCATATGGACTCTTATCATTTATATATCCCGGTAATCTAATTACAAATGATAAAAGAGCAATTTCCTTTGTCACATAGTTAATTTGTACAACAACACAATGTTCTGTACAAATAGTGATGCTATGGGTCATAATTGTCCAACATCGGCCTTGTCTCTAGAACCTTCTATTGGCTCTCGGATGATGTGGCAATTTATTTATAGTGCTACAACTGCCCATTCTTGTGTAACCACTGAATCTGATTCCTTAGAGTGGAATAATTGTTGGCCTTATGCCAAATATCTTTGTGAAAGGCATAGTAAAGGTTCAGATCTTTGAATTTTTTCAGGGTTTTGATGGAGTTGGGCTCTTTGAATAGATTGGAGTCTTGGCGGGGTTTGAGTTGAAGGGGTTTCCGTTGGATCAGTCAGGTTTGGCTTGCGTTCTGGGTTTTTTTTATTATATTTGGGCTCTGTTGCTTAGTTTTTTCGTGGTTGAGGGGATGAACTTTTCTTTGAATGAGGTTTATGGGTGGTTGTTTGGGTTGTTTTGGGAGGCTCATTTATTCCATAGTGATAACAACAACACATTGTAGGAAACAGAAATCGGCGACGCAGTCCCGGGCTCGCGGCCCGGTTGGGAGTACGGAATAGCCCGCGGGGGAACTAAACTGGAGAAATAACATGGAGTCGCCACCCGGTTTGAACCGGGAAAATGATTTAAGGCCGCACTCGCCCCTCGCAAGGGAAGACCTCAAACCGTTGGGTTCGGAATGGTCCCTTACTTATGCCACTTGTAATGAAAGGATTTGTGCAATAATCTAACCAAGCCTAAGCAACATATATTTCCAAGGATAATCTACTTCTGAGTACATGCATAAAAAAAATGAATTGGAATAACGGCAAGCATATAATTTCATGAACATATTATATTGATAAACATAGGGACGCAAATGAATAATAATTGTACAAGCATGCATATTAAAGAGAGGCAATTAAGTGCATAAATATTGAAGAGAGCTAACTAAACATATGATGGGGAAGGGAATGACTAGGGGAACAACATACATGAAACATGATAAAGGAATCTGTCCAGTGTGTGCGTGTTCGTGTAGCATTCGTAAACGCGTTCGAACGGTAAACAAAATGCAAGCGTTCGAGTAGAGTTTGATAACGTGTTCGAACGATAAACAAAATGTCCGCGTTCGTATAGCATTTGATAATACATTCGAACGGGATGAGACCTGATGCATGATACAATAAAATGCAAGCGCGTTCGAGTAGCGTTCGTAAACGCGTTCGAACGGTAAACAGAATGCAAGCGTTCGAGTAGCGTTTGATAACGTGTTCGAACGATGAACAGAATGTCCACGTTCGTATAGTGTTTGATAACGTGTTCGAACGGGATGAGACCCGATGCATGATATAATAAAATACATGCGCATTCGAGTAGCGTTCGTAAATGCGTTCGAACGGTAAATAGAATGCAAGCGTTTGATAACACGTTCGAACAGAATGAGGCAGGATGCATACGTTCGTGTAGCGTTTGGAAACGCGTTCGAACGAGATTGCCAAAATGGCATCTGAAATGACACAAACACATGTATGGGTGAACAAATACATGATATAGGACCTAGTATGCTTGATTGAACATATTTCACATTCAATCGAGTACACCTCGTCCGGCGCGGTAAAACATCGTGGTAAAGGTAGCCTTTAGGCATTTCCCTCGAATAGAGGACCTTTAATCCACCCTAGTTAGCCCATGCGCACTAGAATGCAATGCATGCATAAATAAAGCAATGATATGCAAAGGGTAAATGACATAATAAAAGGCGCGGCAAAACATCGTGGTAAAGGTAGCCTTCAGGCATTTCCCTCGAATAGAAGACCGTTAATCCACCCTAGTTAGCCCATGCGCATTATATTACAATGCATACAAATGAATGAGACAATAATATGGAATTCCGTATATCCGATTAAACATATCTCATATTCAATCAAACATACTTCGTCCGACGTGGCAAAGCATCGTGGTAAAGGTAGCCTTTAGGCATTTCCCTCGAATAGAGGACCTTTAATCCACCCTAGTTAGCCCATGCGCACTAGAATGCAATGCATGCATAAATAAAGCAATGATATGCGAAGGGTAAATGACATAATAAAAGGCGTGGCAAAACATCGTGGTAAAGGTAGCCTTCAGGCATTTCCCTCGAATAAAAGACCTTTAATCCACCCTAGTTGCCCATGCGCATTATATTACAATGCATACAAATGAATGAGACAATAATATGGAATTCCGTATATCCGATTAAACATATCTCACATTCAATCAAACATACTTTGTCCGGCGCGATAAAGCATCGTGGCAAAGGTAGTTGTAGGCACTGCATTTTTGCATATAAGTCTCGATGATGAGCCTCGTACGGAGGCACTACCTCTTATGTCGCGGAAGTCGCGGGAAACAGACGTCGGAAGGGAAAAGTCAAGAATTGACGTTTTATTAGACTTTATTCGCTCGTTTAGTTTCTAGATTGCTCGTTGGACCTCCGTTTTAAAATCACCCTTGGCCCAAAACCCCCGCAAGCTACACTTCCTTGACTCAAACACCTCAGCACAAGACTCTCACGCCATTCACTCCCCACTCAACCTTCACGCCTCTTTTTCCCCCATTCACGTGAACCATCTCCCATGCAAAGCCATGCAACCAAACTCCACTCATTTACCGCTCCACTAACTATTCAAACAACCAAATTAACCTTCCACCAAGCATGCCCCATGCCCTTGACCTCAAATTTACCTTACTCCCCATTCAACAAAGTTTCCAACAAATATAATGCCTCCCTCACCAAGTCAAGCATGACACATCAAGCATTTAATCTAGCAACCCCACGCCCATGACTAAGCCATCCTCTTTCCATTTTTTTTCAACAAAGTTAGCCACCCAATTAATAACCCTCATTAATGTTAGCCTACCCAATAAATGTACCTTCATTTGCCTATATAAAGAACCCTTAGCTCCCTTGAAACCCCAAGCACCTTCATAGCACATATAGAACATAAGACACCTCTCCTATCAAGCTCATTCACGCCAACACAGCCTTTGAAGAAATAGCCACTAACACGCCCAAACAACCCCATACAGAAGCCCAAATACACGCCACTACAGCCCCCCTAGAAACAGCCTTTGTCACGCCTAAACTACCCTGAACCAGTCCCTCAACCTCACGTCCAAGACCTTTCACTGCAGCCCCATGAAACACGTAGATCAGCCCTCCATTCTGCCTCTCATATTCACGCAAAACAGCAACTAAAGTTGTCCCAGAAACCACCGAAAACTGCACCAAAAATAACCCCATATCACCAAAAAAAACTGCAACCCCTTCACTCTCATTTGTCCCACATTGACTAAGAAACAAGCTCCCCTTTAAACAACACCCCTTCACGCACAAAGCCAAGCCATAAACCATTACCCCTTTTGTCCCACATCGATTAGGAAACGACCCTCCACTCAGCAACCCTTGCTTCACGCATCAACGCCCTTTCAACACAAACCAATAGCCCTTTATTCAGCATCAACACCCTCAACGCCACCTGCCTAGCTCACGCCCATTCAGTAAACAACACAGCCCACTTAGCCACTCACGCAACACATTCCACTCACGTCACATATAGCCACTCAACAACATGCATCAACAGCCTTCAACTTCACTCAACACACTCACGCCACCTTCCTTCAACCCCACTCACACAACACCCTCAACGCACAAAACCAATACTTCACGCCAAAATATGCCCCTTCAACGCAGAAAGCCCCTAAATTAGCGCATAAGACCTCCTCACAAATTTCCCAGTTCACACGCTTATAGCCCCCCTAGTTCACGTATAAAACCAAGCCCTCAATAGCCACTAAAATAGTCCTTGAAAACACAGAAAAACTACACCCATAAATTGCCTTATATCACCACCGAAATTGACCAGAAACCGCAGTGAAACAGAGTAAAAAATAGCGGCCCAAACAGCGAAACAGCGAAGGAAAAGGTTGAACCAGTAAACCAGAGGAGTTGTGAAGCATCAACCCTTCCGACAACCGAATACTGCATTTTCGAGAGACAACAAAAGAGGTTAGACCTGAGGGCACCCATTTTATTTATTATCCTTTATTTTTAGTTATTTTATTACTTTATTTCACACGAGTATTGTGGATTAGTGTATGATGTGATTTCCGGATGAACGGAATATGTGTTATCTCTTGCGGTATATCGGATGGAAACCCGAACATAAATTCCATAGCTGAATCCGAATGGACGGTATTACAGTTTGCACTCGGGATACAATGCCACGTACCACTTGAGAGATTCACATATTTCGTTTCATCCAACCTTGTATTCAAGCATGATTAGGTCGTTAGAAGTTTATTTATTTTAGTCTAGTATGTTATTTCTTTATGCATGACTTAGTTATTTTCTTTCGCAATATGAGCTTAATTTGCGTTTATATTTAGGTTGTTATTTATTTTTCGTATTTGATAATTCAACACGTTCATTCTGTGATATCGTATGTTTGTCGTTATGAGAATTTATTTTTAAAGTATGCAAAGGCCTTATAGGAATTTAGATTACTTTTGCAATGTATGTTGAGTAGACTTGGTTAAAATTGCACAAATCCGTTCATTACAAGTGACATAAGTAAGGGACCATTCCGAACCCAACGGTTTGAGGTCTTCCCTTGCGAGGCGTGAGTGCGGCCTTAAATCATTTCCCAGTTCACACTGGGTGGCGACTCCTTTATTCTCCAGTTTAGTCCCCTGCGGGCTACTCCGTACTCCCAACTAGGCCGCGTGCCTGGAACAGTGTCGCCGATTTCTGTGTCCTATATTCTGGCGACTTCACTGGGGACAGAGAATCGGCCCCGAAATAATGTCTTGTAATATTTATGATTTTTGCTTTAATTAACCATGTCTATTGTGGGTTTAGGGAGTTTAATCAAAGGTATTGTTAAGGCTAGGTGATGGTTTGGTGTCTTCCTTCACTCACTACCTTTCTATAAGGAAAAGTTGTGAAGGCACCTAGATAATCATTCACCTGTAGCTCATTGTGATAGACTAATTTGGAGGACTTGTTGTTTATTCCTATCACCAAGGCGATAAGAGCCTAATAGGCTTGGGTACTTAAGAGAGTTCGCTCCACCCTCCCTCTGGGGAATCTACAATAAGGAATCCATTTGACAGTTAGTCACATACCGAAACTCGTTGGCACGTACCGTAAGGTATAAAAAAGGTACGCTCATTTGGTCGTTTGAACCCTTGAGTGGGGAGTCCTAGTTGTGGGCAATCCTTCATCAGCGAAAGCCTTTGTTTACACTCCTGAAACCTACATGTGAACCTTAGTTGTATGACCCTTAGAAATTATCTATTTATACTTGTGTTTGGGGCCATCGTCATTTGGATTCAGTTGGACTTTTTGTCATGAGATATGAACTTGTTGGGCCATTTAAACTGGGACAAGTTCATGTCCTTTGACAATTGGGCCAAAAGCTTCTAAAATGCCGATTGGCCATTTTGTGTTTAGGCCTCTTATTATTTGAAGTTGTTTAGCTATTTATCGCAAAAGTATAAACTTGTTGGGCCTTTTCAACTGGGACAAGTTTGCACTGCGCAATAGTATGACTAAATGCTTTAAAATGATAATGGGTCAATTGGTGTAAAAATCTTAATGATCTTGTATATTTCATGCATTACACATGTACATACTAACATGCAGTTTGAAGAGACACCATAGATTCCCGTTGGGTTAGGGAGGAAGGGAGACTCATCAAAAGACCAACAATAAATATGAGTGAATTAATTAACGAGGGGTCTCGTATGGATCAGATTGAAGCCAATCTCACCAAGGTTACTGAACAACTGCAAGCTTTGGTCGCCGCAGTGTCTAATATAGCTGTGCCCCGTGCTGGAGGAAGTTCTGAGAATGAGAGGCGTGAAGATCCTCCAAACAGGGTGAATGATGATATTCTTATCTTTGATGATGATATGGCCGAATATGCCGCTGGGAAGATAGCCGGGTCTCATGCTGAGATATAGAAACTCCGTGACCAGGTGGAATCAGTTACCCATAAACTGAAGGGTAAGCATGAGGACATGTTGGACTATGAGGCAATGACCTTCGAGGAGCAACTGTCAGCTCAGTTTAAAATGCCCGACATAGCCAAATTTAATGGAAATGGGGACCCGAGGGTCCACCTTCGACAATATATCTCGGTGATGAGTTCAGTGGGCCTATCACAACGCCAAGTTCAAAAAATGTTTGGAATGTCACTTGAGGGAGCACCCGTGGTATGGTACCATAACCTTGAAAGAAAGGTTAAGGAAGATTGGAGGGAATTAGTAGAAGCTTTCCTGAAGCAGTATGTTACAGACTTAGAAATTGACCTGTCACTCCGCGATTTGGAGAACACCAAGCAGAAGCCGGAAGAAAGCTTCAAAGAATATGTAGACCGCTGGAGGAGCCAGCTTCTGAAAATGCAAACTCGGCCCTTAGAGAATGACCAAATCAAAATGATTATCAATGGCACCAAGCCCTCAATCTATGCCAAGTTAAGAAGAATGACCTCCATGATTGCAGATTTCCGACAGTTGAGGGAAACTGTTATGGATATTGAAGAAGATGAAGCCGAGAATCGAAAGTTCTATAGCCTGAATAGAAGGACTGTTGGAGGACCGTCGGGGACCAAGCCTGTTTCTGTTGAAGTTGCTGCAGTTAAGAACATACGTTTTTCCAACTTGGGTAGGCCTATATCAAAAGTGCTTGAGAAGTTGATAAAACAAGGATTCCTGAGACCATTGGAACCAAAACCACTTCCATATCCTCCACCACCACATCTTAACCTAAACCAATACTGCCACTTCCACCAACAGAAAGGCCATGACACCGACAGTTGTGCCCGCCTCCGACATGAAATCCAAGACCTAATTGACTCCCGCAAAATCCTTGACCTTGAGAAAGAACAGCCAAACACACACCGTAACCCCCTGCCTAACTACCACTCTGTCCCCCCACCTACCTACATGATCAACTCTGGCCTACCAGAAGACCTTGTCCTTCAAACATTTGACCACCATGCCTTTTGCCTGGGGATCTGGGACAGTAACAGTGAGGATGAGATAGAACATAAAAAGAATTTCTGGGACGACTTTTCGAGCAGTGTGAGGAAGAAGTGAAGGGGATGACCCGTAGTGGGCGCTTTTATAGTGATACAGCAGAAAAGGAGAAGGAAGTATTGACAGAAGGCCGGGAAGTGACTGAGAATATTGAGAATGCTGAGGGGGATGAAGTATTGCGGTAGTTGAAGAGGACCCGGACACAGGTCAGCATCTAGGAACTGTTTTGTTCGTCACAGGAGCACAGGCGTGCTATAGTCGAAGCCTTGAGCAAGATAGTGGTGCCGGAAGACGCCAATCCCTCGATGTTTGTCGGATCAGTGCAGAAGGAAGCTCTGCAGATAACCTTTTCTGAGGAAGAACTCCCACTGAGGGAAGAAATCACAATAGACATTTATTCATCAGAGTTGAGGTGAGGGGCAAGAAGACATCTTGCGTGATGGTGGACGATGGCTCATCCATCAATGTGTGCCCATTGAAGATTTTAGCAAAGCTAGGTATGAAGCTGACAGATCTGAGTCCTCTAATATAACTATCAAGGCTTATGATGATAGTAAGCGGGGAGTCGAGGGTACTTTTTCCGCGATAGTTAAGGTTGCTCCGGTTGAGGACGAGGTTGAGTTTACAGTACTTGATATCCCGGCCACTTTTGCTCTGTTATTGGGAAGGCTGTGGTTTCACAAACTTGGGGGCGTGCCCTCCACTTTGCATCAGGCTATTAAGTTTCCATACGGGGGAGAAATTGTCACCATCCGAGCCGAGGTAGATAATGTTGTGGCCGCTTTGGAAATACAACCTTATACAAGGTTCCAAATGTCAGCAACTTTTGAAGAGTGGGTGGATCCTAAGGTGGCTAGGATCATGGAGAAGATGAAGTTTGAGCCAGGAAGGGGTTCAGCATTGCCAAACTTTAAAGGGCAGACTACCCGGAGGGGTTTGTGATACAAGTCTGACGAGGAAAAGCCGAAGACAAAGAAGAATGGGTTGAAACTGATGGAATGCTTTGTGAAGGCTTCGGGGTATCAAGTGGAGCCTGAACCAGTAGAGGTCAACGGGATTGTGGTGCCCGGATTCGAGATCTTTCAGGATATGCTGGGTGAGAAGCCACTGACAGAATAAGTTGCGAAGGAAGAAGAGAAGTGGGAGGAAGAGCTGATGACACTGGAGAGCCTGACCCTCAAGGAAAATGTTGAAACTGAGAAAGACCCCGCTGCGGGAGATGAAGCATCTGTGGAGGATGAAGATATTTATCTCTCTGATCTATTTGAATGTATTTCTGCATCTGCTAGCAATAAAGACGTTCATTTCGCTTACTTGTCTGAGTCTCTCAATTTGCATGACTTGAGCATATTTGACATCAACTCAACCAAAACAAACACATTCAACATTGGTACGCCTGAAAGCCCTAATGAGATATTAATTGCAAGTGAGGTTACCCCTGAAGAGCGGAAGAATTTAGAAGAGATGTTAATCAAATATGCTAAAGTATTTGCTTGGTCCTATGAAGACATGTCTGAGGTAGACAGAAGTATCGCCCAACATACAATATCGACTTATCCAAACATAAAGCCGATGAAAAGAAACTCCGAAGGATGAGACCAGAGTGGGCCGAGAAAGTCAGAGAAGAAGTCAAGAAGCAGATAGATGTGGGATTTTTATAAGTGGTGAATTATCCCGAGTGGTTGGCAAACATTGTGCCAGTACCAAAGAAAGATGGGAAAGTCAGAATGTGCAAAGATTACAGAGATCTGAAAAAGGCTTGCCCAAAAGATGATTTTCCTTTACCTCATATAGATGTGCTTGTTGACTGTACGGCTTTATCTGCCATGTACTCATTTGCGGATGGGTTCTTGGGGTATAACCAGGTTCTTATGGCTGAAGAAGACAAGCATAAGACTGCTTTTGTCACTGAATGAGGCACATATTGTTACAGGGTAATGCCGTTTGGGCTCAAGAATGCAGGAGCTACTTATCAGCGGATGGCCACTACTCTATTTCATGAACTAATGTACAAGGATATTGAAGTGTACGTGGATGACATGATGGTCAAGTCAGAAATGAGAGACGGGCATATAGAAGCGTTGGAGAAGTTCCTTGAACGAGTCGACAAGTACAACCTGAGGCTGAACCCCAAGAAGTACGTGTTCAGAGTAACGTCGGGAAAGTTGCTGGGACACACAGTGGGAAGGGGATGAATAGAAGTGGACCCTGAGAAAATCAAGGCAATTACAGAGATGCCAACACCAAAGACAGAAAGAAGTCAGAGCATTCCTGGGAAAAATTCAGTACATCAGTCGGTTCATTGCCAAGTTGATATCGGTATGTGAACCTATTTTCAAATTGCTGAGAAAGGATCAGCCAGTGAAATGGAATGAGCAGTGTCAGGAAGCCTTCGAAAAGATAAAAGAATATTTGGTAAAGCCTCCCGTTTTGAGACCTCCTAGACCGGGCAAACCTTTGGTGCTGTATTTGGTCGTAGAACCAGAAGCACTGGGGGCGATGATGGTACAGGCTGGAGCATGAAGTCTACTATTTGAGTAAGATGCTTCCATACAAAGCCCGCTATCAGGAAGTAGAGAAGATATATTTGGCAGTAATGTGGGCATCCAGAAAATTACGTCATTACTTCCAATCTTACAAGATTCAAGTGGTAGCAAAAGATAATCCATTAAAGTATCCGCATTCAGTGTCTTCACTAGTTGGGAAGTTAGGCAGATAGCTGGTGTTGCTGACAGAGTTTGATATTGAGTACCTCACTTCTAAATTAATCAAGGGGCGAGCTGTGGCGGAGTTCCTGGTATTGCAACCCATTGAAGGGGATCAGTACAAGTTTGAGTTCCCAGATGAGGAAGTTCAAGCAATAGCAGTCGAAGGATGGAAGATGTACTTCGATGGAGTAGTGAACTGCAAAGGAGCCGGAATTGGAATTGTGATAGTAACTCCCGAAGGAGAAACTTTGCCTATGGCCAAGAGATTGACGTTCGGAGTGACCAATAACATGGCTGAATACGAAGCATGTGCCTTTGGATTGATTACATTGATAACTCTGAAGGCTAAAAATGTCGAAGTCTACGGGGATTCAATGTTGGTAGTCAGACAGATGCAAGGAGAGTGGGAGTTGAAAGAAGAACGGTCGAAGCCCTACTTGTTTTATCTCAGGAATCTGGCACAGGCCCTCTATGAATGTAAATTCTAGCATTTGCCACGAGATGAGAATCAGATGGCAGACGCAATGGCAACACTGGCCGCAACTTGGGAAAATCCAGAAAAATTGGTGATGAGACCTCTGGTATTGACGACAGCAAGCAAACCGATTCATGAAATGGAAAGAATCTTGGAAGTGGAAGTCAATGATAGGAAACCATGGTACTTTGATGTTCAGAGATATCTGGAACACGAAGAACTCCCAGAAGAAGCAGGCAGAAAGGACAGAATAGCTATTTGGAAGTTGGCTTCTCAGTATATGAGTCTGAAATGGGAACTATACAAGAGGCAAGCAAATTGCATTCAGCTGAAATGTTTGAGAAAAGAAGAGGCTCAGAAGGTAATGGAAGAAGTGCATGCCGGTGTATGTGGACCGCACATGAACGAATTGAACTTGTCCCGCAAGATTGTGAGACAAGGGTTCTACTGGTTGACTATGGAAGCTGACTGCGCAAAGCTGGTAAAGCAATGTCATGATTGCCAAGCACATGGTAACTTGAATCATTTGTCACATACAGAGTTGCATGGGTTGTCAGAACCGTGGCCTTTCTCAGCATGGGGAATTGATATGATCGGAGAGATTCGACCGAACGCTTCGAATGGACATCGCTTCATAGTAGTGGCAGTGGATTACTTTTCAAAATGGGTGGAAGCTGAGTCATTTCGCAATGTCACAGCGAAGCAGATGGTGAGGTTCATAGCTCGGAATCTCATATGCCGATATGGTATGTCGCACCACGTGGTAACAGACAACGGAGTACACTTTCAAGGAGAAACAAAAGCAATGCTACAGAAGCATTGGATAGGCCATCACAAGTCATCACCTTACAGACCGCAGGTAAATGGGGCGGTTGAGGCAGCCAACAAGACAATGAAGATGATTTTAGCCAAAATGACAGAGAACTACAGAGATTGGGCTGACAAGTTGCCGTATGCCCTGTGGGGGTACAGGACTTATGTGAGAACTGCAACATGAGCCACGCCTTATTCCTTGGTCTATGGAATGGAAGCAGTACTGCCAGTGGAAGTTGAGATACAGTCCATGCGGGTATTAGCAGAAGCAGAGTTACCAGAATAAGAATGGGCCTCGCAGACGTTTGAACAGTTAGCACTGTTGGATTACCAGAAAAGGTTGGCTCGAGCATTCAATAAAAAGGTGCGCCCTACCAAGATCAAAAAGGGTGATATGGTGCTTAAGCAGTCAAGGCCGTCGACAACAGACCCCATAGGAAAGTTCAGACCAAACTGGGAAGGACCCTACATTGTCCAGAAGGTAATGGGAAATGGAGCAGTGAAACTGTCAGATTTAGAAGGGAACGAGTTCACCGAGCTGATCAACGTGGATAGATTGAAGCAGTACTTTGCCTGAGGAAGAGAAGACTGAGCAGTCACCAAGAGGATTGGCGGAAGACCTAACCCAACGGCATAGGAAGTTCATTCATGCATGCATGCATACACGTAACGTATTTGCACTCCTTTTTGTGTTTGTTCTGTGTTGTAATCACAGGTTTCAAAGAAGAAAAAAAGAAAGCGGCAAAGACAAGCCAATCAGAAGCAGCAAAAGCACAATACCAGATTCGAGTAGTATCTAAGGGTTGAGGCCCACATTGGTGTTAGTTTCGGGAAGGAATCCCAGGGTTGAGGCCCATATCAGGATGAGTTTCAGGAATGGATCCCAGAGGGCGAAGCCCATATTTTCGGCAATAAAAAGAAGAATTCCATGGAAAAAAAAAAGAAAAAAGAGAGAAATCTTTGATAGTTAGACATATGTCCGGTGATGACATTGTTTGCTGTAGGGGAAACCTCGGAAACGATAAGTGCGAGATGTGCTCTCATTCGATATTTTGAATGGATTGATATCAGCTAGACTCGTGAGCACTTGATTACGGGATCTCAGCAGTAGAAGCCTGAGTGGTTGGCAAGATGACTAGTTGAAGAGATGGTGGATCAGTGAATGACCGTTTGCTTGAATGTCCACCATAGTTTACTGATGCTATGATATATGATATGGTTGGAAACAAAGAAAAAGTTTCTGCAAATGCAAAGAAAAGAAAAGAAAAAAAATAGACCACCTATAACTGATAAGCGTGAAGCTACCCATGGGCGAGTATTAGGACCACCATGAGGAGAAATGCTACCTTAAAGGGTAGGTGTGTCAGAAAAAGAAAGAAAAAAGAAAAGAAAAGAAAAAAAGTTCAAAATGAAAAGAAATAGACAAGATAAAAAAGAAGACCATATCATGTTGAGTATGATGAAGTAATCACAGAGTGTGACCAAGACATCAAGGTTGGTTAGACCCACTGATCCGATTCTTTGAGACAAAATCATCGAGTTGGCTTACTTGAGGAACAAGCTGAGAAAAAGCCTTGGCACACACACACTAGGAGTCTAGTTCAGATCATTCATTCAGATGAACGGATCTGAGTGTATTAAGTACTTTGAAGATTCTCTGGTTTCAACGCGAAGCACTCGTTGAGGACGAAAATATGTTTGACTATCAAGATTATCTCGTGAGAGGTGGTACATTATATTGAAATAAATCATCACACCAACATCAGTATCAGTTTAGCCGGGTATGGCACTCTAGGGGCGAGGCCCACATTAGCATCAGTATCAGTTTCGCCGGGAATGGCACTTCAGGTGAAACAGAGTTGTCGGGTATGGCACTCAAGGGTTGAGACCCACATCATCATCAGCAGTTTGGGGATGCGTCACAAGTTTGAGACCCACATCATCATCAGCAGTTTGGGGATGCGTCCCAGGGTTGAAGCCCACATCATTATCAGTATTTTGGGGATGCGTCCCCGGATCGAGGCCTATTTTGTCAGCGGTATTGGGATGCGTCCCAAGGTCGAGGCCCCCGTTGTCGGTTGCAGTTATTGGTATGCATCCCAGGGTCGAGGCCCACTGCATCATTAGTTATTGGGATGCGTCCCAGGGTCGAGGCCCACTACATCATCAGCACAGTTCAAAACAACAGGCAAGTCAGGTGGTAGCTGGCAAGCCAAAATTCAATCATCATCAGTTTTGGGATGCGTCCCAGGGTCAAGGCCCACACATCAGTTGCAGTTATTGGGATGTTTCTCAGGGTCGAGGCCCACTGCATTATCAACACTGTTCGAAGCAATAGGCAAGTCAGGTGGCAGCCGGTGAACCAGGTAAGTAAAAATACATTGCATGACTTTGATAGGACTGTCATTGTCACACACTGCATAAGTCCCATCAAAGTGGGGGTGACTGTAGGCACAACATTTTGCATATAAGTCCCGATGATGAGCCTCGTACGGAGGCACTACCTCTTATATCGTGGAAGTCGAGGGGAAACGGACGTCGGAAATGAAAAGTCAAGAATTGACGTTTTATTAGACTTTATTCGCTCGTTTAGTTTCAGAATTGCTCGTTGGACCTCCGTTTTAAAATCACCATTGGCCCAAAACCCCCGCAAGCTACACTTCTTTGACCCAAACACCTCAGCACAAGACTCTCATGCCATTCACTCCCCACTCAACCTTCACGCCTCTTTTTCCCTCTTTCACGTGAACCATCTCACATGCAAAGCCATTCAACCAAACTCCACTTATTTACCCATCTACTAACTATTCAAACAACCAAATTAACCTTCCACCAAGCATGCCCCACGCCCTTGACCTCAACTTTACCTTACCCCCCATTTTCAAAAAAAATTTCCAAGCCATTAATGGCCTCCCCTCACCAAGTCAAGCATGACACATCAAGCATTTAATCTAGCAACCCCACGCACATGACTAAGCCATCCCCTTTTCATTTTTTTTTTCAACAAAGTTAGCCACCCAATTAATAAACCTCATTAATGTTAGCCTACCAAATAAATGCACCTTCATTTGCCTATATAAAGAACCCTTAGCTCCCTTGAAACCCCTAGCACCTTCATAGAACATATAGAACATAAGACACCTCTTTTATCAAGCTCATTCACGCCAACACAGCCCTTGAAGAAACAGCCACTAACACGCCCAAACAACCCCATACAGCGGCCCAAATACACGCCACCACTGACCCCTAGAAACAGCCTTTGTCACGCCTAAACTACCCTGAACCAACCCCTCAACTTCACGTCCAATTCCCTTCACTGCAGCCCCCTGAAACACGCAGATCAGCCCTCCATTCTGCCTCCCATATTCACGCAAAACAGCCCCTGAAGTTGTCCCAGAAACCACCAAAAATTGCACCAAAAATAACCCCATATCACCAAAAAAAACTGCAACCCCTTCACTCCCATTTGTCCCACATTGACTAGGAAACAAGCTCCCCTTTAAACAACACCTCTTCACGCACAAAGCCAAGCCATAAACCCTTACCCCTTTTGTCCCACATCGATTAGGAAACGACCTCCACTCAGCAAACCTTGCTTCACGCATCAACACCCTCAACACAAACCAACAGCTCTTCATTCAGCATCAACACCCTCAATGCCACCTGTCTAGCTCACACCCATTCAGCAAACAACACAGCCCACTTAGCCACTCACGCAACATATTCCACTCACGCCATACATAGCCACTCAACAACACGCATCAATAGCCTTCAACTTCACTCAACACACTCACGCCACCTGCCTTCAACCTCACTCACACAACACCTTCAACACATAAAACCATTACCTCACACCAAAATCTACCCCTTCAACGCATAAAGCCCCTAAATTATCGCATAAAACCTCCTCACAAACTACCCAGTTCACACGCATATAGCCCCCCTAGTTCACGTATAAAACCAAGCCCTCAATATCCACTAAAACAGTCATTGAAAACACCAAAAAACTACACCCAGAAACTGCCTTATATCACCACCGAAACTGACCAGAAACCGCAGCGAAACAGAGTAAAAAATAGCGGCTCAAACAGCAAAACAGCGAAGGAAAATGTTGAACCAGTAAACCGGAGGAGTTGTGAAACATCAACTTTTCCGACAACCGAATACCGCATTTTCGAGAGACGAAAAATGAGGTTAGACATGAGGGCACCCCTTTTATTTATTATCCTTTATTTTTAGTTATTTTATTACTTTATTTCGCACGAGTATTGTGGATTAGTGTATGATGTGATTTCCGGATGAACGGAATATGTGTTCTCTCTTGCGGTATATCGGATGGAAACCCGGACATAAATTCCATAGCCGAATCCGAATGGACGGTATTTCGGTTTGCACTTGAGATACAATGCCACGTACCACTTGAGAGATTCACATATTTCGTTTCATCCAACCTTGTATTCAAGCATGATTAGGTCGTTAGAAGTTTATTTATTTAAGTCTAGTATGTTATTTCTTTATGCATGACTTAGTTATTTTCTTTCGCAATAGGAGCTTAATTTGCGTTTATGTTTAGGTTGTTATTTATTTTTCATATTTGATAATTCAACACGCTCATTGTGTGATATCGTATGTTTGTCGTTATGAGAATTTATTTTTAAAGTATGCAAAGGCCTTATAGGAATTTAGATTACTTTTGCAAATGTTTGTTGAATAGACTTGGTTAAAATTGCACAAATCCGTTCATTACAAGTGACATAAGTAAGGGACCATTCCGAACCCAACGGTTTGAGGTCTTCCCTTGCGAGGGGTGAGTGCGGCCTTAAATCATTTCCCAGTTCACACTGGGTGGCGACTCCTTTATTCTCTGATTTAGTCCCCCGCGGGCTACTCCGTACTCCCAACTAGGCCGCGAGCCAGGAACAGTGTCACCGATTTCTATGTCCTACAGTAGCCCTTTGGCTTTTCATCCCTCAAAACGGAGGACCTTTAATCCGCCCTAGCTAGCCCATGCGCATTACATTTCCATGCATAACTAAGTAACATACAGAAAGTAATGACACACTAACGACTAAATCATGCTTAAAAATAAATAACATACTAACGACTAAATCATGCTTAAAACGCAAGGTTGGATGAAACGAAACATGTGAATCTCTCAAGTGGTACGTGGCATTATATCCCAAGGATGGAATTTACGTCTGGGTTTCCATCCGATATACCACAAGAGAGAACACATATTTCGTTCATCCGGAAATCACATCATGCACCAATCCACAACACTCATATGAAATAAAGTACTAAAATAATGAAAATAAAGGATAATAAATAAAGAAGGTGCCCTCAGGTCTAACCTCTTAAATCGTCTCTCGGAAGTGCGGTAAGTGGTTGTCGGAAGGGTTGATGCTCATCAATTCCTCTGGTTCACTGGTTCAACGTTTCCTTTTGCTGTTTCACTGTTTGGGCTGCTGTTTTTACTCTGTTTTGCTGTTGTTTTTGCTGTATTTTCTGGTTACTATTTTCGGTGTTTGGGCTGCTGTTTGGGGGGTTTTCCTGGTAGTTTATTTGCGAGTGTGTTGGCCTTTTGTGGGTACATGAAGGGGCTGGTTTGGACAGTTTTTGGTCTCGGCTTATGGAGTTGTGTATTAGTGCGTTGTGTGTGTGTGTTGTCGTTAGTGGGCAGTGTTTGAGGCTGTGTCGGTTTGGTCGGTTGAGGGCAGTTGAGATTGTGAGTTAATGCGTGGGTAGGGCTTGGCTTATGTGAGTGGAGAGGGGACGTGGTCAAGTCTTGTGATTATGGCGTGTGCATGTGCTGAAATGTGTGTCCACTTTGTCGATCAGTGCCTCTGTGTGTTTGAGGGACGAGGCTTTAGTTATTTTTTGATTCGGTCAGAGGGTTATGGGTGGCTTGATTCACATGGTTCTTTGTTTTGTCGTTCATGTTCCTTTGTGTTTTGGCTCACTGCGTGTTTTTGTTTGTTCGTTTGTGGAGAGGGGCTGCCACAAAGAAGAAAGGGAGAGGGCAGGGTTTAACGTGAGAGAGTCGTGAGGTTGAGAGCGTTTTTGGGTTTCTTTTGTTTTTGATTTGCCGTGAATATGAGCTCCAAGGGGAAAAGGGTTGGTTCATTCTTTATTTTATAATGGTATCCTAGGGTAAGGGTTGTGCATGGATTTTAAAAAGGAAAGAAATCAAGTAAATAGGGATGGATTTAATTAGTTTTAAAAAAAGGGAAAGAATAATTGTATTTTGGTGGGGGAATATATTTAAATTTGGTGAGTGAATTATTTAATTGAATTTAGATCTTTGGTAATTAGGAAGGTGAATTATTTAATTTTGGAATGAGATTTGTTTTGATTCAATTTAATTTGATTTGATTTAATTTAATTTCAATTTAATTGATTTTAGTTTAATTTGTGACATGTTTTTTTCTTTAAATATTTTTAATTATTTGGATTTGGGCTTGGGCGAAATGGGCCTTGGATGGGTGCGGGGGTTTTTGGCCGAGGCTTGGTGTGTGGTTGGTGATGGGCTAAGGATGTGTTTTAAAACAGAGGTCCAACAAGCGAAACCGAAGCTAAACAAACGAATTAAATCCACCAAGGTGTCAATTTCTGACTATTCCCTTCCGACGTCCGTTTCCCGCGACTTCCACAATTTAAAGAGGTAGTGTCTCCATGTGAGACTCATCATCGGGACATATATGCAAAAATGCAGTGCCTACAGTCGCCCACACTTTGATGGGACTTGTGTAGGGTGTGACAATGACAATCCTATCAAAGTTATGCAATGTATTTTTACTTACCTGGCTCGCCAACTGCCATCTGACTTGCCTGCTGCTCCGAACAGAGTTGATGATGCAGCGGGCCTCGACCTTGGGAGGCATCCCATTAACTGCAACCGACGATGTAGTGGGTGCTCGACCCTGAGACGCATCATAGAACTACAACTGCTGATGTACAGTGGGTCCTCGACCCTGGGACGCATCCTAATAACTGTAACGGACAACGGGGGGCCTCAACCCTGGGACGCATCCCAATACCGCTGACAATGTGGGTCACGACCCTGGGAGGCATCCCCAAAACTGATGATGTAGGGGGCCTCGACCCTGGGACGCATCCCAATACCGCTGACAATATGGGTCACGACCCTGAGACGCATCCCCAAAACTGATGATGCAGGGGGCCATCGACCCTGGGACGCATCCCAATAACTGCAACCGACAACGGGGGCCTCGACCCTGGGACGCATCCCAATACCGTTGACAATGTGGGTCATGACCTTGGGACGCATCCTCAAAACTGATGTGCAGGGGGCCATCGACCTTGGGACGCATCCCAATAACTGCACCGACAACGGGGGCCTCGACCCTGGGACGCATCCTAATATCGCTGACAATGTGGGTCACGACCCTGGGACTCATCCCCAAAACTGATGCTGACGCGGGTCACGACCCTGGGACTCATCCCCAAAACTGTTAATAATGTGGGTCACGACCCTGTGACTCATCCCCAAAATCGATGCTGATGTGGGCCTCACCCCCGGGACTCATCCCCAAAACTGATGATGATGTGGGTCACGACCCTGTGACTCATCCCCAAAATTGATGCTGATGTGGGCCTCGCCCCCTGGACTCATCCCCAAACTGATACTGATACTGATGTGGGCCTCGCCCCTCGGGACTCATCCCCAAACTGATACTGACAATGCTAATATGGGCCTCGCCCTAGGGACTCATCCCCAAAACTGATTCTGATACTGATGTGGGCCTCGCCCCCGGGACTCATCCCCAAAACTGATGATGATACTGATGTGGGCCTCACCCCCGGACTCATCTCCAAAACTGATACTGACAATGCTGATGTGGGCCTCGTCCCAGACGGATACTGATGTGGGCCTCAACCCTGGACTGATATTGATGTGGGCCTCGCCCTTGGGACTCATCCCCAAAACTGAAACTGATGTGGGCCTCGGCCCTGGAACTCATCCAAAAAAAATGATATTGATGTAGGTCTCGACCCTGGGACTCATCCCCAAACTGATACTGATGTTGGCATCGGCCCACAGACTGATACTGATATGGGCCTCGCCCCAAACTGATGCGGATGTGGGTCTCGCCCCCAAGCTGATACTGATGTGGGCCTCGACCCTGGGACGTATCCCCCAAAACTGATGATGATGTGTGTGTGCCAAGGCTCTTTCGCAGCTTAATCCTTAAGTAAGCCAACTCGATGATTTTGTCTCAGAGAATCGGATCAGTGGGTCTAACCAACCTAGATGTCTTGATCACACTCTGTGATTACTTCCTCGTACTCAACATGATATGGTTTTCTTTTTTTTTCTCTTGTCTCTTTCTCTTCATTTTGAACTTTTTTTTTCTTTTTTTTTTCCTTTTTTCTTTCTTTCTCTTTTTTCGACACACCTACCCTTTAAGGTAGCATTTCTCCTCATGGTGGTCCTAATTCTCGCCCATGGGTAGCTTCACGTTTATCGGTTATCGGCGGTCTATTTTTTCTTTTCTTTTCTTTTCAGAGACTTTTTCTTTGTTTCCAACCATATCATATATCATAGCATAAGTAAACCAGGATGGACATCCAGGCAAACGGTCATTCACTGATCCATCATCTCTTCAACTAGTCATCTTGCCGACTACTTAGGCTTCCACCAC